>OZ024914.1:2084012-2392271 GCA_964017125.1 Flabesymbios commensalis
CTCCTCCTCCTCTTCCTCCTCCTCCTCTTCCTCCCCCGCCTCTTTCTCCTCCTCCTCTCATTTTTTCTCCTCCTCCTCATCCTCCACCTCCTCCTCCTCCATGTCCTCATCCTCCTCGGCCTCCTCTTGCTCCTCCTCTTCCTCCTCCTCCTCCTCTTCCTCCTCCTCTCCCTCCCCTTCCTCCTCCTCCTCCTCCTCTTTCTTATCCTCCTAATCCTTCCCTCCTCCTCCTCCTCCTCCTCTTCTTCCATCCTCCTCCTCCACGCTTCCTCTTCTTCCTCCTCCTCCTCTTCCTCATCCTCCTCTCCTCCTCTTCCTCCTCCTCCTCCTCCTCCTCTTCCTCCTCCTCCTCCTCCTCCTCTTTCTCCTCCTCTTCCTCCTCCTCCTCCTCCTCCTCCTCCTCCTCCTCCTCCTCCTCCTCTTCCTCCTCCCCTGCCCCCCTCTCCTAAATTCGTGTCCCTTATTCCTAGTTCTCATTAGTTTCCACAACCTTCATATTGTTCCTGTTCCTGCCTCGCATCATTATGCCTCTCTCCTTTCCTCTATCATCTTCACCTCCTTATTTTTTCCATGCCTCAATCTTGGCGTTTTTCTCCATATTTCCTCCTAGTAGTATTACCAGTACTAATAATTGTAGTATTATTGTTAGGATTATTACCATTATTTCCCCATATTTTAAATTATTTTGAATAAATAAAAGTTGTGCTCTAAAGACTGAGACTCACAACATGAGGAAGTAATATATTCTTCATTTTAACAGACTATTATTATATTGTTGTAGAAATTGTAGAAGTTGACATTGAGCCAAATGGAGCCATATATACACGATGGGGAAAGAATAGTTGTCCTGAAAATGTCACTTTGATCTATAAAGGTCTGTATATACACGTGTGAAGAGCAGTTTTATATGATTCAACGCATCATTATCAGCAGACGACAGTACCCGGTGTGACTGGGCCGCCCAACTCATTTACTGCGCGAGGCCCAGTCACACTGACCGCCATTTTGTTTCCACAGCCAGCTGTGTGAAAACGACACTCGCGCTGCCTACCAAAAAACTCGGATGTCATGAAATTGAGACAAATATTTTGAAGGCCTACGAAAACTAGGCTATTCTCAGCATGTATGTATTTATTTCGACCTTTCTCGCCATCATAATGTGCTAGCATGCGCCGTATGAAGCTTTTTATCCCTTCCAATTTATTTATCGATCTTCACAACAAATCAAACGTTTTCATTAAAATATAGACTCACCGCATTAAACAAAATTGTTGATTGAAATATAGACTCTAAATAAGCAAATATTACAGTATATCTTTATGCGCATCATCTGATTTAATTTCAGTAGAAATGTCTGTCATGTAGCTCTATCAAATAATAAAATTGCATTTTTTTTAAGAAAATTCGAGAAACAAACACGTTAAGGAAGTAAAATCACACCTTAACCCTTTAACCGCTGGTGCCGCATATATTCGGGTTTTCATTTTTTATTAGCACATTAAGTACCACCTTTTAAACTTGGTAAAGATGAAATGTGACATCAATCAGCAATATTTAAAAACAGTTGACCTCCATTTTGTCAAATCTGCATAATTTTCACTGACTTGAAGTTGTGGATCGCGTCAGCGAGACACAACTTCAAGTGAGTGAAAATTCAAGTTGAATAATTTGGCGGTTGAAGGGTTAAGCAAATTTGTTGATTGAAATATAGACTCTAAGAAGTAAGCAAATATTACAGTATATCTTTATGCGCATCATCTGATTTAATTCTTTTTTTTAAGAAAATTCGAGAAACAAACACGTTATGGGAGTAAAATCACACCTTAAAGGGTTAAAAAGCACCCCTTCCAAGCTTTGTCACAGTCTGAAACAGGGTGTCAGGTAACACGTGACGTCACCCCTTCCAAGCTTTGTCCTAGTCTGAAACAGTGTGTCAGCTAACACGTGACGTCACCCCTTCCAAGCTCTGTCACAGTCTGAAACAGGGTGTCAGCTAACACGTGACGTCACCCCTTCCAAGCTCTGTCACAGTCTGAAACAGGGTGTCAGCTAACACGTGACGTCACCCCTTCCAAGCATTGTCACAGTCTGAAACAGGGTGTCAGCTAACACGTGACGTCACCCATTCCAAGCTCTGTCACAGTCTGAAACAGGGTGTCAGCTAACACGTGACGTCACCCCTTCCAAGCTTTGTCCTAGTCTGAAACAGGGTGTCAGCTAACACGTGACGTCACCCCTTCCAAGCATTGCCACAGTCTGAAACAGGGTGTCAGCTAACACGTGACGTCACCCCTTCCAAGCTCTGTCACAGTCTGAAACAGGGTGTCAGCTAACACGTGACGTCACCCCTTCCAAGCTTTGTCCTAGTCTGAAACAGGGTGTCAGCTAACACGTGACGTCACCCCTTCCAAGCTCTGTCACAGTCTGAAACAGGGTGTCAGCTAACACGTGACGTCACCCCTTCCAAGCTCTGTCACAGTCTGAAACAGGGTGTCAGCTAACACGTGACGTCACCCCTTCCAAGCATTGTCACAGTCTGAAACAGGGTGTCAGCTAACACGTGACGTCACCCATTCCAAGCTCTGTCACAGTCTGAAACAGGGTGTCAGCTAACACGTGACGTCACCCCTTCCAAGCTTTGTCCTAGTCTGAAACAGGGTGTCAGCTAACACGTGACGTCACCCCTTCCAAGCATTGTCACAGTCTGAAACAGGGTGTCAGCTAACACGTGACGTCACCCCTTCCAAGCTCTGTCACAGTCTGAAACAGGGTGTCAGCTAACACGTGACGTCACCCCTTCCAAGCTCTGTCACAGTCTGAAACAGGGTGTCAGCTAACACGTGACGTCACCCCTTCCAAGCTTTGTCACAGTCTGAAACAGGGTGTCAGCTAACACGTGACGCTGCTCAAATATTGATGTGATGTTGACCAGCTTTGTAAACAATAGATCAGCTTTAACCCTTTAAACGCCAAGTTATAAAATTGATATTTAAATTCACTGGCGCGATTCAAAAGTTCAAGTGAGTGAAAATTATTCAGATTTGACAAAATGCAGGTCAACGATTTTGAGATATTTCTGAATGAAGACACGTGTATTAAGTTTCAACTGTTTTAAAAGTGGTTTTTATTTTCTTTTAAAAAGAGTAGATGCCGATATATTGTAGGCACCCCCACTGGTGACTTTAAAAGATTTTTAAGTCGTGGAAACGAGTTAGTAAGTCGTGGGAAGTCGACGATTTAGTAAGTCGAAGGAACGAGTTACATAAGAACCCCTTAGTAACTGCAAAATTAAAGTAAGCTACTGTAATAATAATAATAATAATAATAATAATAATAATAATAATAATAATAATAATAATAATAATAATAATAATAATAATAATAATAATAATAATAATAATAATAATAATAATAATAATAATAATAATAATAATAATAATAATAATAATAATAATAATAATAATAATAATAATAATAATAATAATAATAATAATAATAATAATAATAATAATAATAATAATAATAATAATAATAATAATAGTAAGTAATAATAATAATAATAATAATAATAATAATAATAATAATAATAATAATAATAATAATAATAATAATAATAATAACAATAATAATAATAATAATAATATTAATAATAATAAGAATAAGAATAATAATAATAATAATAATAATAATAATAATAATAATAATAATAATAATAATAATAATAATAATAATAATAATAATCATAAACATAATAATAATAATAATAATAATAATAATAAAAATAATAATAATAATAATAATAATAATAATAATAATAATAATAATAATAATAATAATAATAATAATAATAATAATAATAATAATAATAATAATAATAATAATAATAATAATAATAATAATAATAATAATAATAATAATAATAATAATAATAATAATAATAATAATAAATAATAAATAATAATAATAATAATAATAATAATAATAATAATAATAATAATTAAAATAACAATACTAATAATACTAATACTACTAATATTACTACTACTACTACTACTACTACTACTACTACTACTACTACTACTACTACTAATAATAATAATAATAATAATAATAATAATAATAATAATAATAATAATAATAATAATAATAATAATAATAATAATAATAATAATAATAATAATAATAATAATAATAATTATTATTATAATGATAATAGTAATAATAATAATAATAATAATAGTAATAATAATAATAATAATAATAATAATAATAATAATAATAATAATAATAATAATAATAATAATAATAACGACGGCGGCAGCGGCGGCGGCGGCGGCTGTGGTGGTGATTAATTGATTCATTGATTGCATGCTTGCTTGCTTCCTTGATTGATTGATTGATTGATTGATTGATTGATTGATTAATTGATTGATTGATTGATCGATTTATTGATCGATTAATCGATTAATTGTTCGATTGATCGATTAATTGATTGATTGATTGATTGATTGATTGATTGATTGATTGATTGATTGATTGATTGATTGATTGATTGATTGATTGATTGATTGATTGATTGATTGATTGATTACTAGAAGTGGGCGCTAGACGTCGTAGTTGACGTAATAGTATTTCACATTTATTTCTGTTTCAATCATATTGTTCAGGTTTTACAAGTAAATCTCATTACAACCAAAGAGGGTCAGGAGCTGATCATATCTGTTTGACGGATGAACCCATCTTCAAAACAGAAAATGAAGCAAATAACAACGCCAGAGTATTTGGAACAGAATACGAAGGTTCCCCACTACAGAACCAGGATGTGGCCTGTGCAGTTTGTCAGACTCAGCAGAGAAACATGGTAATGATCCCAGGACGTGACAAGTGTTACCCGGGATTCACATTGGAATATGCCGGCTACCTGGCTACAAGTCACTATACTCATCACAGGTCTACACATATATGTGTAGATGGGGAACCTGAGCCTTCCATACCGAGTCAGTCTGGAAGTAACGATCATGCTCTTTTATACGCAGCCGAGGCTGTATGTGGCTCTCTCCCCTGCTCCATCTACCCTGATGGTAAAGACCTACTGTGTGCAGTCTGCTCACGATAAATTATTACATTTGGATGAAAACTATATTATAAATTGAAAAATATATTAGAGGTATAAAATATAATTATAAAAGTATACTAATTGGTACTTTCATGTAGAAATGACTGTCAATGTCTGCTAATGTCTTGAGTGACCTCATGCAAAAAAATGAACTTGTATTTTGATTGCCAACTGTGAGTGGTGTTTCTATTTAATGAAGATAATATACACCTCAATTATATCGAAAATGCTTAAGAGCTCTCTTATGCATTTTAGGTAATACCAATAGCCTTAAAATCATACAATAAATATTGAATCAAAAATGTAATTTGTGTAGCCATCATACCGAGCAGTATATATATTACATTTTTAACTAAATGTTTGTCAGCAATGCCTCACTTACTTCATAATTTTGTCTCATCTAACATGTAGATTAGCTATCAGTGACTGTCGTCGTTTCACTTGAATGATAAACATGTGTGACTGTATCATTAACATTAATAGCATACACACTTTTAAACTACGAAAAATATTTGACTTGCTACAGATGAGTACCACAATGACATAAGTAAGTTGTACCTTCAATTACTTTTAGACTTAAGTCAAAAATGATTATCTAAGCTGATTAAACAGGTCGCATCTGTCACTTTATATCGTAAAATATACAAATTAAAAAGTCTTTCAGGATGATTATAACGTTGATAAAATTATTAGCATAGCCTACATGGCTCTGGTTATGTAGTACGCAGGTATGTAGAAATATCGTTTCTAATTACGATAAGATTATTTTCACATAATTTCATTCTAATTTAGTTTTATTTAACGTCAAGTAGCTACTTTTAGAAAAGTAGTGTGTATTTGGACAACACATATTAGGACAAAATCATATCTCATGTATACTTTCCTCTTTTTACTAAACATATTCTTCTCGTTAAGCATTTTCCTCCGCTATCATTGTATCTAATCTTGTATATAACTGTGTTAAGGTAAATATAGATTTTGATGAGCTAAGAAAAATAATTCAATTGTGTAAGTGACAACAAATTGTATTTTGTTTAGAAGGCTACCTTTACATACTTTATTTCTTATTTCTGTCATAGCTACGTTTATAGTTTTAATTTACAATGCAAGTGAAAAGTTATCGAACCATTTAGTTTTATTTTTTTCTCTTTTACATTTCACTTAAATGTGATATAAATATTTGGGTTTTATCACAATATTTGTTAGTCTGGGCTTCCAATCAATAAATTTATATTGGGCCTAAATCATCAGCGGACCGAGCTCAGAGGCTTCTGTTTGTGGCAGACAGCATCCTCTTTTATTAGTTTAAACATTGATTGCATAAACGAAAACATTTTGTTTCGACGTTTGTGCTATAGTACCTCGACATAATAGGTCAAGGTATGTGACCTGAAACACCGAAGTTATATTAAAACAAAGAGAACCCAAAGGTTAAGCCAAATCAAGTGGGTTTTATTCATTTTATGAATGTTCAGTCGCTGTTCTTTTGGCAATATGAATTTCAGAGGGTAGGACATGCAACTGAAATTGCCCTCCAACCGATCTTTGTTTTTATGCGAGATGTATACCGTTGTTTGGTATTAGTAGAGAGAGACCTGCACCGAGCCGTTATTTGTTTTTATTCGGGGGACATTGCGTTGTTTGGTGTATTTAGATCAGCGCTGCTTTTGCTGAAAAATCACACCAATGGATTAGACAGATATTCTGGTTGATTTGAAGGTAATCAACGGAAGACAAATCTGCATATGTTAAAGTGATTGTGGAATTCAACTGGAATCAAATGCAATTATGTAATTATAGGGATTGGTCGATTAAAGCGTGGGGCTACGTAGTCAGATTAACATTAAATTGATTAATCAAGGTGATTGAATTGCGCGGATTCCTTAGTCAATTCTCAGCTAATATTCATGAAATTGTGCACACACTAATGCGACTACACTGAATAGTTTTAGAAGGTATTTCTGAAGGTAATGGTTTTATAGTTTTAGAAGGTATTTCTGAAGGTAATGGGTTTATAGAAGGAGACATTTTGGCTTATTTATTATGTGTTGAATATTTTAACTACACGATTTTTTTCCATGATATTTTTAGGGTGGTGACTCACTAGGAAATAGTCCTCATCACCATTGATTGAAAATTGTTTGAAAAATTAGTGAAAATCTTTCACCACGGTTAATGTGAATCCGACTATAGTGAATATTCTAGCCATACAATTTTGGACATGCTGTAATTTAAAAGGTATCTTCCCGGCATGCTGTGTGGCAGCAAATGAAAGTAGACCAGTTTACTAGTAACTAATGCGACTGCAATCTTCTTAGCAAGAGCCAGAGACATTTTTGTCCTGGTGGGTTAAATATACCGAATATGATAGAAACCGAAAATAGACACCTGAGATCTATATGTTGGTGGATTTTAAAATTCTTGTCAAATAGGACTCCTAGGTTTTTGGTTCAGAAGGCGGGAAGGATGATTATTTTTCTGTTGATATTTGTATCATATTAGAATGAATTCAGTTTTACTTTGATTGAGTGTTAACTTAATCTGATTTATTCAGTGAAAGACACTCATGATACACACATTCTCAAGAGACTGAGAGATGTAAATTTGAGAATCATCTGCATAAAGATGGCGACACAAACCATGTCCAGCGATAATGGAACTGAGTAGAGCTGTAGAGTGAACTGTAGAGGGCCTAGTACAGACCCTTGTGGTATGCCATATAAAGGTTTAGAAAGGGTAGAAAAGTTTTCTTTAATTATTACGTTCCGGCACATGTCTCTTAGATAGGAAGAACACCAATCCAATTCAGAGCCACACCAAAAACGCCATACCAATTGTCAGTTAGTGTGGTGAAATAAATTGTGTCAAAAACCATAGACAGGTCGAAAAGCGTCAAGGCATTGACTTGGCCTTTGTCTAGAGAACTTCCAGCAAATTTGACTCGGTTACTTTTCGCTGATATGGACATGCAAGCGGTTAGATACCACATTTTCAAGAATTTTAGACACAAAGCTCAAATTTGAAATTGGTCTACGGTTTTGTAGATCGTTTTTAGGAAGGAAGCCTAATTTCTCAGAGAGTCGAGCTCCAATGCGCAAAAAATAGAATCAATATCGAGAGACGGAGTCTACATCTGTGTGACGGGTTTGCGAGGAAATTAAATAGAGTGGAAATGGTAAACCAAAAAGAAAAATGTTCAGTTTTGTTGATGAATCGACTGTACTAGCGAGTCTCAGAAAAACAGACAGATAATTCCAGACGGGACTGCAGTGATACTACTTTTCACTTCATCATGAAACAATGGGGGCAAATCAAAGATGGCCGCCAGTATTCTTTAATGAAAATCAACTTTCTCAATTTTGGCCTCAGACTTACGTGTAATGTCACTTTTCATAGCTATATATGCAGATTTTTGTTTTCAAAGTTAGAGGGATATGTGAGCTTCTTATTGCCGTTTAGTTGAAAAAACGGTCATCATGAATTTCAGTTTTTTCATATGCTGTTCCTCACTATACAAATGACTTATTTACAATTGTGTATTGATATTTTCCCGGGGTTGTTCCTTGACACAAAGGATTGTATGCTATTAGACTATATCATACTTTATTTTATCGTAAGTAATGACATCCTGTGATATAAATCGCGGAATGCTGTAAAATAAAATAACATAATAAATCAACCTTTACTGTAACCGATTTTCTAATGCACAGTTATGAAAGCACATCTCATAAAGACCCATAATTAAATAATCATCTTGGTACCGACAGTATTGTATTGACAAAGACGTACCTGCATTGAAAATTCTGTTTGGCAATATGCGTAAGGTATATATAATGATATTATTAGTGTTTATCCTTTTAGTGATCCTCCTAGTGATCATATACATGTGTATTATTCTACAAGATGCAGACCTGAGCTAATGTAGTTTGTGTTAATTGTAGTTGATCGATATGCTTACCACATATGTCTGTTTATGCGTTGTACTAAGACACTTATCTGTTTTCAAGAAAACCTGCGTATTAACAGTTAATACCAGTAACGTTGTGCCAAATAATACAAGGCATCATAACATTATTGTCATACGTGGTTAAATATCGATAAAAACAAAGGGCACAACTCAAAAACACATCACTCTCTACTTTGTCAATCAATTTGGTGGCTCTGCATGACAAATGTGTTGCAATTCTGTCACTATTATGATTATACTTTGGTATAGCGAACTTAGAAAAAATGTATGGCATTAACACAACCATATGCTAAGGATGTATATTCAATTAAATCAATCACTATTGGGCATACATATCAGGTGATTTAATATATTCGGATCCATGCGAATGGGAGCAAAAGAACATAAAAGCACGATTTGATATTAACACTGATATAATCACCAGGTGGCTCTACTAATGTGCATTAAAGCGAGTTCACCGCACCCCGTCGCTGTACTCTGGTGAACACTTACCATGTTTTTTTTTATTTCGCCCACACTATTTTATTTAAAGATAAATAATGCTAAAAAATCGCATGCAATTTAAATTTAATATATTTCAAAGTAGGTTTCGGCTAAAAATATCTCAAAATTATCCACGAAACTATTCTTTGCAGCAAATTGAGTGCTTTGCTCCTTGAGGCTTTTCTACTGCAGAAATATTGACACCACCCCTTTTATTTTGGAATTCAAACACTATAATACTATTTGTCCGTAAAAAAATAATGTCATCAAGAAAAGGTTGCGCCGTGATGTGATATCATATACTAGAGAGGAAAAATAATGCAAAAAATAACACTTGCTATCTATAAAAATGACGGGAAGAAATTCATTTATAATTTACAATTATTAAAAATACATGTAGTTTTTGGGAAAATACTATTTAAAAATTACCAGGTAGCATAGTTGAAAAACTAATTTATTATTTTACTCCATGAAACTTCTCTATTGCGGAAATAGTGACACCACCAGCTAAATGTCAATATTAGCACAAGATGATACTGTTCCTTAAAAAAATCGGACGATGTTATCCTTATAATAGTACAATTAATGAGGCTAAGTATTGAT
Source organism: Flabesymbios commensalis (assembly GCA_964017125.1). NCBI lineage: Eukaryota > Metazoa > Annelida > Polychaeta > Terebellida > Flabelligeridae > Flabesymbios > Flabesymbios commensalis. Next base: position 2,094,182 of record OZ024914.1, read on the forward strand.
TCACTCAAACATTTAAAAAAAATACATAAGTATATTTCTCAAGAGCTAGTATGACTTAGAACAAGGATTTCAGGCGTAACAGTCACTATAGAAATGAAATCTCAACGAGCCCATCAGGTATGATGGGGTTGTTAGAGTAAAACCTGAAATAGACATTTTTTTCTAAATTCAACTACAGCATAATATAAACTATATCGTATTAAAAAAGCTGGGTAAATGGTTCTAGGATCAATGAATCTAAACATCATAACACAACGCAATCACTAATATGACGCTTTAAAGTGAACACTCAAAATCCAGTAGAACCAATCAGTCACTCCTTGACTAGGTTCTTATGAACTATTGACATATGGAAAGTGTATTCTCAAGCCTTCAAGTGTAAATTAAAAACTTAGTGCCAATTGGACAGTGTAGCTAAAAATGTTTTAAATAACCAACTAAATGTTATAAAAAAACATATAGTCATTACGCATTCATTTGTAATTGTATAAACACACACACGCACATCTTAGAGAATGTGGTTATTTTTTCTCAACCCGAATTTGTTCTCAAAGGCGATCACAAACACGGTCAGATCTAAATTTCGGACTACGGTCAAATTTTTGTGGCAAAACTGAAATTTCACCCTCGTCACTGCGGCCAGTTTGTTAATATGGGGATGTTTTTTCAAGGTAAATAACAAATCTGTCATACAGCCTCCCACCCATACAATACTAATCCCTTAATTACATGGTGCGATAGTGGCAAATCTCCCAATGCTAGACTTGCAAAACTATTATTCATCTTTTATACTTTAAAATAATGTTTCTTTTTCCCATAATAAATGTGTGAAAAATGATAACTTCGGTGGATCCTGTAATAAAAAAATATTAGTCCATGGGCCAGATGGGGTTACCGTGCACCCCCTCTCCCACCCCAGGACAGTCTGGTTACCGTGCACCCCCTCTCCCACACCAGGACAGTCTGGTTACCGTGCTCCCCCTCTCCCACCCCAAGACAGATAGGGTTACCGTGCACCCCCTCTCCCACCCCAGGACAGCTAGGGTTACCGTGCACCCCTTCTCCCACCCCAGGACAGTCTGGTTACCGTGCTCCCCCTCTCCCACCCCAGGACAGATAGGGTTACTGTGCACCCCCTCTCCCACCCCAGGACAGCTAGGGTTACCGTGCACCCCTTCTCCCACCCCAGGACAGTCTGGTTACCGTGCTCCCCCTCTCCCACCCCAGGACAGATAGGGTTACTGTGCACCCCCTCTCCCACCCCAGGACAGCTATGGTTACCGTGCACCCCTTCTCCCACCCCAGGACAGTCTGGTTACCGTGCTCCCCCTCTCCCACCCCAGGACAGATAGGGTTACTGTGCACCCCCTCTCCCACCCCAGGACAGCTAGGGTTACCGTGCACCCCTTCTCCCACCCCAGGACAGTCTGGTTACCGTGCACCCCCTCTCCCACCCCAGGACAGTCTGGTTACCGTGCACCCCTTCTCCCACCCCAGGACAGTCTGGTTACCGTGCACCCCCTCTCCCACCCCAGGACAGTCTGGTTACCGTGCACCCCTTCTCCCACCCCAGGACAGTCTGGTTACCGTGCACCCCCTCTCCCGCCCCAGGACAGTCTGGTTACCGTGCACCCCTTCTCCCACCCCAGGACAGTCTGGTTACCGTGCACCCCCTCTCCCACCCCAGGACAGTCTGGTTACCGTGCACCCCTTCTCCCACCCCGGGACAGTCTGGTTACCGTGCACCTCCTCTCCCACCCCAGGACAGCCGGAGACCAAGATAGGCTTACCGTGCACCCCCTCTCCCACCCCAGGACAGCCTGAGAACATTAGTCCATGGGCCAGATAGGGTTACAGTGCACCCCCTCTCCCACCCCAGGACAGTCTGAGACCATTAGTCCTTGGGCCAGATAGGGTTACAGTGCACCCCCTCTCCCACCCCAGGACAGCCTGAGACCATTAGTCCATGGGCCAGATAGGGTTACAGTGCACCCCCTCTCCCACCCCAGGACAGTCTGAGACCATTAGTCCTTGGGCCAGATAGGGTTACAGTGCACCCCCTCTCCCACCCCAGGACAGTCTGAGACCAAGATAGGGTTACCGTGCACCCCCTCTCCCACCCCAGGACAGCCGGAGACCAAGATAGGCTTACCGTGCACCCCCTCTCCCACCCCAGGACAGTCTGAGCCCATTAGTCCATGGGCCAGATAGGGCTACCGTGCACCCCCTCTCCCACCCCGGGACAGCCTGAGACCAAGATAGGGTTACCGTGCACCCTCTCTCCCACCACAGGACAGTCTGAGGCCATTAGTCCATGGGCCAGATAGGGTTACCGTGCACCCCCTCTCCCACCCCAGGACAGTCTGAGACCATTAGTCCATGGGCCAGATAGGGTTACCGTGCACCCCCTCTCCCACCCCAGGACAGTCTGAGACCATTAGTCCATGGGCCAGATAGGGCCACTGTGCACCCCCTCTCCCACCCCAGGACAGTCTGAGACCATTAGTCCATGGACCAGATAGGGCCACTGTGCACCCCCTCTCCCACCCCAGGACAGTCTGAGACCATTAGTCCAGGGGCCAGATAGGGCCACTGTGCACCCCCTCTCCCACCCCAGGACAGTCTGAGACCATTAGTCCATGGGCCAGATAGGGTTACAGTGCACCCCCTCTCCCACCCCAGGAGAGTCTGAGACCATTAGTCCTTGGGCCAGATAGGGTTACAGTGCACCCCTCTCCCACCCCAGGACAGTCTGAGCCCATTAGTCCTTGGGCCAGATAGGGTTACAGTGCACCCCCTCTCCCACCCCAGGACAGTCTGAGACCATTAGTCCTTGGGCCAGATAGGGTTACAGTGCACCCCTCTCCCACCCCAGGACAGTTTGAGACCATTAGTCCTTGGGCCAGATAGGGTTACAGTGCACCCCCTCTCCCACCCCAGGACAGCCTGAGACCAAGATAGGGTTACCGTGCATCCCCTCTCCCACCCCAGGACAGTCTGAGACCAAGATAGGGTTACCGTGCACTCCCTCTCCCACCCCAGGACAGCCTGAGACCATTATTCCATGGGCCAGATAGGGTTACAGTGCACCCCCTCTCCCACCCCAGGAGAGTCTGAGACCATTAGTCCTTGGGCCAGATAGGGTTACAGTGCACCCCCTCTCCCACCCCAGGACAGTCTGAGACCAAGATAGGGTTACCGTGCACCCCCTCTCCCACCCCAGGACAGCCTGAGACCATTAGTCCATGGGCCAGATAGGGTTACAGTGCACCCCCTCTCCCACCCCAGGACAGTCTGAGACCATTAGTCCTTGGGCCAGATAGGGTTACAGTGCACCCCCTCTCCCACCCCAAGACAGCCTAAGACCAAGATAGGGTTACCGTGCATCCCCTCTCCCACCCCAGGACAGTCTGAGACCAAGATAGGGTTACCGTGCACCCCCTCTCCCACCCCAGGACAGCCTGAGACCAAGATAGGGTTACAGTGCACCCCCTCTCCCACCCCAGGACAGCCTGCAGGACAGTCTGAGACCATTAGTCCTTGGGCCAGATAGGGTTACAGTGCACCCCCTCTCCCATCCCAGGACAGTCTGAGACCATTAGTCCTTGGGCCAGATAGGGTTACAGTGCACCCCCTCTCCCACCCCAGGACAGTCTGAGACCATTAGTCCTTGGGCCAGATAGGGTTACAGTGCACCCCCTCTCCCACCCCAGGACAGTCTGAGACCATTAGTCCTTGGGCCAGATAGGGTTACAGTGCACCCCCTCTCCCACCCCAGGACAGCCTGAGACCAAGATAGGGTTACCGTGCACCCCCTCTCCCACCCCAGGACAGCCTGAGACCAAGGTAGGGTTACAGTGCACCCCCTCTCCCACCCCAGGACAGCCTGCAGGACAGGCTGAGACCATTAGTCCTTGGGCCAGATAGGGTTACAGTGCACCCCCTCTCCCATCCCAGGACAGTCTGAGACCATTAGTCCTTGGGCCAGATAGGGTTACAGTGCACCCCCTCTCCCACCCCAGGACAGTCTGAGACCATTAGTCCTTGGGCCAGATAGGGTTACAGTGCATCCCCTCTCCCACCCCAGGACAGTCTGAGACCATTAGTCCTTGGGCCAGATAGGGTTACAGTGCACCCCCTCTCCCACCCCAGGACAGTCTGAGACCAAGATAGGGTTACCGTGCACCCCTCTCCCACCCCAGGACAGTCTGAGCCCATTAGTCCATGGGCCAGATAGGGTTACAGTGCACCCCCTCTCCCACCCCAGGACAGCCTGAGACCAAGATAGGGTTACCGTGCACCCCCTCTCCCACCCCAGGACAGCCTGAGACCAAGATAGGGTTACAGTGCACCCCCTCTCCCACCCCAGGACAGCCTGAGACCAAGATAGGGTTACCGTGCACCCCCTCTCCCACCCCAGGACAGCCTGAGACCAAGATAGGGTTACAGTGCACCCCCTCTCCCACCCCAGGACAGCCTGAGACCAAGATAGGGTTACAGTGCACCCCCTCTCCCACCCCAGGACAGCCTGAGACCAAGATAGGGTTACCGTGCACCCCCTCTCCCACCCCAGGACAGCCTGAGACCAAGATAGGGTTACAGTGCACCCCCTCTCCCACCCCAGGACAGCCTGAGACCAAGATAGGGTTACAGTGCACCCCCTCTCCCACCCCAGGACAGCCTGAGACCAAGATAGGGTTACAGTGCACCCCCTCTCCCACCCCAGGACAGCCTGAGGCCAAGATAGGGTTACCGTGCACCCTCTCTCCCACCCCAGGACAGTCTGAGACCATTAGTCCATGGGCCAGATAGGGTTACCGTGCACCCCCTCTCCGACCCCAGGACAGTCTGAGCCCATTAGTCCTTGGGCCAGATAGGGTTACCGTGCACCCTCTCTCCGACCCCAGGACAGTCTGAGACCATTAGTCCATGGGCCAGATAGGGATACCGTGCACCCCCTCTCCCACCCCAGGACAGTCTGAGCCCATTAGTCTTTGGGCCAGATAGGGTTACCGTGCACCCTCTCTCCCACCCCAGGACAGTCTGAGATCTTTAGTCCATGGGCCAGATAGGGTTACCGTGCACCCCCTCTCCGACCCCAGGACAGTCTGAGACCAAGTTTTTTAATTTGGTCCATAGATTTCCCCCAATATCAAAAGTTGATGCCATCAAAAACAGTTGGGATGGACTACCTGTTTTGGATCATTTTTAGAGTCACACACTTGGTCTCTATACATATGTTTTTGGGGACGAGGAATGCAATTATGGCAACAACAAAAAATGTGTTTCTCCGGAATATTATTGTTATACAAACTTATTTTTCGTGCATTTTCGGTCATTTTTTCGCTAATCCATGGGACAGATAGGTCCCCTCCCCCAGAACAGCCTGATACCAAGTTTTATTTGCTCCCTAAACCTCCCCCCATCTCAAAAGTCAATGCCATCAACACAAGTTGGGATGAACTACATGTTTCGGGTCATTTTCAGGATGACCGCAATTCAGATCTAAAAATCAAGTGCATAAATGCTTAGGTGATAAAAAACTGTTTATCAATTTTAATTATATTTTTCTGGGAAACGGGTGGTTATCATCTAAATATTTCTGCTCATATTCATTCACTGTCAGATTTGAATTGATACAGCAAGAATAATGAATATGAATCGAATAAAAAAAAATAATGAAGCTTAACATTATTTTCTAAGTAGTCAAATGCAATAATAGCTTGCGGGAGAGTTTAAAATAATGATTCTCAAATAAACATGGTTAACGAAGCACTTTATAAATCCTCAATCATTGACACAATTTGTGCCGTGCTAGGACAGTATCCATCCTGTGTTTAAATTTATCTCTTTATGTATTCCCAGCTCCAGCTAAAAAAAATTAAGGATTTCCGGCTGCCCAGAAATCACGAGACGCTCACCCAATTCCGGTCCAATGGTAACCCACCGTCTGCGACCTTGTCACCCAAGCAACGTGTTTGGAAAATTAATCCAATATAAGATACCGTCTATTAAAATGGACCCCTGGTATAGTGTAAATAAAGATATGATGCTACTAATTATTCTGTCATTCGAGTGGACTGAGGAACTTTTCCGATCAAGGACAGAATAGACATTTCTCTCTACGGTGGACAAAATTCGATTCTCCAACAATGTTTAAACACGTTCATGCAAATTCATTGGAACGGAACCAGATCAAATTGTTTTTCGTCGAGTCTAAGAAAGAATTAGATTTATTATTGTAAGGGGTTTTGTCAAATTAAAAAAAAAATCTAAAAATCCGAGACACCAAACACCCACCCGCCTATCCATTTTTTATTTTTTATTTTTTTGGGAACAATTGGAAACATGCAAACAACACACAAAAAAAACACACAACATTTCCCCCCAAAAAAATAAAATCTGAGTTGGAACTTGACCCACCCACCCACTTCCGAGTTTTTCTAGGATTTTTTGAATTTTTTTAACTTGACAAAATTCTGAAGTATGGCGGTGTGCCTATCTTTATTAAGAAACATATATGGGGGAATGGTGAATGTATGTAAATATTATTATTATTAGCGGCACATAGTATAATTATCAGCAAACGACGACGAAGCCCATTTAATGCAATGTAAGCAATACATTGCGCTTCCTTAATCATTATACACGAGATAAATTAATCATCAGTTTTAAAATAATGTTTTGGACTAAAATAGATTGGAGATATCAGATAAGCCTCCGTCAGTGCTGTCATTTCAACTACAGCTGACGGTCCCTTGTTAAATGCAACACTAACAATTACTAGTATATGAGTTTGGAATTCGTTTAATGGATTAGTTTTTTGGAGGGGATAGTTTTGCTCAGTGTTAAATGGAACACTTCAGGCCCACCAACGCCATAACCATATCTGACCAAGGCAGAATGTTAATCGGACATCCCCAAGGTGGTTACCAGTCTTCCACTGAACAAAATGAGCCACCGCGGAATGTAAAGCGGGCATCTCAAGGTGGTTACCAGTCCTCCGCTGAACACAATGAGCCACCACGGAATGTAAAGCAGGCATCCCCAAGGTGGTTACCAGTCCTCCGCTGAACACAATGAGCCACTGCGGAATGTAAAGCGGGCATCCCCAAGGTGGTTACCAGTCCTCCGCTGAACACAATGAGCCAGTGCGGAATGTAAAGCGGGCATCCCCAAGGTGGTTACCAGTCCTCCACTGAACACAATGAGCCACTGCGGAATGTAAAGCGGGCATCTCCAAGGTGGTTACCAGTCCTCCACTGAACACAATGAGCCACTGCGGAATGTAAAGCGGGCATCCCCAAGGTGGTTACCATTCCTCCACTGAACACAATGAGCCACTGCGGAATGTAAAGCGGGCATCTCCAAGGTGGTTACCAGTCCTCCGCTGAACACAATGAGTCACCCCGGAATGTAAAGCGGGCATCCCCAAGGTGGTTACCAGTCCTCCGCTGAACACAATGAGCCACTGCGGAATGTAAAGCGGGCATCCCCAAGGTGGTTACCAGTCCTCCGCTGAACACAATGAGCCACCGCGGAATGTAAAGCGGGCATCCCCAAGGTGGTTACCAGTCCTCCACTGAACACAATGAGCCACTGCGGAATGTAAAGCGGGCATCCCCAAGGTGGTTACCAGTCCCCCACTGAACACAATGAGCCACAGCGGAATGTAAAGCGGGCATCCCCAAGGTGGTTACCAGTCCCCCACTGAACACAATGAGCCACCGCGGAATGTAAAGCGGGCATCCCCAAGGTGGTTACCAGTCCTCCACTGAACACAATGAGCCACCGCGGAGTGTAAAGCGGGCATCCCCAAGGTGGTTACCAGCCCCCCACTGAACACAATGAGCCACTGCGGAATATAAAGCGGGCATCCCCAAGGTGGTTACCAGTCCCCAACTGAACACAATGAGCCACCGCGGAATGTAAAGCGGGCATCCCCAAGGTGGTTACCAGTCCTCCACTGAACACAATGAGCCACCGCGGAGTGTAAAGCGGGCATCCCCAAGGTGGTTACCAGTCCTCCACTGAACACAATGAGCCACCGCGGAATATAAAGCGGGCATCCCCAAGGTGGTTACCAGTCCCCCACTGAACACAATGAGCCACCGCGGAATGTAAAGCGGGCAACACCAAGGTGGTTACCAGTCCCCCACTGAACACAATGAGCCACTGCGGAATGTAAAGCGGGCATCCCCAAGGTGGTTACCAGTCCCCCACTGAACACAATGAGCCACTGCGGAATGTAAAGCGGGCATCCCCAAGGTGGTTACCAGTCCTCCACTGAACACAATGAGCCACTGCGGAATGTAAAGCAGGCATCCCCAAGGTGGTTACCAGTCCTCCGCTGAACACAATGAGCCAGTGCGGAATGTAAAGCGGGCATCCCCAAGGTGGTTACCAGTCCTCCGCTGAACACAATGAGCCAACGCGGAATGTAAAGCGGGCATCGCCAAGGTGGTTACCAGTCCTCCGCTGAACACAATGAGCCAGTGCGGAATGTAAAGCGGGCATCGCCAAGGTGGTTACCAGTCCTCCGCTGAACACAATGAGCCAGTGCGGAATGTAAAGCGGGCATCACCAAGGTGGTTACCAGTCCTCCGCTGAACACAATGAGCCAACGCGGAATGTAAAGCGGGCATCCCCAAGGTGGTTACCAGTCCTCCGCTGAACACAATGAGCCAACGCGGAATGTAAAGCGGGCATCGCCAAGGTGGTTACCAGTCCTCCGCTGAACACAATGAGCCAACGCGGAATGTAAAGCGGGCATCGCCAAGGTGGTTACCAGTCCTCCGCTGAACACAATGAGCCAGTGCGGAATGTAAAGCGGGCATCCCCAAGGTGGTTACCAGTCCTCCGCTGAACACAATGAGCCACCGCGGAATGTAAAGCGGGCATCGCCAAGGTGGTTACCAGTCCTCCGCTGAACACTATGAGCCAACGCGGAATGTAAAGCGGGCATCGCCAAGGTGGTTACCAGTCCTCCGCTGAACACAATGAGCCAGTGCGGAATGTAAAGCGGGCATCCCCAAGGTGGTTACCAGTCCTCCGCTGAACACAATGAGCCAACGCGGAATGTAAAGCGGGCATCCCCAAGGTGGTTACCAGTCCTCCGCTGAACACAATGAGCCAACGCGGAATGTAAAGCGGGCATCGCCAAGGTGGTTACCAGTCCTCCGCTGAACACAATGAGCCAGTGCGGAATGTAAAGCGGGCATCACCAAGGTGGTTACCAGTCCTCCGCTGAACACAATGAGCCAGTGCGGAATGTAAAGCGGGCATCCCCAAGGTGGTTACCAGTCCTCCGCTGAACACAATGAGCCAACGCGGAATGTAAAGCGGGCATCCCCAAGGTGGTTACCAGTCCTCCGCTGAACACAATGAGCCAACGCGGAATGTAAAGTGGGCATCGCCAAGGTGGTTACCAGTCCTCCGCTGAACACAATGAGCCAGTGCGGAATGTAAAGCGGGCATCCCCGAGGTGGTTACCAGTCCCCGTTGAACACAATGAGCCAGTGCGGAATGTAAAGCGGGCATCGCCAAGGTGGTTACCAGTCCTCCGCTGAACACAATGAGCCACCGCGGAATGTAAGCGGGCATCCCCAAGGTGGTTAACAGTCCCCGTTGAACACAATGAGCCACTGCGGAATCGGGTGAACAGTTTTAGTTACCTGTCTAGTTGATTACAATGTTTAAAGGAGCTCAGTTATATGGATCATGGCAGCAATCACTATGCGCTTACACAATGTTGGTTTGATGTTGGGCCAGCGTCGTAATCAGTGGTCCACTATTAACCCTTACAGCGCGGGGATCGACTTTAGACGTCAGAATCTGACGTCCACAGACGTCAAATTCTGACGTCTAGCGTCGATCCCCGCACTGTAAGAGCAAAACTATTTATAATGGCCGTAGACCCCTAACATAGATATTAAAATGAATCCGAAAGAGCTAATCTAGACATTTATGATGATTTCAAATGAAAAAACCCTTTGGTTTCCATGGTTTATATAAACATATTTTAGCGCTTTAAGGGTTAAACCCAACAGTTGGTGGTTGTCAGGTATCTGGAATGGTGAATGTCGATGTCTTGTTCTGACATGGGGGGGGGGGGGGTGTGAATGGTGTGCCAAGCTGATCGTGAGGGGATGCAGTAAATAAATAACTTGACCGCGAAGAGATACTGTAGATCTGGTGATTTTCGCCCAATTAAATTTTCGCGAATTTCTGATTTTGGGACTTTTCAATTTTCGAAAATTCAATCCTCTCGAATATTACAAGATCTACAGCATTGAATAAAGACGTTTTAATGTTTACTCTCAGTCTACGACGCTGGCTCAACACTAAATTAGTATTGGGTCAATACCTATCACTTTACCTGCATAAGCAGAAGCTGTTTAATAAGAATCAATTGCAACAAGAGGAATATCTAACTGAATTGATATCATCTCCACGAGCAACATAATTATTTAGTGTTGTAAATTCCTATAACTACATCATCATGCAAACTTTTATGGAATATGCTATGATCTTGACCAAATCTTTGGTTAACTCTGAGATGAAAAAGACTACATAAGTCCAGGAGCTCCCGCTCCGAATTAGAATTTGATTTAAGCAATTTTGTGTAGGGTTATTAATGTAGTCCTAGGCTAGGTCAAAAATCATGACGCAAGACAACTAGGTCTAAGAGGCTCAGTCTAAGAGGAAGATGAGGACTAGACAATCTGTCAGAGATTGCAAACCTCCATTGAAATTAATGATCCTAATTGGTATCCCAGTAATGGTCTACCTATCTGGCACGGTTTACCCGATATCAGGCCAATCGAGGTAAATAATGGCTGATTTACGGTCATTTTGAATTCGATAGAGACTAGTTAAAAAATTTCAGGGTGCATCGTCCCCCCAAACCTCACATTTTGTTTTATAGTAATCGACTAGCTATCTAGCACGGTTTACCTGATATCAGGCCTATCGAGGTAAATAATGCTGATTGTCGGCCATTTTGAATTCGTAAGTTAAAAAATTTCAGGGTGCATCCTCCCCCGAAAACTCACATTTTGCTTTATAGTAATGGTCTAGCCATCTAGCACGGTTTACCGAATATCGGCCATGTGAAAATGAATAATGGCCGAAAAGGCGACCATTTTGAATTTCATCAAGTCAACATATTTTAAGGGGCATCCTCATCTGAAATCTCTATTTCGTTTTATAGTAATGGTCTAGCCATCTAGCACGGTTTACCAAATATCGGCCAAGTGAAAGTGAATAATGGCCGATAAGCGGCTATTTTGAATTTTATCAAGTCAAAATTTTTCAAGATGCATCCTCTCCTGAAATGTCACTTTTTTTTTAAAAGTACTGGTCTAGCCATCTAGAACGGTTTACCAAATGACAGCCATGTGAAAGTGAATAATGGCCGGAAGGCGGCCATTTTGAATTTGTTCAAGTCGAATATTTTCAGGATGCATCCTCTCCTGAAATCTCACATTTTGTTTTATAGTAATGGTTTAGCTCTAGCATGTTTTACCCAATACCAGGCCTGTCGAGGTGAATAATGGCCAATAGGCGGCCATTTTGAGCTTGACTGAGTTGCAATGTTTCAAAATGCATCCTCTCTTGAAACCTTACAATTTGTTTTATAGTAATGGTGTAGCTATCTTGAGCGGTTTTCATGATAATCCGCAATATGAGGCCTGTCGATAGGCGGCCATTTTGAATTTTATCGACTTGCAATTTTTTGAGATGCATCCTCTCCTGAAAGCTTACAATTTGTTTTATAGTAATGGTGTAGCTATCTTGAGCGGTTTTCATGATATTCCACAATATCCGGCCTGTCGAGGTGAATAATGGCCGATAGGCGGCCATTTTGAATTTTATCGACTTGAAATTTTTTAAGATGCATCCTCTCCTGAAACCTTACAATTTGTTTTATAGTAATGGTGTAGCTATCTTGAGTGGTTTTCATGATATTCCGCAATATCCGGCCTGTCGAGGTGAATAATGGCCGATAGGCGGCCATTTTGAATTTTATCGACTTGAAATTTTTCAAGATGCATCTTCTCTTGAAAGCTTACAATTTGTTTTATAGTAATGGTGTAGCTATTTTGCGCGGTTTTAATGATATTCCACAATATCCGACCTGTCGAGGTGAATAATGGCCGATAGGCGGCCATTTTGAATTTTTTCTACGTGGAATTTTTCAAGATGCATCCTCTCCTGAAACCTTACAATTTGTTTTATAGCAATGGTGTAGCTATCTTGAGTGGTTTTCATGATATTCTGCAATATCCGGCCTGTCGAGGTGAATAATGGCCGATAGGCGGCCATTTTGAATTTTATCGACTTGAAATTTTTCTAGATGCATCTTCTCCTGAAACCTTACAATTTGTTTTTATAGTAATGGTGTAGCTATCTTGAGCGGTTTTCATGATATTCTGCAAAATATTTCAGTCGGATTTACCGATGTTATAAATTAGGTCAAAGTGCTGGGTCAACTTTAAGGTCAAGGTCCAAAAACATGAAAAGGCACAACTAGAGACCTTAGAGAACATGTATGTGCAATATGACTGTAATCGGCCCAGTACTTTTCGAGATCTAAATAGGTCATAGTTCTGAACCAAAAGTAGGTTAAAGTTTATATACCCCAAAAGGCACAGCTAGACCCCCTAGAGGTGTTGTGTGTAAAATTTGAAGACGATCGGACAAGTGCTTTCAGAGATATGCTCCGGAAACGAAATGTTCACGGACGGCCCAACGCTGTAACATCATCATTTTCTTCTCTGACGGCGTGAGATAATGAATGTGGCTGTAGGCCACTTTGCGTACGCGTACACATAGGCTAAGCTGGACCATGGGAACCTCCTGATGATGATGAGATCAATGAGCTCTCAGCTGTCAATCAGTTTCTGATATGAATTTCCGCTTTACGGGGAGGGTACATAGAGATTGAACAGCAATGGTCATTTATGGACTGTACATACAGTGCACCGTTGATATAAAAGTGACGACGTCAGCTTTAATACGAGGTTTTAAAACAACTAGATATAGCTACTAAAGACATAATTCAGAAACTACTATTATCGTTAGGCCAAATTGCACTTAATATTCCCTTAGTGCACTAGCGATATTATGTACATGCACCTGAAACGCAAATTTGGGTGCACTTAAAAATAAAATGCACTTACTCGGTTTAAGTGCACTAATTGTTTTAGTGCACTTAAGAACCCAATACAGGCCCCTGTTTGGCGTATCTTATATGATTCATGAAAGGAACTCCGCTTGGGTGACGAGTATGAGTGATGGGACACTGGCCAAGGTCAACACGAGATCTACACCCAATGTTGGTTTAATGTCAAGCCAGCGTCGCAGACAGCGGGCCAACATTGAACAGTCATTGTGTGGAGATATCGTGTTTTCTGGGCAGTAAATTCTTTAAATTGATATTTAGCTGGAGCTGCGAATAGCTGACGAAATGTTCACCTCATAATTGAGATAAAAGATTGTGGGCAATAGTTAAGAACTATAAGTATACTTAACGCTCAAAACCCGATGATGTTCATTCAGTAAAACATGTTTTTATTAAGATACTTATAGGAGGTAGTTATTCTGATCTTTATTCTGATACTTATTCAGATTTTTATTCAACGTCACATTTGAATTTCTGATTTTATAACTATTTACAAAAGGTGTATACAATTTTTATTTATGATTTTTATTTATGAGTCCCTGATAGATTATATTTTTATTATAATCTATCATTAAATCATTAAATTTAATGCATTTCCAAACCTTTATTTGCCGGGATCGTATTTCGAGTGAATAACCGTACAATTTTCAGTCATGAGGTGACTACTTCTAAAATATCGCAAACATTTTCGCATGTATTTCAAAATTTTGACATGAGACAATGGTAATTTGTTTATAGATGGGTGCCATTTTCTACATGTTAACAAGACCAACTTCTAACTATACAATATTTTTCAATTTATCATGAACATAAATAAGTCGTGTAAAATTTGATAAAAATTGACTGTGGAAGTAGCCAAAAACATTCACCACGGTTTGAAAATAAAGGGTTAGAGAAGCAATGTGATACATTGCCAGGTCATTCTAACCTCTGACAGCTAAAGGGTTAGAGAAGCACTGTGATACATTGCCTGGTCATTCTAGCTTCTGACAGCTAAAGGATCAGAGAAGCACTGTGATACATTGCCAGGTCATTCTAGCTTCTGACAGCTAAAGGGTTAGAGAAGCACTGTGATACATTGCCTGGTCATTCTAGCTTCTGACAGCTAAAGGGTTAGAGAAGCACTGTGATACATTGTCTGGTCATTCTAGCTTCTGACAGCTAAAGGATCAGAGAAGCACTGTGATACATTGCCAGGTCATTCTAGCTTCTGACAGCTAAAGGGTTAGAGAAGCACTGTGATACATTGCCAGATCATTCTAGCCTCTGACAGCTATAGGATCAGAGAAGCACTGTGATACATTGTCAGGTCATTCTAGCTTCTGACAGCTAAAGGGTTAGAGAAGCACTGTGATACATTGCTAGGTCATTCTAGCCTCTGACAGCTAAAGGGTTAGAGAAGCACTGTGATACATTGTCTGGTCATTCTAGCTTCTGACAGCTAAAGGATCAGAGAAGCACTGTGATACATTGCCAGGTCATTCTAGCTTCTGACAGCTAAAGGGTTAGAGAAGCACTGTGATACATTGCCAGATCATTCTAGCCTCTGACAGCTATAGGATCAGAGAAGCACTGTGATACATTGCTAGGTCATTCTAGCCTCTGACAGCTAAAGGGTTAGAGAAGCACTGTGATACATTGTCAGGTCATTCTAGCCTCTGACAGCTAAAGGGTTAGAGAAGCACTGTGATACATTGCCTGGTCATTTCAGCTTCTGACAGCTAAAGGGTTAGAGAAGCACTGTGATACATTGCCAGGTCATTCTAGCTTCTGACAGCTAGAGGATCAGAGAAGCACTGTGATACATTGCCAGGTCATTCTAGCCTTTGACAGCTAAAGGGTTAGAGAAGCACTGTGATACATTGTCAGGACATTCTAGCTTCTGACAGCTAAAGGGTTAGAGACGCACTGTGATACATTGTCTGGTCATTCTAGCTTCTGGCAACTAAAGGGTTAGAGAAGCACTGTGATACATTGTCAGGTCATTCTAGCTTCTGACAGCTAAAGGGTTAGAGAAGCACTGTGATACATTGTCTGGTCATTCTAGCTTCTGACAGCTAAAGGGTTAGAGAAGCACTGTGATACATTGCCTGGTCATTCTAGCTTCTGACAGCTAAAGGGTTAGAGAAGCACTGTGATACATTGTCAGGTCATTCTAGCTTCTGACAGCTAAAGGGTCAGAGAAGCACTGTGATACATTGCCTGGTCATTCTAGCTTCTGACAGCTAAAGGGTTAGAGAAGCCCTGTGATACATTGCCTGGTCATTCTAGCTTCTGACAGCTAAAGAGTTAGAGAAGCACTGTGATACATTGTCTGTATTCTAGCTTCTGACAGCTAAAGGGTTAGAGAAGCACTGTGATACATTGCCAGGTCATTGTAGCTTCTGACAGCTCAAGGGTCAGAGAAGCACTGTGATACATTGCCTGGTCATTCTAGCTTCTGACAGCTAAAGGGTTAGAGAAGCCCTGTGATACATTGCCTGGTCATTCTAGCTTCTGACAGCTAAAGGGTCAGAGAAGCACTGTGATACATTGCCTGGTCATTCTAGCTTCTGACAGCTAAAGGGTTAGAGAAGCCCTGTGATACATTGCCTGGTCATTCTAGCTTCTGACAGCTAAAGAGTTAGAGAAGCACTGTGATACATTGTCTGTATTCTAGCTTCTGGCAGCTAAAGGATCAGAAAAGCACTGTGATACATTGCCTGGGCATTCTAGCTTCTGACAGCTAAAGGGTTAGAGAATGATGTGATACATTGCGTGGTCATTCTAGCTTCTGGCAGCTAAAGGGTTAGAGAAGCACTGTGATACATTGTCAGGTCATTCTAGCTTCTGACAGCTAGAGGGTTAGAGAAGCACTGTGATACATTGTCAGGTCATTCTAGCTTCTAACAGCTAAAAGGTTAGAGAAGCACTGTGATACATTGTCTGGTCATTCTAGCTTCTAACAGCTAAAGGGTTAGAGAAGCACTGTGATACATTGTCTGGTCATTCTAGCTTCTAACAGCTAAAGGGTTAGAGAAGCACTGTGATACATTGTCTGTATTCTAGCTGCTGACAGCTAAAGGGTTAGAGAAGCACTGTGATACATTGTCTGTATTCTAGCTTCTGACAGCTAAAGGGGTCAGAGAAGCACTGTGATACATTGCCTGGTCATTCTTGCTTCTGACACCTAAAAGGTTAGAGAAGCACTGTGATACATTGTCTGGTCATTCTAGCTTCTGACAGCTAAAGGGTTAGAGACGCACTGTGATACATTGCCAGGTCATTCTAGCTTCTGACACCTAAAGGGTTAGAGAAGCACTGTGATACATTGCCAGGTCATTCTAGCTTCTGACACCTAAAGGGTTAGAGAAGCACTGTGATACATTGCCTGGTCATTCTAGCTTCTGACAGCTAAAGGGTTAGAGAAGCACTGTAATACATTGCCTGGTCATTCTTGCTTCTGACACCTAAAAGGTTAGAGAAGCACTGTGATACATTGTCTGGTCATTCTAGCTTCTGACAGCTAAAGGGTTAGAGACGCACTGTGATACATTGCCAGGTCATTCTAGCTTCTGACACCTAAAGGGTTAGAGAAGCACTGTGATACATTGCCTGGTCATTCTAGCTTCTGACACCTAAAGGGTTAGAGAAGCACTGTGATACATTGTCTGGTCATTCTAGCTTCTGACAGCTAAAGGATCAGAGAAGCACTGTGATACATTGCCAGGTCATTCTAGCTTCTGACAGCTAAAGGGTTAGAGAAGCACTGTGATACATTGTCTGTGTTCTAGCTTCTAACAGCTAAAGGGTTAGAGACGCACTGTGATACATTGTCTGGTCATTCTAGCTTCTGACAGCTAAAGGGTTAGAGAAGCACTGTGATACATTGAATGGTCATTCTAGCTGCTGACAGCTCAAGGGTCAGAGAAGCGCTGTGATACATTGCCTGGTCATTCTAGCTTCTAACAGCTAAAGGGTCAGAGAAGCACTGTGATACATTGTCTGTATTCTAGCTTCTGGCAGCTAAAGGGTTAGAGAAGCACTATGATACATTGTCTGTATTCTAGCTTCTGGTAGCTAAAGGGTCAGAGAAGCACTGTGATACATTGTCTGTATTCTAGCTTCTGGCAGCTAAAGGGTTAGAGAAGCACTGTGATACATTGCCTGGTCATTCTAGCTTGTAACAGCTAAAGGGTTAGAGACGCACTGTGATACATTGTCTGGTCATTCTAGCTTCTGCCAGCTAAAGGGTTAGAGAAGCACTGTGATACATTGCCTGGTCATTCTAGCCTCTGACAGCTAAAGGGTTAGAGAATGATGTGATACATTGCCTGGTCATTCTAGCTTCTGGTACCTAAAGGGTTAGAGAATAATGTGATACATTGTCTGCATTCTAGCTTCTGGCAGCTAAAGGGTTAGAGAAGCACTGTGATACATTGCCAGGTCATTCTAGCTTCTGACAGCTAAAGGATCAGAGAAGCACTGTGATACATTGTCTGTATTCTAGCTTCTGGCAGCTAAAGGGTTAGAGAAGCACTGTGATACATTGCCTGGTCATTCTAGCTTCTGACAGCTAAAGGGTCAGAGAAGCACTGTGATACATTGTCTGTATTCTAGCTTCTGGCAGCTAAAGGGTTAGAGAAGCACTATGATACATTGTCTGTATTCTAGCTTCTGACAGCTAAAGGGTCACAGAAGCACTGTGATACATTGTCTGTATTCTAGCTTCTGGCAGCTAAAGGGTTAGAGACGCACTGTGATACATTGTCTGGTCATTCTACCTTCTGACAGCTAAAGGGTTAGAGAAGCACTGTGATACATTGCCTGGTCATTCTAGCTTCTGACAGCTAAAGGGTTACAGAATGATGTGATACATTGCCTGGTCATTCTAGCTTCTGGCAGCTAAAGGGTTAGAGAAGCACTGTGATACATTGTCAGGTCATTCTAGCTTCTGACAGCTAGAGGATCAGAGAACCACTGTGATACATTGCCTGGTCATTCTAGCTTCTGGCAGCTAAAGGGTTAGAGACGCACTGTGATACATTGTCTGGTCATTCTAGCTTCTGACAGCTAAAGGGTTAGAGAAGCACTGTGATACATTGCCTGGTCATTCTAGCTTCT
This sequence comes from Flabesymbios commensalis, assembly GCA_964017125.1. Lineage (NCBI taxonomy): Eukaryota > Metazoa > Annelida > Polychaeta > Terebellida > Flabelligeridae > Flabesymbios > Flabesymbios commensalis. The sequence continues at coordinate 2,112,471 of OZ024914.1, forward strand.
GACAGCTGAAGGGTTAGAGAATGATGTGATACATTGCCTGGTCATTCTAGCTTCTGACAGCTAAAGGGTCAGAGAAGCACTGTGATACATTGTCTGTATTCTAGCTTCTGACAGCTAAAGGATCAGAGAAGCACTGTGATACATTGCCTGGTCATTCTAGCTTCTGACAGCTAAAGGATCAGAGAAGCACTGTGATACATTGTCTGTATTCTAGCTTCTGACAGCTAAAGGGTGAGAGAAGCACTGTGATACATTGCCAGGTCATTGTAGCTTCTGACACCTAAAGGGTTAGAGAAGCACTGTGATACATTGTCTGGTCATTCTAGCTTCTGACACCTAAAGGGTTAGAGAAGCACTGTGATACATTGTCAGGTCATTCTAGTTTCTGACACCTAAAGGGTTAGAGAAGCACTGTGATACATTGCCTGGTCATTCTAGCTTCTGACACCTAAAGGGTTAGAGAAGCACTGTGATACATTGTCAGGTCATTCTAGCTTCTGACACCTAAAGGGTTAGAGAAGCACTGTGATACATTGCCTGGTCATTCTAGCTTCTGACACCTAAAGGGTTAGAGAAGCACTGTGATACATTGTCTGTATTCTAGCTTCTGACAGCTAAAGGGTGAGAGAAGCACTGTGATACATTGCCAGGTCATTCTAGCTTCTGACAGCTAAAGGATCAGAGAAGCACTGTGATACATTGCCTGGTCATTCTAGCTTCTGACACCTAAAGGGTTAGAGAAGCACTGTGATACATTGTCTGTATTCTAGCTTCTGACAGCTAAAGGGTGAGAGAAGCACTGTGATACATTGCCAGGTCATTCTAGCTTCTGACAGCTAAAGGATCAGAGAAGCACTGTGATACATTGCCTGGTCATTCTAGCTTCTGACACCTAAAGGGTTAGAGAAGCACTGTGATACATTGCCTGGTCATTCTAGCTTCTGACACCTAAAGGGTTAGAGAAGCACTGTGATACATTGTCTGTATTCTAACTTCTGACAGCTAAAGGGTTAGAGAAGCACTGTGATACATTGTCTGTATTCTAGCTTCTGACAGCTAAAGGGTGAGAGAAGCACTGTGATACATTGCCAGGTCATTCTAGCTTCTGACAGCTAAAGGATCAGAGAAGCACTGTGATACATTGCCTGGTCATTCTAGCTTCTGACACCTAAAGGGTTAGAGAAGCACTGTGATACATTGTCTGTATTCTAACTTCTGACAGCTAAAGGGTTAGAGAAGCGCTGTGATACATTGCCAGGTCATTCTAGCTTCTGACAGCTAAAGGATCAGAGAAGCACTGTGATACATTGCCTGGTCATTCTAGCTTCTGACAGCTAAAGGGTCAGAGAAGCACTGTGATACATTGCCAGGTCATTCTAGCTTCTGACAGCTAAAGGGTTAGAGAAGCACTGTAATACATTGTCAGGTCATTCTAGCTTCTGACAGCTAAAGGGTTAGAGAAGCACTGTGATACATTGCCTGGTCATTCTAGCCTCTGACAGCTAAAGGGTTAGAGAAGCACTGTGATACATTGCCTGGTCATTCTAGCTTCTGGCAGCTAAAGGGTTAGAGAAGCACTGTGATACATTGTCCGGTCATTCTAGCTTCTGACAGCTAAAGGGTTAGAGAAACACTGTGATACATTGTCTGGTCATTCTAGCTTCTGACAGCTAAAGGATCAGAGAAGCACTGTGATACATTGCCAGGTCATTCTAGCTTCTGACAGCTAAAGGGTCAGAGAAGCACTGTGATACATTGCCAGGTCATTCTAGCTTCTGACAGCTAAAGGGTCAGAGAATCACTGTGATACATTGTCTGGTCATTCTAGCTTCTGACAGCTAAAGGGTTAGAGAAACACTGTGATACATTGTCTGGTCATTCTAGCTGCTGACAGCTAAAGGGTTAGAGAAGCACTGTGATACATTGCCAGGTCATTCTAGCTTCTGACAGCTAGAGGGTTAGAGAATGATGTGATACATTGCCAGGTCATTCTAGCTTCTGACAGCTAGAGGGTTAGAGAATGATGTGATACATTGTCAGGTCATTCTAGCTTCTGACATTCTCAGGGGGGTCGGGTGGGTAGGCTACCCTGCGCTCAAAATGTGTCACGGTGTCCCTGGTGAATCCCGGCATCCCCCCCCCTCCCCCATGCCGGTGCAGTAACTGTTTAATGGCTTGATTGATGGTTTATTTCTCATTATTTTAGGTTAGAATTAAAAGTAACCCCGTGTAGCGCGGGGTGTAAAAATGGACGGCAACCAGTAAGAGTCCCTCAGGGTCCCATGCGACGGGATGGCCAAAAACAGCCTGGGAACTGCCATGAAAGGCCTTTTTTGTGAATCGTCGACCGAGGCATTAGCTAATGCCCATCTTATTGCACATCCTTCTGTCACTGTGATGCTCAACACGGCAAGTGTCACAACGAGAATACTAAACATGATGGGGACGAACAAGATGTAGATGACAGTGATGATGAAAATATATGTCATACTTATTAAAAACACTAGTGAACAAATATTCGCTCAGACAAGAATGCAGTTTCAGATATCAATACACATGTAGCCATCCATCAATGAGAAAAGCTTACTGGTTGTGTATAATTTCGACGATTGGTTTCTGCGTAACCCGTTTTCACTTGCATATGTTGCCTCCACATTGACTTTTCCTATTAATAGAATACTATTCATACACAATACTATTAGCATTAAATCTCCCATATGTCAAATGTGTTAAAACACAATTGTATTCATCTTTCCACCCTATCCACACACGAAATTATGAGAATGAGTAGACGTTTTCATTATTTTTAGCGACCATTTTGGATTCTCAGCAATATCTAAAATATTCTGGCATGCTTGCTAATATCAATCTAAACATATCAAGCATCAATAATCCGAACAATTTTCACGATTCCACCCTCGGTGTGGTTCGTCAGCCGTGCGAGGCAGATGTAGGCCTAGAAACAAACAGGCAGAAAGTGGGAACGTTTATGTGTCCACATTACATTTTCGGGAGCATGCTAATTATTCTCAAGGCCGCATATTTGAACATGATTAATTTTTTTCACACATGTTCACCTGTGTTCACCTGTTCATTTAGCGTATTGTTATGTATCTGGAACTGCTATAAAAACACCTGCTACAGACTGAGGTCACGTTTTATCTTAAACATGCTTAATATGTGGTACTTAATGTGCTAAATAAAAAATGAGAAACCAAATAAAATAGGGCCCTGTGTTTAAAGGGTTAAGCACAAGATGGTGACCCAGCGTTGGTTTAAAGTTGGGCCAGCGTCGCAGAAGGGGGCCATCATTATAATAACATTTAACAAATTGCCGTGTTAAGCCCAAAACACACAGCTCGCGTATCCCACGCGTAAGCGTACGCGGACGTAAGCGTAGAAAATCTAGTCCATACATTTGTCATAACTGAAACATACAGCTAGCGGACGTAAAGCGTACACCAAGCGGAACGCGTATCCGATCGCTCCTGGAGCGATTTTTTACGCTTACGCGTCTGTGCGCGTGAGGAATTCCGAATTAATGACGTCATTTAGCGAGATGGGTGTGGGGTTTTCCAGGACTGTGTATAAGAGGGCATATTCCAGCAAACACAACACATTGAATCAATGTTGGCTTAACGTTGGCCTAACGTTGGTCCACCGTCTGCGACACAAACCCAACATTTGGGCAACAATCAATGTGTCAGTTCTGCTGGGATATATAACACGTTGTTGTAGGCTCTTCGACACTGTGAACATGTCGTCGAAAAAATCATTAAAAAAAAAATAATCGAACGATATCAACGTGGATCATCTTATTATTGAAGTGCAACAGAGGAAAGTCCTGTGTGACACAGAGCATCGCTCATACCGAGATAATGAATGAATGAATGAACGGATGAATAGATAAAACTTCTAATGCGCCTAAATCCCTGTATAACAAGCTCAGAGGCGCTTAAGATAAAAAACAGGCGAACATTTGGTCGGAAATCGCGGTCATCTTGGCCACTGGCAATGCATTCATCATGCTCATCATGCTCATAGACATGACCGTGATGATAATAAATAACAAGAGCGCACTTGACAATAGCCCGCCGCCATTATTGAACTTGAAGTTATCGCGTCTAGAAAGTCAAATTATTGGCGTTAAATGCGAAAAATTGAAATAATTAAATCGTGCATTTTTTTCAGCCATTATTGAACTTGTCCAAGAACTTGTTATTAGCAACATGCAGTATCACAAAATCACTATAAATCCGCCATTTTGATTTTTTTTAGCTATTATTGAACTTGTCCGAGAACTGGTCATTAGTAGCATGCATAACAAATTTGAGCAGGATAGGCCCTACATGAAAAACGTTTGAAGTTATCGCGCCCACAAGCTCAAATTATTGACGTAAAATGCGAAATATCGCAATAATTCGGACATTTAATTTTTTTTCAGTCATTATTGACCTTGTTCGACAACTGGTCATCTGGTCATTAGTAACATGCATAACAATTTTGGGAAGGATACATGAAACACGTTTTTCGTGCACACAAGTGAATGTTAACGCAGACGTTGAAGCCGAGCTTCAATTGCAATAGCCCACTATTTTTAATTAAAAATTAAAAATGCGGACTAAAAAGACTAGTAGCTAGTGTCGTTATTTAAATTTTATTTTTAACATCTAGTTCAGGAATTTTAAGTTTATTCAATGGAACAAGACATCAACAAGATATTAGTGCTCTAATTCCACACTAAAATCAGATCATAATTTCCTTCTCTTCTTTAGACGTTGCATATATGTAAGTATGTGTGAAAGATCATATCAGCTTCTGGATGAATATGCATAGTGATTCTCGATTCATTTCTTCACCACTGCTAAAAGTAGGTCTACTATTACAATGTTCTATTGTCATTGTAGAACAATGCATGTGACCCCCCACTCTGGCCTTCAAGTTTCAAAGAAACAAAATGTTTCTTTTCCGCTCACTTGTAAGGATTTATTATTGTGTGGCACCTCCGTGACTTAGAGGTAGCGTGCTCGGCCTCAGACCGCCAGGGCTGGAATTTCGAATCCTGTGTCTGGAGGGTAGTGTCATCTCATTCATCTCACCATCCTCATCTCCTGGCCCAGTTTAGCCTATATGTGCACAAAGGTGGCCTGAAACCCCATTTATTTCATTGCATGTGATCCAGGTGCGAAATAAAGAGCTGTTCTGCTCGTTACGTTACGCTTGTCTTCCGCGTATGTGTGTTTTGATTTTACGCGCCTGTTACGTCCGTAAAACATGCGTGCCAGTACGTGCGCGATCTGTGTGTTTCGGGCTTTAGCTATACATGTATGTTGTAGTGCAGTCAGTCAGGCATTCGAGGCAGATAGGCCTTCACACAAGCAGGGGCGGGGGGGGGGGGGCGACTTTTATGTGCCCATATTACATGGTCGGGAGCATCCAGTTATTCCCAAGGCTGTGTATGTTCACATGTTCCATTCTGTGCACACACATGACAAAGATGTGTTCACTCAGCATAATGTTATATATGTGGAACTATTAACATTTAGAAAAACAGTGTCGTTAAAGTTCACCTGGTTGAGTGGGTGGTTCTGAACGCATCAATAAAGACATCCACTACATTTGATTGGCGAGCTTCACACGTGAGTGTTTTATTATTATTCATATCAAGCCATTGGATAGGTAAACTATTTCTCAAAAGTCATTTCGTAAGTTGAGTGATTTGTGTGGTAATTTAGTCGCGTTATCACTTGCAGTATCTCTAGTAATCACCAAACGTTGAACCAATGTTGGTTTAATGTTGGACCAGCGTCACAGGCGGTGGACCAACATTAGGCCAACATTGGGTGAATGCCTGATGCTTGATGAGAGCTAAATAGTACTCGATTTCTCTTTTTATATCAGGCCATTCACTATGGATAGGTAAACTTAACAGTCATTTTGTAGCTGGTCATGTTGTAGTATGTACGGGGAATCGGGATGTGTCTATGGAGTGAGATTCACTGACATGGCTATACTTCTACTATAGAAAAACAATGACCATGCTAAACTTTTAAAGCGTTGTCGTAAATATCCTGAGTAGTGTAAGACGTTTAATTCGCCAGTAAGAATGGGACGGACAGCCTATTGTGAATTTTTTACTCGTCGCATCGTATAGTCTTGTGGGTATGTAATTTACACAACAAGTTAAAAAGTCACAAGTAATAAGTTAAGTAAATCATCGTTCCAAGTTCTCCTACTGCGTTGACATTTAAATGGGCTAAGCGCCGCTCCCCTGCTTCCTCTGCGAAATGTGAACGTACAACTTAATTCAGAATTTTCATGCAGCAATAATTTTGTATTGAAACCAAGCTGAACTCTCCTGAAGAGATTTAAACACCGCTCTCCGTTTCTTTCTGTCTGTCTTAGCTTAAAACTCTTTCATTGGAATTTGGTTTATTAGCAAACACGGCACATTGGACCCACTGCCGGAACAACACTGGCCCAATGATTTATGTTTTCTGGCTATGTTAATCAAAAGCGGCCCGGGGTTGACCTTGTCCAGTACAGGTCAGTTAGGTGCGGCCTAGGTGCAGCTTGCTGGCTGGGAGATCCTCACTGTCCTTGACAGCACTGCGGTCAGACGACAGTCAGGCCTGTAATTTTAGCTACGTCGCGATGGACATGCAAGTTAAATTTGCTTGCTTTCTTCAGTGCACTTTTTAGTCCCCATAGTAGTTGATTAAAGGGACTAATACTTCACACTATGCTGGGTTGGTTATCGGGCAAACAACGAAGACAGCGGGACACCTATAGCCCAACATAGGCTTGAAGGCTGTTTGCTGGAAGGGGGGGGGGTCGGGTAAAAAATATTTTATTTATTTACATTCCAATAGTATAGGATCAAGAATAAATGAAGTATGCAATATGAATGAATAATCGTCCCATACGTAGAAGTATACCTGTTCATTTCAAGTAGATATTTAGTAGAATTATACCTGTTTATTTCAAGTATATAGGGCCTTTATATAGTATTAATACTCTGCCGACACCAGCTAATTCCGATTAGTCTATAAATATAAATACATTTCCACATAATTTGTACTTACGCTATTTTTGTTTTTGTTGATGATTAGCATTTTGATAAATTAATAATAGTTGACTAGATTATGAACGAGTGTTACTAATTTCATACTCTCCGCCAAACGAAGTAAAATTAGGTTACTACGATAATTTCAAGTTATTGTTTCTAAAGTACAGGAGTGTTGAAAGCATTTATAAGCATAGGTTTAACTTCTTAGCTACAATATTGCTGATAAGGCTAGGTTTTCTTAGCTGATTTTTCTCAGATAAGACAAATAGCCTACAATGCAGTAAATCTGTGCACGTCCTAACATATAAAACGATATTTTTTGCGTTTCACCCGATATTTGATGACATAGTTTTTATCAGAATAAGTCGCTACAGTTGCACAATCAGAAATATAAGTTTTCATCTCACCATATAAAATATGCAAACTTAACTATAATATTTGTCACCAGCTTCTAAAGAGTTTTGGGCCCGTTTTATCAAGCTGAAAAGATACGAGGTCGTATTAATAGCCCATTTGCATATGAGGATCGTTAAGATTCAACGAGTGGGTCAGAGTGCTCGTATCCTCCCTATACATGTTAAAGAGGGAGACATACGAGGAAAATCAAAGAGCTTTTTATAATCTCGTAAGCGGCAGGCAAAGGTCACGAGGATTAATAAGATCTCGTATCTTTTCAGCTTGATAAAACGGGGCCCTGGTGTACTCACGAGGGATTGACTTACAACCCCCCCCCCCCCACTGTCCGAAACCCACACATTTTTTGCAGCAAAACACCTATTTATCACAGTAAAATCAATTTCTACATTCTGACAACATGCTGAGATACCACTACAACGAGAAATTCTAATTATCATGTCAATTACAATAATGGTCAACTTCAATTTTACGGCTCGTGGATTTCTGCCCCACATTTCCACGAGGCATCACCAGTTCAGGTTGTTCAAAATGTTTTGGTCACAAAAAATATCACATGGTTTTACACCGTGACACACACTGACCATTGATAGTTCTCTAAGGGGACAACAATTCAATCTCCAGAGGAGGGGGGGGGCTGATGGGGTATTTTAAAAAAAACATATTTTGAGAATAGATTTTTGTGAAATAAGTTATTGTCTGAAGAACATGTTGTAAATACATATTTAGTTGCCCATAAACAAATAATTTTGATTCATTAAATTACGCTTATATTTGTGAATACAATAAACCTAGTTTTAGGTCCAACTTTGTGAAAGTGAAATAAACATTTTTCTTGAGGCAGAGAAAACAATAAAGTATTGCAGCCAGGACGTGAAATAACTAATTTGTCCAGTTCAAAAACAGCCAATCCACCCCCCCCCCCCCCCCCGAAATGGAAATTTGTCTCAAAATGCTATGCCACACTTGTGAACAGGCTTTGTGTACTGCTTTGCATACACATAACTTGCAATTTGACTCCGTATTGTCTAACGTCGTTCACCTCTTGGTGACGTAGGTTCCTCACAATACTGAAGCTTACGAGTTGACAGAGATTGTCTTTGAGACCTGAATGGGGGAGATAGAGACCAGCCTGAGCTTGTAGACCCACGTAGTACTGACTCCTGTACCAGGGCACCTCTCACAGAGTTATACGATGTAGATATGGGAGAGATAGAGACCAGCCTGGGCTTGTAGACCCACGTAGTACTGCCTCCTGTACCAGGGCACCTCTCACAGAGTTATACGATGTTGATATGCTTAAAAAGTACAAATGTGTACTTTTTAAACGTTACGTTCTGTACATTATATATTTTCAGGTATTACTTAATGAACATAGTGGAGGATGAAGGTTATGTGGGTAATTCTCAGCTTGCTGGCTACAGGTAGGACTATTTATGAAAACTACATTTTTCACCGGCCACATTTAATAAAAGGAACGTTCTAGACAAATTGAATATATACAATTACCAATGGAAGTTAAAACCAGTACAGGCTAGCACCACGCATCCACTCTACTACATCAACTCTGATTGTGCTGAATTGGCAGTCTGTCTTCAATACAAATATTATTTGTTATTCATTACTGAAAATAGCAATCCCAGCTTTATATGCAGAAAATAATCATATTAATGAGTTTCTGTTTCAAATTGTGACTTCAATTTCATTCATTTGAATACCTATGTAAAGACCCATTGGTAAGTTTAGACAATCATGGCTATAAACTTGGCCACACCTTGGATGGTTTGTATAACCACAGTTTCTGAAGTAGTCAGCGACTGATACAAACCACTGCTGTCATCGCAATGTATCTGGTCAAATCTGTGAACGAAAAAAATATAAAATGCATGGAGAAAATAGGGAGGGAGTGGATTTTTGCATGCCATAGTGTATGTGGAATACTCGACTATATTTTACTAAACATATGCCAATATCAGATAAAGTGAGATATTGTTGATATAGTACCTCTGAAATATTCAGTTAATTAAAATGTTATAGTAAGACATATTAATTGAGTAACTCACGTTTGTCAGCATTTGCGTTCGATTGAAGCAGTGCAAGTACATTGGAACTGATAATGAAGATGAAAAAAAGGTCCTGATTATCAGTGATGACATGAGTGATGATACAGCAGATATGGCTAAATTAGTTTTCGAGTGTTGAAGTTCCAGTGTATGTTTTTAGAATATTTAATTCCTGTGTTTCAGCATTGGCGTTTGATTGTAAGCAGTGTATGAAAATGAGAACTGACAATGAAGATGTGAATAAGATCCTGGACTTGTCTATGAGTGGTTCCATGAGTGGTGGTCCCATCTCATATACTGCGGATTGTATGCATGATGCCCCCAGTATAACCCCCAGTACATGTACTGCCGATATGGGATGTATGGCCATGAAGATCAACGTCTGCTATACCGCAGTAGGTGAGTACTCAACAACACACCAGACGATTATCAAACGTCTTCTATGCCGCAGTAGGTGAGTACTTAACAACACATCAGACGACGATCAAACGTCTTCTATGCCGCAGTACGTAAGTACTTAACAACACATCAGACGACGATCAAACGTCTTCTATACCGCAGTAGGTGAGTACTTAACAACACATCAGACGACGACCAAACGTCTTCTATGCCGCAGTAGGTGAGTACTTAACAACACACCAGACAATTATCAAACGTCTTCTATGCCGCAGTAGGTGAGTACTTAACAACACATCAGACGACGATCAAACGTCTTCTATGCCGCAGTACGTAAGTACTCAACAACACACCACACAATTATCAAACGTCTTCTATGCCGCAGTAGGTGAGTACTTAACAACACATCAGACGATTATCAAACGTTTTCTATGCCGCAGTAGGTGAGTACTCAACAACACACCAGACGATTATCAAACGTCTTCTATGCCGCAGTAGGTGAGTACTTAACAACACATCAGACGACGATCAAACGTCTTCTATGCCGCAGTACGTAAGTACTCAACAACACACCACACAATTATCAAACGTTTTCTATGCCGCAGTAGGTGAGTACTCAACAACACACCAGACGATTATCAAACGTTTTCCATGCCGCAGTACGTAAGTACTTAACAAGACACCAGACGCTTATCAAACGTCTTCTATGCCGCAGTAGGTGAGTACTTAACAACACACCAGACAATTATCAAACGCCTTCTATGCCGCAGCACGTAAGTACTTAACAAGACACCAGACGCTTATCAAACGTCTTCTATGCCGCAGTAGGTGAGTACTTAACAAGACACCAGACGATTATCAAACGTCTTCTATGCCGCAGTACGTAAGTACTTAACAAGACACCAGACGATTATCAAACGTCTTCTATGCCGCAGTAGGTGAGTACTTAACAAGACACCAGACGATTATCAAACGTCTTCTATGCCGCAGTACGTAAGTACTTAACAAGACACCAGACGATTATCAAACGTCTTCTATGCCGCAGTAGGTGAGTACTTGACAACACACCAGACGATTATCAAACGTCTTCTATGCCGCAGTACGTAAGTACTTAACAACACACCAGACAACTATCAAACGTCTTCTATGCGCAGTACGTAAGTACTTAACAACACACCAGACGATTATTAAACGTCTTCTATGCCGCAGTACGTAAGTACTTAACAAGACACCAGACGATTATCAAACGTCTTCTATGCCGCAGTAGGTGAGTACTTAACAACACATCAGACGCTTATCAAATGTTGGTTTAATGTTGGTTCAGTACCACATAAAGATAAACAACATTAAAAGGCGATGAGCTAGATATGGCTACCATGCACCCCCCCCTCCCCACATCTCAGCGAAACGAAGTTTTTTTGGAGCCCTGGGATATACTGAACACGAAATCGAATGCTAACATTGAAAATATGGGAACGCAAACCCTATTTTGACGATTTATATAGAGGTACCCTAAATATATTTTTAACAACATCGCGCAGTTTTAAATAAGCGGGTAGGGTTACTTGAATGTATGTTCTTTTTGCTGTAGTAAACCGATCTGCAACTGATATATACCATATTACCGGTATTTGAATTCTGCTTCTTATGGTGTATAAAAAATTGCAATATATCAAATATTGATCGTTCCATGTATGCTTAAACATAATTTAAATTGCAAAGTCAGCGAAATCCACGACAAAACCCGCTGGAAAACACCATTTTATCAAACGTTTTTTATATGTATCCTCATTTAGGGCACGATTTTTTAATCCAGGTGTGATTATAAATAAGCCTGGATGTTATGTGTGCTTTTAAATTTCACACAATTTTGGTGAGAAACAAATCCAAAAGGCCGCCATCTTTTTTTTAAAGAATATGTAATTTTGTGCATTTCGCCTGTAAAATTGTTTTTTTAACTTGACTCTGCTCCGAAATAATGGACATCGATCAAAATTAGAGTTATATTAACAAAAAAATCATATTATTAAAAAAATGACAAAATACAAAATGGCCATATTAAAAAAATATACCAACATCTTTGGAAGTCACTATCAAGTGCTTTAACATAGATTCATAATATTTCATTTCTGCTAAATGCGAAATGTACAACAAAGCACTAAGTTTGTATTTTATATCCCATTTGAACGATTTCCAACGGTTTTTTAGTGAATACAAGCAGGACTTCTCGCTCATGTTAACCTTATTTAGTATAAATATTTGTTATTACTTTTACATTCTATCGAGCCATTTTTCAATAGTGATCCTGACAACCGAAGAATTGATCACAGCCACTTTAAAATGATCTCAGCCACTACAAAAGTGATTTTGGCCTCTGAAGAAGTGACCACAGCCACTTTAAAAGTTATCTCAACCACTATAGTAGTGATATTGGCCACTGAAGAAGTGATCACAGCACCTGTAAAGTTTTTCTTAGCCACTAAAAAGTTATCTTGTCCACTGAGGAAGTGATCACAGCCACTTTGAAAGTTATCCAAGCCACATCAAAAGTGATCTATATATTTAGAGTACCTGTATATAAGTCGTCAAAATAGGGTTTGCAATCCTATATTTTCAATGTTAACATTCAATTTCGTGTTCAGTATATCCCAGGGCTACAAAAAACTTAGTTTCTTTGAGATGTGGGGGGGGGGGGGGTTGCATGGTAGCCATATCTAGCCCTTCGCCTATAACCCTTACAGTACTGACATATTTTTTGCATGAACAAAGGTGTCTTTTCAATTTGCAGTGATCTTAAATGTTAATTTAAGTCTGCTTCATTTAAATATCTATGTTTTTCTGCTTATTATGGCGATATCGTGAGAGAAGGAATGCGAAGGTTAGGACTATGACTTATTCTTATCAAATGACTTCAACAGCGCACAGTACCATGCACGGCATTGCACATTCCTAAGATGGTTGGATCAAAGAGATGACAGTGCCCTTCAGACAAATAATTTGAAATTCGGGTACACCACCTCTCGGTCACAGAGTCACCCCATCAGATCGAATGTTAATGAGCGAGCCGGAAAGAAATATTTTGTTTCTTTGTAGCTTGAATGCAGCCCGGTCTGAGCGCGATTCCCGACTTCCAAGCAGGCAGCGTTAACCACTGCACCAGGGCCCCCGAAGCTTACTTCGAGCTGTAAATATAATACATAAATTCTACATCACTTGTTCTCGGTTGGGCCATCTTTATTCATCGTTAGATTATATGTAATCTGTGTTGTCCAGAATACAGATATTTTATATAGGCAAAATGCACATCCACACTTTTGACCATATTAGTACAACAGATAAGATAACCTATTGTGCATTTTATGATGAAAGCATGAAATTTCTACCACTTGTAGAACATATCCTAAGGGTCATTTTAAGATGTGGAGGTAAACTGGATTTGACCTCTAATGACCTCTAGAAGCCATTGACCCCGAAAGCTCAAAATATACACCGGCAAAGCCAAAACGTGGTGAAAATTGTGTATTACAATGTCTATAAAATGTTTTGCATTCCAGAATTGTGTCAAATACTCTAAAAGACTGCCAGTAATCATAAGTATAACACCAAGGTCATATCAAGGTCATTTCAAGGTCAAAATGGCAAAAATTGTGAAAATATCCATTTCAACACTGTTAGTGGTGCAGTTATCTATTACACAGGACTGGTTTTAAAACAATATACATCACATATATTTTCCACATTAATCTAAGTTATTGAGTGCAGTATGAACCTTGGGATAAGTGATATCTCCTAGGTATTCCGAAGGTCATATCAAAGTCATTTCAAGGTCAAACTAGCGAAATCATAAAAAATATACTTTTATTTTACATACAACCCAGTTGAAGCTTGAAACTTAACTTAACTTAACCTTAACTTGACCTTGCAAGGTCACCTTTGGGGTGGGAAGGGGGCCTTCAGTGTATATCGAAAGTAGCTCTTTAGTACATAGATGTGTTCACATTAAGGTGAGAGGTAGAATTGTCCACTTTTGATTAATTTCAACGCTGTTAGTGGTTGTTAGTGGTTGTTAGAGATGTTAGTGGTGATGTTTTATTCACAGCTAAATTAGTACACAGTCAAGCACGTGCCCTGGGTGTCATTTCGATATGTGGAGGTAACCGACCTCATCGCTGACCCCATTGTCCTTGAAACACTACAATTTTGACTCAGAAACTATTGTTTTATGCCAATTTTGCATAAAATGTAGAGATTTGTATAGTATTCACAGCAAATTTAAAACACGAGCTAACATATACACTGAATTATTTTGCTATAGCACACATCAAACACAGATAAATATTACCTGAATGCACATCAACATATATTATTGGAGCAAACATTACAAAGACCTACTCGTATTTAACAGCGCCGTGGTCGACTAAACATGGGTAGTTTTGTTTATGACAAGTGTTTGTGGTTGTGATATGTTTTGTACAGAAGACTAACACTTATGTCAAAACTTTCCGTATCGATCCTTACTCAGAACGTCAATAGTCCCGACTGTTGCTGCCACTGCAGCATCAATGATGGCTCTTGTATCAATGAATGTACACTGCCCACCCTAGACACTGCTACTTCGCATGTTAAAATGTGCAGATGGTTGACGTCATATGTCCCCCGCTCTCAATTTCAAGTATTGTAGTAAGCTTGTGACCGGCTGGCTGTCTTGCTAAAAGTAACCTGATCGGCTGGCGAGAACATTATGGTGGGGGAGGGATGGGTGTAGACAGACACCTGTGTGGAGCCCAGCAAACGCGAGGATTTGACCCAATTCTGTTTCACTATTGGCCCACCGCCAACGGCGCTGGACCAACATTGAAACAACATTGGGTCAAGTCCCCGTGTTTGCTGGGAGAGCTGTCCGCATTTTGATACACACGTGCCGTCTGTCTCTGGTTGGAACAGGCTGCACAGTGCTCTGTGTACAATGAATGCAAATCTGCACTGATTTTCATGTAAGGCAGTCAGAATGAACCGGGATTGTCCCTCAGCCCAATAGCTTCATCAGACCTTTTCAGTGTATGACCGGGTTCACTGGATTTCTCTGATGATAGTTAAAGCGGTTGTGTTTATCCATTGATTTCTGGAGGTGAGACCACAGATTGTTAATGCCAATCGATTAAATGTGTTTGGCCACCCGTCAAACGTGAATGATTTAGAGGATACCTTTGTATACATACATACAACGGCACTAACACTTTTCCACATGTTTTAGATCTTATAAATCTAGACAAAAGAGAATCCATTCAGACAGATCTCCTTTGTCAATACATATGGGGAGCAGCAATAATATTGCGGCTCGTCCAGAGCTGGACAGAACTACAATGGAAATAGACAAAAAATGCACATAATGTATTGGCAGCGTGTACGTGGAAAATATAGAGTCAACCCAATAAAAAAACGTGGTTGACCTGCATTAGAACCACAACATAATGGTTGGGGAAATGTTTGTCAAATGGGGTCAAATTTGCCAAATATTGAGCAGTTTAGACATAAAGGGACTCATCGATCAACTAAATCAAAGTACACATAACACATTATAAAAAACACAATCCCAGTTCATGTCAACCGTCACAACCCAATTGTGTATCAATATTTTGCCATGGGAGTCCAAGCTGATATTTCACACTGCGGCATAATTGTAATTTTCATCTTTTAATTAAATTGAGGAAGGAATGTTACCTCCCCCCCAGGGTTGATACCGTCTCCAATCTTCCAATAATATCCGACCAAGAATGTGTCACTACCAGTATTAAACTAGATAACAAGTGGATATTTTCACTACTTTTACCACCTTGGCCTTGAAATGACCTTGGTGCTATATTTATGATTAACAACAGTCCTTTCGATAATTTGCTACACTTGTGAAATAAAAAAAACATTTTATAGACATTCTAATACACACTTTCAACTGCACCTGTGTATAATTTGCCCTTTCGAGGTCAATGACCTCTAGAAGTCACCAGGGGTCAAATCTAGCTGACATCCACATCTTAAAATAAACCTTGGGGTATGTATTAATTATGGTAGAAGTTTCATACTTTTATCATAAAATGTACAATTGTTTTATTGCGGGATATTAACGCTACACTATATAATGCAACCGCGATGTCAAATTGCAACAGCACAATGCTATATATATCCAGACATATTTTACTAAAATAATGGCTAATCATTACATTGTTATGCCATATAAAGTGTCATCTTTGTAATACATAGCTATATCATGTGATTATAATATTGACATTGGACTCCCTATTGTGTATTTTACCATTATCATGTCATAATCCAACACTATGATACATACTTCTACGCCATGCATCCCTTCATTATAGTAATATTTCTAATTCTTTAAATTATGCAGATATTTTAGTCTGACATCCAATTATTATAATCGAATATCATGACATTATAATACCATGTCTAAATACATAAATATTATCTGGACATCAAAGTGCAGCGTATATACACGTATTAATATAATATCTTTCTTGACAGTCTTGTGCCTTTCGATTAAATAATATTGCTACATCCAGACGTTTATAGTTATGCTACCATTATATTAATATATTCTGACATTGAACACCATGTGTCGACATTGTGGCATAATTCAATAGTACCTGGTCAGTCAGGACACCTGGCCCTCAGCAAATCTGTGATGTCATGTTTATCTCGCTTTTGAAATAATGTTTGAGTAAGACTAGTCTTTATCATGATATACCATGAGTACTTTAAAGCCACAATGTCGGAATGATACTGCTGTATGTGGTTATAAGATGATATCGAGGTACAATTTTAAAGGTTCATGATATTATAACGTAATGTCAAGTTATGCAACATAATAATATAAGCATATGACAATATAATGTTACTATGTCGCGATAACACATTAAGTCATTATGTATGCGATTGTGATCTTGAAATACAATTACATTGTATAGATTCATAGTGAAACACTTTATTGTTAGCTACAACATCAAGGTATATGGCATTATATTGTCACCAAATATCCTATAATGAATATGGCTTCACAATGTTACATTGTTGCATTTTAATAGTAGAAGATGTCATTGTAATGGTTCATTATGACATTAGCCTACACTCGTGGAATGCGACACTATAATGTCAGGATATGAATCATTATTATTTATTTGCATAGTACTGAGATGTTGAGCTGTAATGCATAATGATATGGCATCAGCATACATGTATACGCTGAGTGCATATTGCTTTACGTTGCTTTCTGCACAATCATGGCGACAGAAGAAAGTTCGAAGTCAGGGCTATGTCATATTCTTATTGAATAATTGCAAGGGTTTTTAATAGTACACAGTACCATGGACAGCACTGCACACTCTAGGCCTCTGAACAGATGGTGCACTGTATATGCCCAACCTAGATTAAAACCATTCCACCTGTCTGATATACAAACCACAACTGGACCAAATGAGCCATCGGGTCCGGTCACCTGTGTATAACATTACGATGCCTCTATATGACAGAGTGAGGGCAACATCAGGCACTCTAATTTCAGGTTATAATTTCAGGTTGTAATTTCGGAAGTTATAGTATCGAGATATGATTTTAGTGCCCATGCCATGACATTATAATGTAAATATATCACATTAGAGTGTCGATATATTACATGCTAATAATCACGACAATGCGGATATAAGCAATCACACTGTCTACATGACATTTTAAATCATGATATGAGACTGCTATAATGGAAATGTTATTAAATGTAGACAAAATGAACATATCAATTCGGATGCATGAAATATTTAATAACAAATTAGCATATTATAACGTTTATTAATTACGGTGTTTTGGGTATGTTTCAGAAGCGCTAATTGAGAATCTGAAGTAAAATGTCATATAATTTATTGCATTGAACATTAATTATATGAGCAAAACCGTACTTGTGAGATATGACTATCAGACTCATATAGGCTTTTCAGGAGCATTAAGTGATGTCGCAGCGATCTTTTTAAAACAGCAATCAATAATAATAATAATAATAACTGATGCTGAATGTCTCTGAAGCAAATAATACCGCTCATGCAGGTTTTCGTACTTGCTCTCATAAATTATTTGCACAAAACTGTGGGGTTTTTTCATATTTTTGGGTCATTTTGTTGCATACATATTATATTATTATATCATTTAAAATACCTTTAATTGCTTCATTGAACTTTACTATTAACCACAAAAAAAACATGTTTGTGAGATGACTATGAGGCAGACCATATTCAATAATGCACTTCAGGAGAATTCGTTGATTTCACTGAGATCACTTTGAAATCAGCCATGCTGATTAATTACACAAATCAAGCATTATTCATCTGATTTAACCTTGAGGGGTGTTTTTAAACCTAATGCTACTGCTGGTGAAGGATTTCCAACAAAATATAATAGACCTGTGCTCGTAAAGTCTTTGCAAAAATAAATGATTTTATCAGTTTTGTCAATTTTAGGGCTATCATTTTGGATTTTGCTTTCATTTTGGATACCTGAAAGAAAATTGAAAATTCAAGACTAGATAATCACCTCGTGTTAATGAGATAATTATTAGGCAAACCATGTTGAATTGTACATTTGATTTAATCAAAATCAAATTATTGATTTGACGCCTGTGCTTTATGTGAGACTATAAATAACAATATTTTATCCTTTCCTACTGATTACAGGCAAGAAGGTAAATATGGAGATATATCTACGTACCTGTAGAGAAAACGTTGAAATAGACACTGGCTGCTACGATGTCACTAAATACAAGGACGATATCCACCAAATGCTGGGCGAATCTAATCTGGGAAATATGAATGGGATTGTTTGTGTGTGTGAGGATGAAAACTGCAACGTTCAACAGTTCAACAACAGCGAGCTCATACCTGATGGTTAGTTTGTATTAACATGTTTATATGTCCATATATAACAGTTCGACAGCTCAATGTTCTTAAAATTGTTATAAATAGAAAAACTACGTATTTATATGACCATTATACAACGTGTTTATTTTTCCATATATTACGTGCTTATATGTCCATATATAACGTGTGTATATGTCCATATATAACGTGTTTATATGTCCATATATAACGTTTGTATATGTTCATATAGAATGTGTTTATATGTTCATATATAACGTGTTTATATGTCCATATATAACGTGTTTATATGTCCATATATAACGTGTTTATATGTCCATATATAACGTGTCTATATGTCCATATAGAATGTGTTTATATGTCCATATATGACGTGTTTATAATGCCATATATAACGTATCTATATGTCCATATATAACGTGTTTAGATGTTCCTATATAACGTGTGTATTTGTCTATGTATAGCGTGTATATATGTCCATATATAACGTGTTTAGATGTTCCTATATATCGTGTTTATATGTCCAGATATAACGTGTGTATATGTCCATATAGAATGTGTTTATATGTTCATATATAACGTGTTTATATGTCAATATATAACGTGCTTATATGTCCATATATAACGTTTTTATATCTTCATATATAACGTGTTTATATGTCCATATACAACGTGTCCATATGTCCATATACAACGTGTGCATATGACCATATATAATGTGTTTATATGTCCATATAAAATGTGTTTTTATGTCCATATACAACGTGTCCATATGTCCATATATACCGTGAGTATATGTCCATACATAATGTGTTTATATGTCCATATATAACGTGTTTATATGTTTATATATAACATATCCATATGTCCATATATAACGTGTTTATATGTTTATATATAACATGTCCATATGTCCATATATAGCGCGTTTATATGTCCATATATAACGTGTTTAGATGTTCCTTTATAACGTGTGTATATGTCTATGTATAACGTGTGTATATGTCAATATATAACGTGTTTAGATGTTCCTATATAACGTGTTTATATGTCTATGTATAACGTGTCTATATGTCCATATATAACGTGTTTATATGTTCCTATATAACGTGTGTATATGTCTATGTATAACGTGTCTATATGTCCATATATAACGTGTTTATATGGTCCTATATAACGTTTATGTCTATGTATAACGTGTTTATATGTCCATATATAGCGTGTTTATATGTTTATATGTCCTTATATAGCGTGTTTATATGACCATATCATATTGCTAATGTAATTCTAGCTTCGAATAATGATTTTTGTTTTCGAAATGTAAATCTTTGAATAGATGTATATCTACTTGCTTAATCAAGTGGTGTGGTGATGTACACCTAAATTATTTAATTCAGCGCTTGAAGGTTCAAAGTAGTGTACAATTGATGATTGGTGGTCAGGTTTCTGTTTGTAAAGAGATGCACATAATGTCTTACCCATGTATTGCCAATTTAAAATCTGCACCGTGTTTAGGCAGCTTCTCAAAGTACAATGTCTGCAAAGGTTATGTTCTGTCTCAAATTACAATGTCTGCAAAGTTTATGTTTTGTTTCAAATTACAATGTCTGCAAAGTTTATGTTCTGTCTCAAATTACAATGTCTGCAAAGTTCATGTTCTGTCTCAAATTACACTGTCTGCAAAGTTTATGTTCTGTCTCAAATTACAATGTCTGCAAAGTTTATGTCCTGTCTCAAATTACAATATCTCTCCAGTTTAAGTTGATATTTATTTACTGTTGCCCACGATATACTTTTAATTTTTAAAAGCAGAGCTCAAATGATGGTAAATATGAAGATACTTTTCACCTCCGATCTACATTGTCAGTTCAGCATAATTCTAACGCCAAGTGCACGAAACGTTTTTCAAAATGATTTCACCCCTATTGGCACTGAATATGTTAAAGTCAATAGCCTACATCCATATATTGTATACTCCTTATGGATTTGGATTTGCAGCTTTTTTATTAAGAATGATAAAATGTTAGTTGTAGTGAAAAACAGTGGATATTTTGACAAGCAAATATAGCCTAACTAATGATTATATTGATGGATAGCTTTGTCAATCAAAAAAACTGTAAGGTAATAATCATCTGTTAAGTGTAGAAAGAATTCCAAAGGAGCACCATAACATCTCAAGATCATATTAGCAATAATAGATTATATATTGATGTTTCAGGCAATGAAGATGTTTACTTGAACATGTCGACTGACAGGGGTATCTACGGAAACTCAACCTTCACAAATCGAACAAGTAAAAAATATCTATAATATTTTGCGATGTAAATAATTGTGGTAAAATGCATGTACCGTACTACCATTAGAATTTTAGTAATAATAAAAATAAAAAAATAATCACTGTTTTTACATTTAAAATGCAAAGTAAGATGTGTATTCACTTGAAACAAATATATATATGTGTTGTAGCGGGAACTGACCCTTGAATCTTGCTAATCAAATGCCTGTTTTAATTTTAGGCGCTAAATTTATAATAACAATTGTCATTTTACTGGACAACACTGTGCAATAATTATCGTAAGGATTGTATATACTTACGTTTCAGATGAAGAAGATGACACGAATGCGTCGTCTGATGGAGACATCTACAAAAGCTCAACCAACCCAATCAATAACGGTAATTAATACTGAGTAGATCGGCTCTTATGTACAATAACATTTATGCTACAATACAATCACTACTGCCAGTTTTTTTATGTTTAAAACAGTTTGTTACCACGAAAATAATATATATGAGTATATCTTAAATTACAATATTTTTCCTGTTTAAGTTGAAATTTATTTGTTATTGCCACTGATATAAATTCGTTTTTAGAGCATATTCCAAATGCTGGTAAATATTGCTGATCGAAAATACTTTTCATCTCCCATCTACTTTGGTAGTTCAGCATCTTCTAACGCCAAGGGAACGACAAATGATTTTAACCGCTATTGGCACTGAATATGTCACAGTAGCCTATACACATAGAGACAATGTATTGTATATTGCGTATGGATTTGGATTTGCATCTTTTCTTATTAAGAATGCTAAAATGTTATATGTAGTGAAAAAAACGGTGGATATTTGACAAGCAAAGGTAGCCTAGCTAATGATTATATTGATGTATAGCTTTGTAAAACAAAACAGCTGTGAAGTAACAATTACCTGGTGGGGGTATCTACGGAAACTCATCCTTCACAAATCGAGCAAGTGAAAAAAAATTGCGATGTAAATAATTGTGGTAAAATACATGTAGCGTATATCATACGAATTTCAGAAATAATACAAATAACAGATTGTAGCATTTAAAGTGCGAGGTAACATGTGTATTCACTTGAAACAGATAGATATGTGTCATAGCGGGAATTGAACATAGATCTTGCTGATCAAATGCATGTTTGATTCTAAGCGCTCAATTTAAAATAGCAATTGTTATTTTATTGGACAACACTATGCAATATTATAGCAACGATTATAGCAACGACATATATACTTACGTTTCAGATGAAGAAGGTAGCTCGAATGCGTCGTCTGATGGGGCTATCTACAAAAGCTCAACCATCCCAATTAATACAGGTAAGATTAAATCAGCTAATATGTAAAAAAAAAACATATTATGCTACAGTACAATCACTACTGTCGTCTGATTTAAAATTTAGTAACAGAAGGTGGGCTGCGCCATTCATACACTGAACATTACGAGTCTTATGAGTATGAACATCGAGAATATGGCGCGTATGGCGAGTACGGAAAATACAAAATCAAGCATTCGTATATTATCAGTTTGATTATACATATAGCGAATATAACAATGTGTTGCATGAATCGAGGCATTAAATTGTATAACAAAATAGGGTAACTGTTACTTGGCGACTCCATCGAAAAAATTACAAATCTCAAGTTCCACAATTATTACTGGAAACACAATCACAATTACACATTAACTAAGTTGCAGACACTGCGCCTTCCAGATGCATTTACATAAAGCGATACGCTGCAAGTTAACAGACTGACAAACTGTAAGTGTGAATAACAGTTTTAACTTGAAGCTATGTTTATATACTTAAATTATTAAATAAACGTTAATGCCAAACGCGTGCTATCAATTAGAATAAACATGATACGCGATTTGCAAACTGAATTGGCTGGAAAATATGTAATTTACAGTAAACTGGGCTACTTAACAGGGTAGGGTAGGAAGCATCCTGACTTTGCCATTTAAAAAGGGTTTCTACGGGCTTGGCCATTTAAAAAGGGCCGGTGCGGTGTAATAATTCGTGGACGTCTTTATTTTAATGAAGGGCAGCATCAGATGATGTTCAATGAATAAAAAAGGTTATATAAATTATTGTATCACAGTTATGACTATAAAAACTTTAACTCTTTTAAGTGCTTCATTACTGCTTAACATTTTCCTTTCATTTGAAGTTGGCATTGCTCACGCAATTGCCAACTTCAAATGAAAGGAAAATACCTCCTCACTTAAAAATTAAACCTGCTAAATTTCACAATGGGGGCTTTACTCAAGATTTATACATGCATATTTGTTCAATTTCTGTCAAATTTTAGTTGTGGAAAAACAGTATGAATGCGCTTAAAAGCGTCGCCCGCACTCAAAGGGTTAAATTGGTGATGAGAGGGAATGACAATATATATCATACTTCTTAGTTATCGCATTTATTTTCACTTCATCAAAATGTGATGTAATAATATATTGTAGCTATGACCCATACCTTAACCCTTTGAGTGCGGGCGACGCTTTTAAGCGCATTCATACTGTTTTTCCACAACTAAAATTTGACAGAAATTGAACAAATATGCATGTATAAATCTTGAGTGAAGCCCCCATTGTGAAATTTAGCAGGTTTAATTTTTAAGTGAGGAGGTATTTTCCTTTCATTTGAAGTTGGCAATTGCGCGAGCAATGCCAACTTCAAATGAAAGGAAAATGTTAAGTAGTAATGAAGCACTTGAAGAGTTAACTGCTCGTCATGCGGAAAAAACAACACGGCAGAAAAACTATGTTTATATATTCAATGGAGATTGACAAATATGTCTATAACTTGGCATGCATCATTAAGTCTTTGGTCGTAGCAATCATATCTACAATGACAAAAATATGAAAAAAATATTGTTTATTTTTTGTAAATATATCCCTTTTGACCTTCATAATTATGTTAGTCTAATATAAAAAATATGTCATAGTTGAATATATTATTATTGAATTAAGGCACTTTAACATTTTTTTTTATAAAAAACATGTTTTTCTGAGCATAATGACGATGGTGTGCAAATCAATTTTGCTACACATATGACTGAAAGTATTAAACCATTGCATTCGTCAATGTCGGTATTCCTCTGTGATCTAAACAAAACAATTGCATTTTAGTTACTTTAGGGTGATGATTGTATATGTATAATATGCCCCCCTACAACAAATATTAAATAATATATATTCAGAACCAAATTCACTTGTGATTTAAAAGTAGAACGTGTGTCTGGACAGTTTTCGCTAAAACAGGTCAATGTGTTTGGGTTGCATCATTTTAACAATGAGTGTACGGCAGAGGCCCTTCCTGACCAGTGTTGTTTTAATGTTGGCCCAGCGTCTACGACGCTGGGCCAACATTAAAACAACACTGGTACAGCTGTCATTTGTCTGTCTATTATATCTTTTTGAAAGGACGTCGGCTAATAAGCTCACGGCCACATCTACCCTTTTAAAGCGACTGGGCCCGTATAAAAACCCACCCTTCATTCGAGGATGCTTCCTACTCTGCAAAAGGCACTACCAGGCAGGTAGCTAAAACAATCTGCCATTCATAATTACAGTCCTATGCACAAATCTGTGAACAGTATGCCAGTA
This sequence comes from Flabesymbios commensalis, assembly GCA_964017125.1. Taxonomy (NCBI): domain Eukaryota; kingdom Metazoa; phylum Annelida; class Polychaeta; order Terebellida; family Flabelligeridae; genus Flabesymbios; species Flabesymbios commensalis. The sequence goes on from OZ024914.1 coordinate 2,137,246, forward strand.
TACATGTACTTGACCAAGCACAAAACACACCGTCATGACGGTATCACCACTGTCGTAAATATCAGCAGCGATTATTCATGACAATGCTGTGACTAATAACTAGTTCACATACCTTAACATATATGTGGACCCTACCACCTGACCCATATGCCTCAATGTGTGATGCTAAAACATATATGTGGACCCTACCACCTGACCCATATACCTTAATGTGTGATGCTGAAACATATATGTGGACCCTACCACCTGACCCATATACCTCAATGTGTGACGCTGAAACTATTATTAAATTGATAAATACACATCCAAATCGCTGATCTACAATGAGTAATTGTATTCATTACTATTACTTATTTAAGTTATTACGGCTTCTATGCTCAACATAATAAAGCAATGTAAATAGAAATCTGTGAATATTATGTTAAAATAATGACAAATCCAACACTACTTTAATTAAACCCAACCTCAGCTACTCTAAACACATTAGAAACTCAATTAATATAAATATCAAGCTTCTGTGGTATGAAATCACTTGGAATATTTCAATCACATGTAATAGGGTTGCCCGGCGGAAGTATGTGCCAGCCCTATCGGTGGTTCTCTTTTACCAGTCTCAAGCCGCGTACAAGAAGAGGTCAACACTCAAGGTCATTTCATCAATTTTATTAAGGTCAAAAATTGTCCCTGTTATAACAAATATAAAAGTAAAAAATAAAAAGTATCACAGACAATGAAAATAAACAAATGATTTCTTCAATTAGTAGTCATCAACACTGTACTGTCAATTTATTTAACAGATTAATCAGAATAATTATTCTCTTTTATTCACTTGTCGATTATTCAGACAACATATGTACAAATAATTACTGTGTTACCGTAACAACATTTTATACCCTTCAACTTATAATACATCAATTCCAACACATTTTAATTATGTATCAATGACTAAATCCTTTGTTAACTTGAATAAAAATATAAAACACAATGAAACAAATTATAAATGAACTTATAATCCCTCTTACCCTGGCAGTAACCCGAACACATGTTTACAGCGTACCGCCGATGCCCGACCACTACATCTCCTTACTGTTCAAAAAGTGATATAAATTATATTAAATACATGGTTTATAAGCGATAGCATTCTTTAGCAAATACATGAGCCTATATGGCCAAAGCGGCTGAGAATTAAAGAATTGTGCTCATCCTACATTTATAGCACAGACATGTAAAATTACACATGTCGCGTAGGAATAAATCATTACCTGCTCGAGAAAAACGACACATTCAGATCAAACTTCATCTACATACATTGTACGTGGATTTACTCTCTTCAGACTCTATTATTAAATTATTGCACACGCTACTTAAATCTTGCTGCATATGTAATAATATAACTACGAGTTAATAATGAACTATGAACTGAACCATAAATATCAGCGATAGATTTCGGACTAATTCTAAATTGCAATCCATCATGGCGGCAGGTTGGATGACTTGTCAATTTTAAATATGGAACTGTCAGGAAGTAAATTAAAACCTGTCACGAAATAAAGTGACTTTCAGTATCGGTACTCACGGTCTATGTTATCTAGCACAAAAGTAGTCATTCACCACCTTCTGATACAATTCAGACGTTGATTACATATTTAAAAAATACGTCTATATAGAACGGTGTCCAGCTAGAAAAGAAAATTTCCCTAGCCCAGAGTTATCATGTGACCTTTTAAGGTGACACTAAATCCAGTAATATTACGAACCATTATTTAGTTATAATGCAATCACCAGATGGCTCTGCCATCATACACTGATGAACCAATACCAAAAATTCGACACTATCACACACATATTCAGAGAGTATATAAACATGATAAATGTCTACTATCCCGCCTGCTGGTCGAGACAGTAAAGAGGCTGGGGCCTACACATTACAGAACACCTGGAAACATATCTCGTGTCACTAAATGACCTTGATACAGTTAAGTTCACCATAGTGATAGTGTTTTGTTTATAAACTGTTAATACTAATAATAGGCCTATATATTTTAATATGAGATGCACATGTAGCTAATGGGCTTCTTCTGGGTAACTTTAATTTAAAAAAAAACGTGACAACGCTAATATATTTTAGCTAAACCGTGGAGAACAAAGTTTTTTTAGTTTGGTATCATCATGACTGTCCTAGTTTGCTCTTTCTGACTCATTTGAAAACCTTTGTTATGGGTCTATGGTCCTGATAAATATTTTAAATCTTACAGTGCGGGGACTGACTTTAGAATATGACGTGTCAAGTGGATCCCCGTGCTGTAAGGTTTAATTTCCAGTAATAACAATAGGAATTGAGAAATATATAATTATTATGTTCCAGATGACGCAGTTACCCTGGAGACGTCGACTCGTGGAGACATCTACAAAAACTCAACCCATAGAATTGAAACAGGTTACAAACAAGCTCCATACCACCACGCACCACCAAAATACAACTTACGTGTCAAAAAAATTCAACAATCAGATATACAAATTTAAACCTTATTTTAATAAGTTGTTGCCTTTTACAATCCCTGATACTTCCTATAACCTCTGTAATTTCTATGTGTTATATATTTTGAATAGAAAATAATCTGTAACTTTGGCCTGTAATGAGACCTAGTAGCACCGGTTTCATCTTCTCCTGGTTCGATACTGTGACCTTTCGACCTGTATGGCCTGTCAATAAACTAATACATCGCTGTCACAGATCTTATTAAATTCCTGTACGATCGAGCCTAAAATAATGTATGTGTAAATATCGTGTAGCATTTCAATTACTATTCAATGTATACTTCATAGTTCATTGGTTTGTCATGTGTAAGACTATTTTCATACCAGTACTTATGTTAGCGAATTATTTTCGTAGAACCATTTTTTAAAATTAGTATATGATTTTACATCATGCTTTGATTTTTCATGTGTAATTCATGTTTCAAGAAGGTGTTATCCGTATGTTACAGCATCTGGATTTGAATGTAAGAAGTGCATGTACATTGCAACTGCCCAAAAAAGCTTGAATGATATCCTGGACTCCACCATGAGTGGTTCAGCGGAGTACGATCCTTATACTGCTGATTGTATGAATGATGCCTCTGACATAACCTCCACCACATGTCCTGACAATATAGGGTGTACATCCGCAAAGATCAACACCTGGTTTGCCACTGGAGGTAAATTATGTGTCACTTACATATAAGCTACATTTGCTCTTATGATACTGAGGTTTTTTTTATTGATGTGATGCTGAAGTGTTCCTTTCTATATTTCATTCATTTTAAGCTGGAATTTCTTGCTTCCTACGATGGAAAAAAGAAATTATGAAACATCTTGCCAATTACACTTTAGCTCTTTTTTTCACATAAACCTTTCGCATCACAATTTCACAGATTCACATTACACAGTTACGCTCTATCATATTTTATATTCTTACATTTTAATACTGTAGCATACTCTATGTTTTGCCCTAGGGTAATGTTTATACTGAGGAAAATCAATGTGTATGTACCAGCTTCAACCTGTGCTGATACTGGTCCCTGGGCTGTGTGACGTGTATTATGCGACCCCTCCCCTCTTGTGTATGTACTAGTTTCAACCCGTGCACGTACGGGACCCTGTGGCGTGTAATGTGTTTAATGAGACACCCTCCCCTCTTGTGTATGTACTAGCTTCAACCCGTGCTCGTACAGGTCCCTGAGGCGTGGGGTGTGTATAGAAAGACCCCCTCCCCTCTTGTGTATACATGCAGCAGCTGGTACACATCCAATCATCGACATATTGTGTCTGCTTGTCTATGGTGTGTGGCCACACTAATATATAAATTGTACGTTTACTATTTGATTACAGGTGAGAAGGTAAAGATAGATGTGTTTGCACGTAGCTGTAGAGGAAGAGATGAAATGGACGTTGGTTGCACTGATGTAACTAAATACACAGATAAGATAAGGGCATCCATGGGAGCCGGTTATGCTAATTTCAAAAATATGACTGGAACTGTTTGTGTCTGTGAGGAGGAAAACTGCAACGATCAACCAAGCAGCAAACTCATACCTGACGAACGCATACTTGATGGTCTGTTTTATAATGGAATTAATGAATGCTAACAAAAACCTAGGTTTAAGTAGTGTCTCAAAATAGATTTCTACTGTCCATACCTCTATTAGGTTGAAGTTCTTAATCAAATTAATGTTTTCACCTGATTAAAGGTGTATCTTATCACAGTGACCCTTATAATTATTTTGGCTTGATGGAGTGATGATCAGTTAAAATGTATAGCACTTTATTTTATCACCATGTCATCATGTTTATGGTAGAGTACAATCACTACTGCCAGTTAGTTGTCCACATATTTAAAATAGTGTTTTAACAAGACAATAGTATACAATAGTATGCCATATAAAAGGTAAGATGCAAATAAAGACGTGTATTCGCTTGAAGTAGACTTTTACAGCGAAAGGTGATAATTGGTAAAATCTTGGAAATCAAAAATTGTTCAACTTTAACCTTGTTTAGTTTTGTATTAATGTTAAAACAGGGATATTCTTTTTATTTATAATCCATTATCTGGGGAAAAATATCATCTCATTTATCTCACCATCACCAATTTAGACTGTAATTGCACACTATTGGCATAAAGTACCACCATTCATTTAATTTTGAATGTAGCTAATGAGTTTGTCGAGGGTATGTATACGTTTCGTGGGATAGAATTGCTTAATAACTGTTCAATAAGTATAGTGAGAATTCAGAAATAGTTAATTATGTTTCAGAATATATAGTTGACCAAAAGACGTCAAATAATGGAAACATCTACAAAAGCTCAACCCACGAAATTAAAAAAATAACGATCACTCCCCTTTTATCACGACTTGCAAAATAACTGACATATCAAAATATTACAACTACATAATTTCTTCCGAAATGGAATATTATTGATTCTTGCTGTGCAAAGAATATGGAAACAAGAAAACAATAATCGTGTTGAAGAAAGTAAATAGTACATTGTTGATGTGTAGGTGATGTTTTTGTCCAGGTCTAGTTTTGTCAAATATTCTGTATTCTGGGAAATAATTGTTTATTGATCATAAACATGAATCATTAGTGCACTGTGAGGCTGATGCTGACTATCGTCTGTGACGCTGTTCCTACATTAGTCCAAAACTGGTTCAATGTATCGTGTTTGAGACCGTATATATTTATGTTTTAGGTGCATATGTCGACACTGACGTGTTGGATGGACGCAGCTTCAGGAAATACAATATCAAGGACAATAGCAAGGGCACTTCCAAAGGAACCATGGTCGCCCCCACCTTCGCTTTTCTGATAGCAGTACTCATGGCCTTTCTCCTGTAAATGAGCAGCCATCTTGCTACTTACGTCTTTTAACCGTTACAACTCTTGAAATATATATAAAAAAGGATAAATATAGTTTTAGTATCACCAAACAATGTCATGAATGGCTTAGTTTGCTGTTTTGCTTTCTTTTTCTATCGGATATATCCTATACTATTTAACTATTTCAGTGAGAGGATAGACTATTAACATCGGATTATGGCGTGAAAAGTATATCTCAGCGTTGACAGGTTTAATCAGCCAATTTACTCCAGGTATATTTCCTTTTAACAGAGATCTATCTACCTTGCGTTGCATTTTTAAAAATAATTTTCTCATTTTTCTCATTCTGTAGTTGTGTTCACACAGTGACAGTTTTTCTTGTTCATTATGTGTAAGTAATGTATTTTATTTTTCTGATTTTATTGATAATATTGAAGGCAGCGCCACTCGTTGTAACATGATGTATCTGACAACGTTATGGTTTCAATAAAGCATTAAAACATTTATTCTGCTTCTAAAGTGCATTTAATACAGTCTGTGAACAAAAAGTGAAGGAAAATTTTAAATTATTTCACAATAACCTTTGTCCTTATTTTGTCTTATATTACTAGAGTCCACTGTTTCACAATGTATCTTCAAAAAAATAGCAATCGAGTTTATTTCTTCAGATTCAATTTTGTAGGATACGTGCTCTGGAGAAAATATGAAAAAATCGACCTTAACATCAAATAAAATGTATTTTAATCATATTGTTAAAAACGGAGTGAAATTAGCAAACATATACATTGGTTATTTAGCTGAGAGGTGGCAAACAAATCATTCATCCAGTTTTTGTACTAAGGAAATAAAAACTTTTTATATAATCGTTTATGGGCAATGAACTTGCGAATCACTTGAGTATCAAATAATTATAATCGCTAATCAAACTGTAACTGTGACTAGTACAGCTCGTATCCAGATAGTGGGAGATTATTATTATATTATACCATGGCTAGTTGTGTCTTACAGAGGCTTTAGATCCTGGCCTCATGGCCAGAGAGGGATAATACAACTAGTTAAAGCTTTTTTATCTCATTTTCAGTCACGATATCAGGCTTAGACAGAGTATTTCCATTTTTAAAAGTAAAATCTCTTATCTAAATTCATCCCACCCATTCTCAAATCAAGTAGTTAAAATCACAGTTTTCTAATTTACAGGTGACCGGAGGGAGAGTATAACTAGTTAGAGCTGCTGAAAGGGGCGATTCAACTTTTAGCCATGGTATTGCCTTTTTATCGCATTTTCAGCCACGTCATTAGGCCTTGACAGAGTATTCCCATTTCTAAAAGAAAAATATCTTATCTAAATTCATTCTATCCATTCTCAAAGTAAGTAGTTAAAATCACAGTTTGCTTATTTAGGTTGATATCAGATACAATAAGTTTTGAATATCCACACAAAGTTATCAACTCCCCGATGAAGGCCACTTAGAAACTGACGTCCATTAAAGGAGTTCAAAACCTCATGTAGACATTGTGGAAAATTCAAACGTCTTGTATATGCATATGCATATGCATATGTAAACGTCTTGTATATGCATATGCATATGCATATGCATATGCATATGCATATGCATGCATATGCATATGCATATGCATGACAGCTAGATGTTGACAGCGACTTTCCAAGTAACAGTAATCAGAGTTGATTTTATCAGGGCTTTGAGTGAAAAGGAAGGTGAATTTGTCTACATAGCGCTTTAAGTGTTAAAACATTAAAACAACAGTCGACGCTGCATATTTGCGAAAGTGACCATATCTACCAGCATGATTCCATCCAAGGTATGAATGGGAATATCACCCGACATGTAATTCATTTATACACAATTCAACCCGTATCAGAATTACAACCCCCTTTGCACTTAAATACAATGAATACAAAATATTTACCATCCAAACATGCTGATGTGCGAGATATGAGCCGTTGACAATGGGCTAAAAAGGTGTCAGAACTCAACGACGTAATTGCCACATGGGCTGAAAATCTGGAATGAATTGGATAAAAATTCACAGTGATATAGCCAACAAATAATAATTTGAAAGCATCTGTACCAAATGGTTGAACAGACTTGACTTCTTTCACACTAATTAACAAACCATGGATAAACTTGGTCTATTCACCTTATCCAGTGATCTGATTCAATTATGTGCATAATTTCGTCGCAAAAACGTCGCACTCGCCATGACGGCGACAAGGTGTCTCACACTTGATGTCGTGACATATAATGTCATTTCATGTTACCCATTGTTGATTAAATGTTGGGCCGACCGGCCGGCGTCTATAGACGTCCCGTGCACTGAAAGGGTTATTTAAGGCTTGACTGTTTAACAAGGCGCCTATAGTGCAAGAGCATTAGTGAAAAAAACTCAGGAACCTGGAATAAAATAGCAGAAAGCTATTTTTTTCAGGAATAATACCTGGACATCTCCCCAGACGAATTCCGAAGATGCCCCAAAAATCCCCCTTGTGCATTTTTTTTAATTCAAGATGGCCGCCACCATGTAACGCCATTTTCGAAAAACAGGGGTATACCCTAATTCTTCACCTTTGTAGTTAGGAAAAAAATATTTTTGTATCTTATGTTCTACTTAGGCACAAAGAGTTGATACAGATGATCAGGAATAATATCAGCACTTTTCTCAATACCAAAAATCCAAGATGGCCGCCATATTGTTCTGATTATGTTAAGCGATCTCTTAAAAACACACGAAAATATGAGATATCTATCTCGTTGTTGAACCTAAAATGTATTTTTTGGCTAAACCCATGGAATATAACACTTATTTAGATCACCATTATTTTATTATATTGAATTTATCAACATAAATCCCACATAGTAGTTAATTAAAAATAACACCAGGTAACGCCATTTAAAAAAAAGGGTTATACCCCAATCCCCCACTTTTGAAGTTAAAACAATGATTTTCGTGTCTCTACCTATGTTTTAAAGTACAAGGAGGTTATCCAGATGATCAGAAATAATATCAGTACTTTTCTTAATACCACAAATTCAAGATGGCCGCCATAATATTTTGTTAAGCGATCTCCTAAAAAAACCGAAAATATGCGATAACTATCTCGTTGTTGAAACTAAAATGAATTTTTTAGCCGAACCCATGGAGTCTGGAACTTATTTGGATGACCATATTTTATTATATTGTGTTTATCGACATGAATCCCACATGGTAGTTATAGTTAATTCTACCATGATGGGTGACGCTTTGGAGTGTTTTCGAACTGCTTTCCCACTAGAAATGTAGATTGAGATTTGTCAAGTTAACAAATTAATCTCAGGTAAATAATGAAATTATTGCGTTTCAATCATCCGAGCTGTCACAGTTTCTACATGTTTGGTCAATACAAAAAAAACACATCGTTGTACAATATAGTCTAGATTTGTGAGATCCCCCCCCCCCCCCTGGGGCGACTGCTCTTTCAGTTTGCGTTGGTTACAAACGACCATGATATAAAATCCGTTCCCAGACTGTAGATTCCACACCCTCCTGTACAGCAAAATATGCTCTGTATCATAATGGAGTTTAAACACGAGGCATTCATCCAATGCTGTTTTAATATGGGCTGACCGTCTTCGACGCTGGCACAAAAATTAAACAGAATTGGATTAATGCCCCGTGTTGGCTGGGGCAGTAGGTGACGTTGAAGGGAGGCTTTCTAGCAAAAATCAATTACAAGATAAGGACTTGCGCCTCAAACGTTACATGTACATGACCTCTTTGATAACGGTCCTGTAACAATGCTCTTTTAAATACTTACTTTTGTCCTTGATCTGCGAATGTCAATATGTTTATTATCATGAAATATATCATTTAAATATCAAGATATTACATTTTGAATATTAGGATATATATATTTCGTAATGAAGCTATGGCATTGTATGGTGTTGTAATGAGATGATTTTACATCAGAATATCGGAATATGACAATAAATTAATTGATGTCACAGTTTATCGTCAGGATATGATCTCTTATGTCACGATAATATGAGGACAAGAAACATTAACGTCATGATATGGTTTTGTAATGTCCAAATATTGCTCTTTATTATAGTAAAATGACGTTATGATGTCTGGATACAGCTTTATAAATGCAGGATATGGTGGTTAAGCATCACGGTTTGGTATTAAAGTGACAGGATCTTTTATTGTATTGTCACGATATTAAATATCATGATATAGCATATTAACATCACAATATGACATTTCAGTGTAAGAGGAAATGAAAGTAAACGAGGGCAAGGCCACATGCTGTTCAAAGAGCATGTGTCTTAACGCTATCTAATTACTTTCCATTTTATTGAATATTTCGAAGTGCTTTTGTTGTTGGCAGTTTTGGGAGTACCGGTATTTGAGCAATGTAGAGGCCTTCACTTACTGAATTATATTGCGATACATATGTTGAACTGACATGTGCCAGCCTGATATTGGAATGTTCTATGTCGATTCTGTATTACCATATGGTAACGAGCGTCTGTCCATATAATGTTATTGAAATGGTATACCTTGACATGACAATATAATATCCTGACATCAAAATGCCATATCCAGACTTCAAAGTGACAAAGCCTGACATTCTATGGTCACATTAAAATATTGTAGTGTCATATTCAGTCCTTATAATGTCACATTAGAATGCCGCCAAGCCCGCCATATCTTGATTTGATAATGTCATATCCTATCATAAAAAATTAAATATATTGACATTCAAATCGTATTGTGTGATATAAAAGGACACAATTTGGACATTATAATATCATGAGGTTAAAGTGTCATATTCTGATAAATTACAATCCAATATCCTGGCATAAATATGCCAGATCCTGACTTCGAACTGTTTATTATACAATATTCGATATTAAATAGCATGTTTGTCATTATAATGACACACCATAACATTACAATGCTATATTGTGACCTCAATGTGTCATTTCATCAATGTATAAAGTCACATCATAATATTCAAGTACCATATCCTAATATTCAAATGTCATATCCTGACATTAAAATGTCATAGTGATGTTAAAATGATATATCACGAAATTGTAATGCATTTTGTGATAATATGATGCATATCTTTTCATTTTAATACAGCAACGTGATGTTTAGCCACTATATACTGCCTTTATAAAGCTGTATTGAGCCATCATAACGTGATTTTACTATATTAAACACCAATGTTTGGACATTATATTACATATCATGATATTAAAGTGTCATATCCTGATATCATATTCATATACCCTGACAAAAACTATCATATCCTGACGTTAAACGTGTTCAATCTGGTGCAATATTGTACTTAGCTCTGTTATTATGTACATTCACAATAATAATCACAACTAATACTTATCCAAAATCGAAAACCAATTTTATATAGGCCTACTATATAAAATACCTACATTGGAATTAGTCGCTGTGTTTGAAACTTGAATTTCTTACGCTTCAAATGAATGTAAAATACACTTATATTTAAAGATCAGAGATGTTAGAATTTTTAATCAATGATTCTGACATATGATATTTTGTAAATTTGATCAATCTATATCTATATTCCCATATGAAAAAGCAGTTGGACATCGCTTAATCGTGGCATCTGCGCTAAAAGAGCTAACCAATATGGCAGCCATGTTGGATTTTGTGTTGATAAGCACATTCTATTTAAAAAATTGGTGATGGAAATATATTCTAGATTCCATGGCCCTGAAAAAAAAGTTTCAACAACATGATGATTATGGCATGTACGTGATTTTCTGAGGGGGGGGGGACCCTTCACATAATGGTCGCCATCTTGGATTTGTGGAGATAAGAAAAGGAATGATATCATTTCTGATCCTGTTGATGAGCTTTTTGTGTAGAGGCACCAAAATATTTTTTTTAACTGCAAAAGTGAGGAATTGTGGTATATTCCTGATTTTTTTTTGGAAAAATGACGTTATATGGTGTTACATAACATTAAACTACCGGTATGTGGGATTTATGTTGATAAATTCAATATAATAAAATATTGGTGATCTAAATAAGTGCTAGACTCCATGGGTTTAGACAAAAAATACATTTTAGGCTCAACAACGAGATAGTTACCTCATATTTTCGTTTTTTTATTTAAGAGATCGCTCAACATACTCAGTATATCAATATGGCGGCCATCTTGGATTTTTAGTATTGGGAAAAGTACTGATATCATTTCAGATCATCTGGATGAACTCTTTGTGTCCTCAAACATAAGTAGAGACACCTAAATATTTTTTCGAACTGCAAAAGTGAGGAATTATGGTACACCCCTGTTTTTTTCGAAAATGGCGTTACATGGTGGCGGCCATCTTGAATTAAAAAAAATGCACAAGGGGGATTTTTGGGGCATCTTCGGAATTCGTCTGGGGAGATGTCCATGTATCATTCCTAAAAAAATCAGCTTTCTGCAATTTTATTCCAGGTTCAACCCTAATGCTCTTGCACTACTAGTCATGTCTCATTTTCCGGACGTCTTTATGGTAGTAGACAGTGTTATCAGGTGATTTTCAATTGAAAACGAAACTATGTTTTAGCAGATATGACTATGAAAACTGACAAATTAATTACTTAGTGTAAAATACTATACGTATAAATACAAAACTTTTAGTCATCATATTTATTTTAACATCATCAAAATTTAATTTAATAATAAGTTATATTGTTGTTACTAAACCCATCTCGGTTGCTCTCGCTTGCAAAAAAAAATATATGTCAGCATAAAACATATGCAAATGCTTATTGTATCTTGAAAAACATAATAAAATTATATAATTTGGCCGCATAGATTAGAAATTAATTGTGGCGATCTTTTTCTTAAATGAAGAAACTGTATTAAAAAGTCGTGCGTTTTCGTCATTCCTTTTATTCGTCACCTTCAAATGTTCATAATTAGATTGGTTGTAAATGAATTGCACCATAGTTGAATATCTTGCTATTACATTAGGTCACTAAAAATTATATTTTTATAGCATAATTCCAATGGAGCACAATATATTTTGTTAAAAACAAGGCCGAAAGTAATAGACCATTGAACTGGTATTCCTTAGTGATCGATACAATGTCATTATTCTAAGAAAACTATATAGTAAATATTGAATATATATAATAAATCAAGTATTGTAACAAAATGCATACAATGCCTATTTAAAAGCTCGAATTTAAAAGAAAAAAACGTTTCTGGTTGTGTATATCTAAAAAAAGTCACCGTTCTTTTCGTTTTAATTTTAACAGTGTGGAGACGCGTACACTCTTTCTGGCCTCCAGTCAATTTTACTGGCTATAATAGTCGATTTATCAGTTGCATCTTTGCCAGCGGGGTGGTTTTAAATTTGTAAGGATGGTTATCTAAACCCAAACGTAACTGTATGCGATAGTATTACCAGAGATATTATAATAACGAGATATGCCACCGAGTGCTACTTCCGTTACCACAATGGGTGGGAGCGCCACCTGGCCGCCTAGGAGTAATATTACTGTGAAGCACCTGTCAAGTCGACGCTAACAATGACTGTAAACAACACAACCACATCGAGTTTTGTGTGCGCGCTGGTTGATCCAACAATACGGAAAATGTTCCAGATTTGAGTTCATTTATCTTTTGTAGTTTCGTAGAAAGGTAAGTGATACATAATTATTGTATTTTATCAAAATAATACACAGAAAACGATTTAAACATCCACCCTACCGATGCCATCAATGTGGGCGATAATGTACAGAAATGGCGATCGGTATTTCGGCCTGTGTGAATAAAATACATTTTTTTTGAGAAAAAGTAAAGTTTATTAAAATAAAATCCACCAAATTATATTTGTAGGATATGTCTGTACATATTTGTTGGTAGAATATATGTAGTCTACATCGTCACGATTAATTTAAGCGACATAACTGATGAGTGGCGTGGTCGCCTGTCAGTGACAGTGTCACAGTATCAGTGTACTGTTAGCCTACTGTTAGCCTACCAGTAACCAGTGGTTACTGTGTGTGTCAGATGGTCACTTACGGTACCTACTCCATGGCACTGCTGATTCAGTGAAGCGTGCAGTGCCAGACAGGCCCCTCGTCTAGCTCAGTGAGTAGCAAAGCAAGACGTTGGCCGGACCACTTTTCAGTAAAAAAACTCATTTCTTCAAAATTTTCCAGGGGGAGCATGCCCTCTGACCCCCTAGAACAGGCCTGTATCACAGCCGGACCACTTCAACTTTGCTTCCGTTACTTAATTACTAGTCTAGGCCTAGAAGTCATTAGTCTACCATTGATAATAGGTCTCGAAATTGGCCAGTTCAGTTGTCTGTGAACATTGTCTGTTAAATAGGCTAGTGATTCTAGTCTAGGCCTAGCCTACTTCCCATTCACTGATTCATGCCCAGGATCATCAGACTTTTGAAAAGGGTGTTTTTGGGCACATATTATTTCACGTAAACATACCGGGGTACCGTACTTACATTGTGAAAAGTCTGAGGATGGTTCATAACTTAGAAATTATAAAATTTATAATGACAAAAAGTAGGCTATATTTCCAGCGAAAGTTAAAGGTGGTTCAATTGAAAATCCCCCACCCCTCCCCGGTGACAATCCTGAAATTCACAATAATATCGTGGGCGAAAGGCTTGGAAGATTTTCCGAAAAGATATTCTGGCTTTCGATTTGACCAAAAAAATTGACCTCATCCTATCATGCAATTTAAATAGCAAATATAATTTATAAATATCATACGCCTAGTCTATTATTTTGACTTGATTTGGATGAGGTACCTATATCCCTAACCCCAAAATGACATAAATTGAAGGTTTATGGTGTGACTGTGTTGGTCATAAAGTTGGAAAATTTAGAGACTAGACTATGATTACAAGATAGGGCCTGCAAAGTGAAAACGACACAATCAGGCTAAAATCTTTAAAAAAAAAAACAGTATTTTAATTTACGCATTTTAATATGGCTATATAAAACGGACATGTCCATAGACTAGAATTGTGTAAGTTTTTTAATTTGTGTGTGGTCTAGCGCATTTACCAGTTAAGCGAGATATTAAGACAAAATTCCTGATTTCTTATTTCAGACATGCAAAAAACACACACAATTTTTTTTTAAATAGTTCTAGTCTTTGGTATGTAAACAGGGTAAACATGGTAAAGCAAGATATAAAGACAAAACTCCAGATTTCCTATTTCGGATGTGCATGTCCAAAATACGAAATACACAAATTTTGTCTTTAGATCTGCTCAACTGGTAAATGCGCAACACAAAATTTTTAAAAGTTAGGCATTTCTAGTCTATGGACATGTTTACATCATATGTTCATATCAGGAAGCCAAAATAAAAATACTGATTTTTAATGATCATCGGATCTACCCAATAATTAGGATATCTATTATGTGAGGTAGGCTAGTTCTGGGCATTGGCTCGTAAAATTGAAATGATAATAATAAGTCTTGTCGGACATTCAATAATAATGCAATGCAATAATTAGAAAAGTTAAGATTTACCTTCGCTATTATTTTAATGGAAATTAGAGAAATGTAACATGTAGGGCCTACTTGACATTCTAGATAGAAATATTTGACAACCCCCCCCCCCCCCCAGTTTGGGAGATGCCTATTTTTCATAGATAATATTATTTTTCTTTCATTTCATTTGAAGCTGGATATTCAGTTAGCAATTCCAGCTTCAAATGAATTGAAAATACTCACAAACAATTCAGCAGCACCAGGGTTAAATCTGGTGCCACTTTTGGCTGAGAAAATAAATTGGCACAACCTGTTTGTGCATGACAATTGTCCATTTATCATTTTTCATGAAAAGGTAATCATGACAATGCTTGAAGTAAAATATAAAATATTGTACGACATGATTGCTACTTAAATGGCTTTGTATAATTTGGAGGAATAAAAGTGCACAAATATCACCCAATAAATTATTTATGCATTTGTTAACGCTGACTTTAAATTCTTGAGAAACAAATCTGGTTTCAAATGGTGTGTGTAAAAATAAACTTAGCCCTTCATAATTCCCCCAGGAAATAAAATGGTCATTCCCTTATGATTATATACATGTATGTACTATTACACTGTCATAAATATTTTTTTATTACTGTATGTACATAAAAAAAATTGTATTGGTTTTGTATTTATATCAATTTCTTTGTAGGAAGAAAAGAAATTGTGGACATCTGTGCATCCATCAGTGCAATGCATATGGTTTCCAGGAAGATGATGACAAATTTCTCCCACAAGCTCATTGATAAGGATCATTTTGAGGAATGACCTAGTGGCCTCCCATAGGAGGTTGGCTGCTCATAAAAGTGGCTGCTCATAGCATGCTCTACTGTATATAATGACTTATATAACCCATGATGGACTGTGGTATCACAAATGCATCATTTACCTGAAATTATATAATCCACTTCAATTTTGATAACCTGACATATTATATCAAGAATATACAACCACATTCTTGATTATATTTAATAATTATACATAAGACACTTTATATTTGCTTAAACAAGTTAAAGGTATTTGGTGAAATGAGATATTTCTTGCTGACTTTAGAATGTCAGTTGTGTTGCTTATCAATTTTCATGTTGAGATTGTCAAGGTTGAATTAGATTTAAAGAAAATATTTGATAACATAAAATAGTGCTACAATAAAATGTTTCATGGCACAAATTGATAGTCTATTTTACTCAAGTGAATCTTGAGTGCCCATTGTCAATAAAAAGTTTAAAATTTAGACTTTTTCTCATTTTTATAGTAGTTATGGTGTATTTTATGCCTCCGCCAGCCTGCGGCCGGAGGCATCCTGCGGCCAGAGGCATTAAGTAGTCATGTTGTCCGTCTGTCTGTCTGGCTGACTGTCTGTCTGTCCGTCCGGATTTTTTTTATGAATGGGATGGTAAGACAGGAAGGGGGGATGATCCATGTCAATTAAAAAAAATCAGGCAGGGTGGGCACATGGAGGGTTTTAACAAATATTTATTTTAAGTGTCTTTTTTTCATTTATTGCAGTAGCCTCTGTGGATTACATTTATTTACGGGCGGGGAGGGTCAGACTGAGGGGTTGGGGGGTCAAGTCCAATTTCATTTTCTTGCCATGGGGGGCTGCGGGAGTGGGGGGTTCAAAACAAATTTGAACAAAAAATAGGGGGGTCAAGGCAATTTTTTTTTTTTTTTATAACCTCAGCCCGGATTACTTTTTTTCAAATGTGAGGATAAGGCAGGAAGGGGGGGGGGGGGGTAATACAGGCCAGTTAAAAAAATTCAGGCAGGATGGGCACATGGGGTTTTAACAAATATTTATTTTTAGGGTTTTTTTCCATTTGACGTAGTAGCCTCTGTGGACGTTTATTTACCGGCGGGGAAGGACAAGGCCAATTTGATTTTTTTGCCAGGGGGGGCTGTGGGTGGTTCAAAACAAATTTGAACAAAAAAGTAGGGGGTGAAGGCAAATTATTATTTTTTTCTGTAACTGTTACTTTTTTATCAAATGAGAGAGTAAGGCAGGAAGGGGGGGTTGATCCAGGCCAATTAAATCTTTTTGTTTAGGGGTGTTGTGCACTCAAGTTTCAGGTGTTTGGTCGCGATGCGCAAGAGGGATATCAACACTTTTTCATGTGCAGTTATATATAGCCCCAGGCCTGAAACAGGCTTCGGAGAGGACGACACGGCTACAGTAGGCCCTATATATCTTCACGTAACTAAATTTGGGAAAAAAGTCAAAATATTGAAAAAATAGAAAAACAAATAGCACATGCGCCCCTAATATTTTTTTTACGGGCACATGCATCCGTAGGGCCTATATATATTGGTTATTTAAATTGAACCCTGTCAACCACCTTGTCGGATGTCAGTAGACCCTAATTCATTTTAGAATTATGGACTCATTATAACCTATTAGAAAAAATATAGACTAGTCTACCTGTAGATGTGTCAAAATTGGTCTCAAGTTAAATTAGGCCTAGGTCTAGTCTATATCTTGAAGTACTGAAAAATTATGAGCATGAAATACACATCAAAAATTTGCAAAACTAGGTCTATAGGCCACTTAGTCTACATTAAAAAAATATTTGGCAATAGAAGGGGTGCCCAATGCCCATACTTGCCTCGTGGCCCAACTTCCCTCCCTCTCCCGTAGGGCCTATAGGCCTAAAGTCCCCCGCTACAGTCACGTTAACTGTTGTCACTGTCACTCCCTGTTGACAATTCCATGAAATCGGAAGATCCAATTACTAGAATTAGCCTCAAATTTAGTGGCAATACTTTTTTATTATAAAGTATTAGACTAACTGTTAGATTATATTATTCATATTATTGATTTTTCCGACTGTCACTCGCCCGTTTGCCAGCGTACAACTTCTAGCTGTCTGTCACTGTTACCGCCGGTTCGCTCAAATGTGCTGTCACTCCTCACTCGATCCATCGGTTGACAAACAATCGGCAGCAATCGGCGAGTCGGTTACTTGTACAGTTTTGCTATTTTACTTCATAAAATACGACGTTATAAGTATTATTTTCAATGTGAATTTGTTTATTAAACATTTATTTCACTAAAATGAGGTGATAGTAATGTTGTCATCCATTGTAATGTTTATTTTGGCCTGTTTTCTGAACCGGTACCGACACGGCTTCTCTATAACATGTAGTTTTTTTAGGCTGTGTTTGGGAAATGTACTCCTCCAAACCGGCATCTGGCTCGCCCATGTAGTAACACTTCCGGTTTAGTACTTTCAAGTATACAGCCAATGAGAGTGGCATATCTCGTTATTATAATATCTCTGGTATTACCACACAGCAGACGGGTAATTGTATATAGCAAGTTAACGGTTTAACCCTGTTGCGACCTTGACCTTGAGAACCTTTACAGTTCGGACACAGCTTCAGACAAACCTGTAAGCTAGGCCGAACTTCAATAAAAAAGTTACCCAAAACAGCCAAGTACAAACTAATTTATATTTTAATTGGGAAAATGAAATGCCGGCTAACTAAGGGTAGACAGTTAAAGTGAGAAAAAAGGGTGAGAGTACGAGCAGTATAGCCGGTAATCAATCAGTGAGAAACAAGAAAACACAGGATGTTAGAAATATAAAATATTGATATTTAATTTGACATTTGTAAAAAGAAAAAAAAATGATACGTCGTAATCACATAATCTCAGTTCTACTAATTAAACTGCTGACAGCCATCAGCCGGGCTGTAACAGGAGCCGTGTTTAGAGTATATTTAATCACTGGAATTCCCTCTTTTCCACGACGCGTACCTGCGGGTACCTTCAGTTTAGAATGTTTTCACCGAGAGACAGTTAATAAACACGTATAGTTCAATATACGCCCGCCTTCCACAGACAAACGCAAAATGGATTATCACCTACAGTTTATACATCTGCATATGACAGCCAAAGAAACATCACATAATGTCCGGTATCATTGATGTTAACGCGGACGTCGAGTACTTCAGAATATCACCAGTTTTAATTACAGCAAAACTAGCAGGGGAGAGAAACAAGGATGTACAAAAACCAGAAAGGCTTTCATCATCACCCCGGCTCTCAATCCAGCTACCGTTGGTCTGCCAGTGTTGGCACACGCTCGCCTGCAATTGAGATATAGATAGGGACACTTAGTGACCGGAGATTGAACCGTATCTGAGACCCAGAGTCTTAAAAAAGAAACAGCTTATGAAACGAATTTTCACCGAACCCGGATCGATGTTCACATATGTGAATTTAAAGCGTTTAATAGACATATTTTTGCAGTCAAAATATTCATTACACTAAAATATGACCGATGCCCAACCTATACCACCCTCATAGTCCCGTTTTTTTTCCAAGAATAATTACTTTATCCCCTACTTGACTGAGACATCACAGCCGTTCCCAGCTGACACACTTGGAAATGCTTGCTCCGCACACGCGATTAATTCTTCTTCTCATCGGTCAAATTTCCATTTTTAAAAAAGACTACCAAAATTACAATTCAACCTGTAAGATGCATAAAAACAAATATTAGCGACATTTACCAAGTTTAAGATTACTAATGAATTTAAGTTTGAAAGGTAGGGTATTTGAAAAAAAAGGTCACCAAGTCCAAGATTTGTCACGTGAGAATATTTTGACAATTTGGTTTTGGAATCATGTTTTAAGAAATGTAAGAAGACCATCAACAGATCAAACAACTTCAAAAAGATTGGGAAAGATAAAACCAGTGTATGGTTTAACTATGGATTGGTATGTATTATTTGATTTCATTAATAACTTTTAAAGTAATTAACCAGGCCTGCTTCCACCATTGGCCAGACTGTCACTGTGAATGTAATCACTTCGATTATCGCTCAGGCCCCTCGGGCTCAGCTATGTCAGCTCATTTAATTTTAGGCCTAACCTTAATCAATGTCATCATCATGACATGGTCATGCCAGTGGCGGATCCAGCATAGGGCGTACCCGGCGTACGCCCCCCCCCCCCGTTATTGGTGAAAATATTGAATTTTCATGCATTTTTTTAATGAAGTGAAGCTAACACCCCTTTTTGAAGTTTTTCAGCCAAGATGTGGCTTTACACCCCCTCCTCTTGTGCACATTCTGAATCCGCCACTGCATGCCTGATGTCACGATGGGCCTACCCTCACAACACAAGTTAGAGTGCCTAATAATAATTGTCACTCTCTCAGGCAGACTCGGGTAATACTAGGCCTATAGGCCCTACTCGCCGTCAAATTAAAAATGATCAACCAGGATCGCATGATTTTAGGCGATTTTTCCGTCAATTTTGAACTGATTTCCCTGAAATTTTGCAGAGGCCATTTTCTATTAAAATCCTAACAGGGGTAAAAAATTTGCAAAATAATATTTAATATTTCAAAAGTTTGACCATTTGCCATGTAATAAAATTCTAAAATTAGTTTAATGGGGTTAAAGAGGAACGTCATAATTTAAATTCATTACATGGCAAATGGTCTAACTTTTGAAATACGCTATATAAATTTACGAAATTTCCAGGGCGGTTAGGATTTAAATAGAAAATGGCCTTTGTAAAATTTGAAGAAAATCGGTTCAGAATTGACGGAGAAATCGCCTAAAATCATGCGATCCTGGTTGATTTGACGGCGAGTATAATAATCATCACATCACTGACACTGACAGTCAGTGAATCTGTCACTGACGCTGACAGCACCAATCACCATCACAATCACAATCTGAATCACTGACACTGACAGTGACACGGTCATCAGAATCAGACAGTGTCACTGTCACTGTGTCAGTGACACTCAACTCTCAAGACTTAAGTCGAGAGTATGCCTACCACTGGACTACCAGGCGCGGATCCAGGTTTAAATGAAGAGAGGAGTTGCGGTTGGTCTGGGGGCCCTCCCCCAGAAAATTTCGAATTTGTAGATGCTCACAGGCACTTCATGGGCCAGCAAGAGGGGGGGGGGTTGCAACCGCCACAACCCCCACCCCCCGTATTCTGATTCTCTTTCAGTCAGTCAGTGTCAGTGATTAGATTCGGCCGACCTGCTACTCAGTGCTAATACTGCTGTCCTGCTGGTCAAGTGCTAGCTTATTCTATAGTCTGTCCGACGGTGGAGGATGGTCTAAAATGAAAGTTAGCTTTTCAGTATCCAGTCATTCAATATTTAAAGTTTAAATTTTCAAACGAATTTCATGAAATTTTGTAAACCCTAGCCTGGTCTAGGCCTATTATTTTCTAGTCATTTGGCATCGATCCTGAAAATTTTCTAACAAAATATTGTATATTTCCAAAGTTTGACCATTTGACACAAACTGCCCGGAGGCAAAAACATTTTTGGGATACTTGCCCCCCAAGTTTATCACTTGCCCGACTTGCCATTGACATGCTAATGTCTGTTGTGACAGTCGCTCAAATTTAAAATGGTTAAAATTGAAGCTATTGCCCAGGGGGGCACTGTCTGAATTTTTTTATTTGCCCACCTAAAGTCGGTTGCCCCGGGGAATCGGGCAACCGTTAAGTGTCGAGCCCTGCTGTCTACAGTCTGTGGGAGTAGATAAAGGCGCTATTCGAAATTTGAGAGTGAAATTTTTGGGGGTCATTTTTTCATCTTCCCTCAACAATGACAACATCGCTGGAAGTTTTGTGGAATTTTGTTGTACACACAGACTATTTGTAAGTTGGACCTTTTGGCAACACTCTTGAAAATTTTGCGAACTTCCCATAGACAGAGTATTTCAAAAGTCAGACCATTTGACATACAGGTACATAACAGTAATACAATTTGGAGAATAAGCCGGAATGAAGATTTAAAATGTTTTTTTTTAACTTTATAGAGGGGCCTCATAATTAATAAATTTGCTAACTAGTCTACAAAGTCTACATGTCAAATGGTCTGTCTTTTAAAATATTTTTTAAAAAATTTTCAGGATAGATGCCTACATGGCCCAAATTTCATGAGTATTGACTGAGTAAATACCGAAAAGTTCGGTTGGACTGTCAGGATAGAATTGAATTCAATGACTGCAAAGACTCCCGTCTAGATACTGAATGTGATCCAAAATCTATGGTCTTGTAATTCGTGAATATTTTAAGCTTTAAGGTCGGGTCTGTATAATTTACCAGGCATTAGAACAGGTCTGGCCAAGTTATATACCTCTCCAGCCAGACCACTATTTAATGTAATTAAATTTAAAATGTGTAAAATAGCCTAGCTAGGTCTAATATTAGGCCTACAGATTATATGATATGGCATATTGCATCTACATGATATAGTTGGAGGTCTACATATCCTTGACTATAAATTGTACTTGAACTACTTGATAAATCAGCTTTGATTATGTTTTTCAATTGTGACAGAAATTGCTGGCATATTTATTTGACAATCTGAAAAGAGTGGAAAATACACCTACGTGAATTTAAAAGTTGACCTGCTAAACAGTTTTTTCATGGATCCTTATATATGTGTACATTTGGGCAATCAATACACCTAACAGAATAAGTTTCAAGGGACTGGCTCAGGCTAAGATCCTTAAAAAATCAGTGATTTTAGTTTGACTTTATATTAACATGATCGCCATATGATGTAAACATGTCAGTCCATAGACTAGAAAGGCAATTTTTTTAAATTTTATGTGCTGCGAATTTACCAGTTAGGCTAGATATAGAGACGAAATTCCTGATTTCTTATTTTGGACAACCATGTTAAAAATGAGAAATACGGGAATTACGTCTCCATATATCTAGTCTAACTGGTAAATGCGCAAAAAAGCACAAAAAAATAAAAAAACTTTTGCAGTTCTAGTCTATGGACATGTTTACATTATGTGGTCATAATAATAAGCCAAAATAAAATCACTGATTTTTTAATGATTTTAGTCTGAGCCAGTTCTATTCCTTAAACTGCTTTATTTCATCAGCTAAACTTTATAATTTGAAATACTTTTGTCCTTTAACAGTTTAATACTACCTATTTGAACTGTGTCACTACCACCTCCACCCACCAACCGCTTATTAGGCTTATTAAGATCTGTGGCGGTGATAGCCTGCCTGTGTCTGCCTGCCGCCTGTTAAGCTAGCTGTGCCACTAAATGGGATTGAGAATATAGCCTTCTTGATAGGAGCCTAGCATTACATTTTTTTTATTGTTCCAATAAAAAAAAAGAGATGTTCAAACCAACAGAATAAGAATAGCCCCATCCCAGTTTATAATACTGTAGATCTGGTAATTTTTGCAAGGTTTTAATTTTCGCGAATTTCAAGAGGAGGACGTATTCGCGAATATAGGAATCCCGCGAAATTGTTAAATATTATAATAGCTCTACCTATCATCGAAATAACTAATTTGCGAATTCTAGACTTCGTGTAAAATCACAAATTAGAGGAAATCTGAACACGCAAAAATTACGAGATCTACAGTAATGTTAAGTTAACCATTTCACCACCGATTTTTTTTTCTACCTTCATGCAATAGCATCTACCTCAAATAAATGTCAAACAAATGTGTTAAAATATTTCATGGATTATATTTTAATTTTAATAATGGAGGAATCATTACTTCATTACAAAACTTTACACACATTTTGTGATAATCAATATTTGCATGTGTCATAAATTATGTAATGCAAGTAAAATATATTATTATGCTGATACCACTGTGTTAGCCAGCGACCCATCTTTTGGATGGGTATCAAGACAGGAAAATTGTCCAAACTACACTGTAAAGAAAGAAAATGCACCTGTAGCCAGTTAGGTGCATTTTCTTCCTTTACATAATATGCAATATGTAATTGGAAAAAAGGGCAGTTGTCAAATCCTAGCTAAGACAGTGGCTCATGCTACCCATATATGATTACCAGTAGTGGATCCATATACTAGGTGGTAAAGGGGTACTGAACCTCATTTTCAAAAGGAATTTTCTGAAAATCTCACGAAAATCATTTTTTGACAACCAAAATTTCCTTAAGAGGAGTCTCAAACTCAGTATATCAGACACAAAAGTAACAAGGCCAACTAAATTCACATTGTGCCCCATTAAAAAAAATCCAGGTTGACATCCCTACTTAATATTAATATTTTTGCTTAACTTTTTATTATTTATTTGCCTAAATTCTAATTAAAAAAGTGCAAAGGTGTATAAATCTGTATTCTGTATAACTAATTTCCTCTCATTTGATACTGAGAATTGTATATTACGAAGTAAATGATAACTATTAACTAGATTAGATCTGAAGTAATACACCACTTGCACTAACTTAGAAATTGTGCATATTATGTACATTGTAATAATCTCAAATAATTCAACTCTTGCACTGACATATAAATTGTCAATTTTCTAAATGTATTCAAAATTGTGCTTCCAACATTATGAAGTTCAGAACTGTTATTTTTCTCAGTAATTATAATTATAGAAAATTTAATGTTAATGAAAAATGAGTAACATTTGGGGTGTTTTACTGCATTTATTTTTAGACAAATTATATTGAATGATAGTTTTTGTTTCTATTTCAGATGTAAACTAGGCAGTGATATAAAGGCAGAAAATCTGTTCTGTGCTACATTGTTGTATGAGGTTTCACAGTTATATTAACATGCTTAAAATTATGGTAAGTAAAATCGATTAACACTTCCACTGCTAATCAGCACTTCAGTTGATTTTATTCTTTTTTTATTTAATAGCAGGTTAAAACAGTTATTTGAAATGAAATGAGTGTGCATCAAATTAGCTATATATGATTAATTTCCTTCAAAGTGGATGAAAAGTTGAATAACAGTTGGTAAATTATCTTATTATTTCTATGTTTTCATCTTTTAGGCATAACATTGAATAATAACTCCCAAAAATTTTAGTGTGGGAAAGACAGGTACAACATATTGACTAAAATTTGTTGCTATCATTTCAAATGAAAGAAAAATACTTCTATATTTAAACAATGAAATATATATATTTGCAGACATGATGTTTCTTCATGCAACAAGTTCAATGGAAAGAAGTGACCATGGTGAACTGCTCATTGGAAAAAAACATGTTCAACCTGTTATCTATCTCACCTTACACTTCACCACAATGAAATTTTTAATTGGCATATCAACCAGTGTTTTGTAGTAGAATCTGTCGCAATGCACATTTTCAAATAAGATATTAAATAGCACATATTTTTCACATTTCACATGTTTGACCCACATTTTGTATATTTTGAATACCGGTAATATTCTTTTAATCAATTGTAGTAGTATATTACATCACAATCATAATGAGGATGTACATGTATGTATTAAAATTGAAACTACAAGTAGAAGCTTAGGTTAATATTCATGAATTATTTTGCTTGGTATGATCATATACAAATTTGGTAGTAGGCCTCCAGGCAATGAATGTACATGTAATGATCAATTTAATAATGAATTGTCAAACAATGATTTTTTAATCTTTTCAGCCAATTAACTTGGTTTTGAGGGACCCCATGGTAATTTGGAGTGTCAAATAATGTTTAGACAATTTGCAGTGATACAATTAGGCAATTCTGACTCAAAATGTGATATCTTACACTAAATTGAAGGGCATGTGAAAGTTAGGAATATTTGAATTGCGATTATTTATGAGAATTATGGTAGAAGTAAAAATGTAATGCTTCTTCAAACTGTCTACATTGTGTCATGCATTCCTATATAGTGATGTCATTTCATATGTCATTTTCTAATGGAAACAGTTGTAAATGACAAGGTTGAGTAGTAATTGGATATCATGTATTGATCTGTAAACATGTTAAATCTATGCCACTTTTAACATCTTTGCTAAGGGGTACCAATTAAAAATTAGCCCTTTAATGGGTTAATACACATCATACATGAAAAAGTACATCATATTCAGATATTAGGTATTACAATTTCTATTGAAAATATGTATGCATGTATTCAGCTGATATGAAAAGGTATGTTTAGATAATAACAAAAGGTAGTTGATTGATACAACCTATATAAATTAATGGCATAAAGTGATAAATAAAGTGAGTGAGAATGAGCACACATGTAATCAAGTTATGACAATATAAAAAAATACAACTCCTTAGTTACCGGTATATATAAAGGTTAAAATTGTGATTTAACCATTGTCCTATGCATTTATGTAAATTCCAGCTTCAAATCATATATACATAATATTTATTAAATATTGATCAAAAACAGATATTTAACTAATTTAGCTTAATTCATAGAATGATTATTAATGCCAGTTTTTTTATCCCCTGCCCGTAGGGGAAGGGGGATTTTAGTCGCGTCAGGATTCTGTCCGGCGTCAGGTTTTCTTGTTGGCGCAACCTACCAGTTAATTTTTTTTTTAATTTTAACATGATATTCTTAGCAGCATGGGGATGTGCAAGTGATTTTTTAAGATGCTACCAGAATTCCAAATCGCCACCAGAAGTCAACTCTAAAAATTAACTTTTAAAACTTCACGTCTGAAATTATTCAAATTTTACTATCACATTCCCCACCATATGGAGATGTGCAGGTGACTTTTTTAAGGTTTCACTCAAATTCAAAATGGCCGCCACGGTTCAACTTCAATTTTTTGGTGGTCGCTGAAACTGAAAAAAATATTTTGGCCAATTTTTTTTTAATTTTTAAACACATTCCCAGCAACATGTGGATGTGCAAGTGATTTTTGAAAGATGCTACCCAAATTCAACATGGCCGCCAGAAGTCAACTCCAAAATTTTTTGTCGGCGCAAAAACTTTAAAACTGAACGTCTGAAATTATTCAAATTTTACAATCACATTCCCCACAATATGGAGATGTGCAGGTGATTTTTGCAAGGTTTTACCGAAATTCTAAATAGCCGCCACGGATCAATTTCAATTTTTTTGAGATCGCAAAAATTCATAAACTTAGGTCGTAAATTACTTAATTTTTACTATCACATTCCCCACGATATGGAGATGTGCATGTGATTTTTCAAGGGTTTACCGAAATTTAAAATGGCCGCCATGTATGATAGCCTCTACAAATGAGTTATAATTCATCTGGTGTAGATGTATTTATTAATGGTGAATGCTCTGATTGCATATAAAAACAACAATTACAATACACATTGTACATGTTGTAGGCCTGCTTAATATTATCATTATATATTAGAATTTAAGTTTTTTGCGCAGTTCAGTATGTGTTTTCCATTCCTTAATTGTGTATAGGGCATACACTACATGCAATATCTTCCAACTAATGTAATATTATAATGAGAGGAATATCAGAACTGAAAAATAGGGTAGCAAATGTGGATGAAAACTAATGTTAAGTATTATAGAAATGTAAATTAAGTCTGAAGTTTTTTACTCTCACATTCTAGAAATAATATGCTTGATAATTAGCAAGGGATATTACTGTCTATTTTTTTTTAAATTAGCAATATATTGCAATAGTTTGTTGCTAACCAAATTTATTTGTCACAGAAAATAATATTGCTGGGACAGATGAGAAATTATTCCAGATAGGCCTACTTGAAAAATGTATAATATATTTGTATTGATAATGAGTGTGAAATAAAATTGAAACATTTTGTTTATTCCTGTTCAATCATCTTATTTTAAAATACTTATAGTCAATAGCAAGGTTAACCTCCTGCTTAAAAATCAGTGAATGGTTGGAGTCACATCAAGACCTAAATTGTAAGTCAACGGGATTTGTTTTTAATTTTTTTCGGGGACAAACAAATTTTCGGAGAACTTATTCCGCAACTTCAGACATATTTAATAACCACCCACAACAGACGGATATTGTGATCCTTTTGTCATAGGCTCCCATATAGTAATCTTGAAAGTGACAGTTTTTTCGCCCGATCCAGGTGGGATATTCGTTTTTTCGCAAAATGTTTTTAATAGTCCCCTATATTAATAAATGCACCATTTTGAGCGATCAATTTAACAAATAGGTCCAGGCCCTATGCTTTCTGTTGGTTTTTCACATATTTTTTGTAATATTGATAGACAAAATTGGTGTTTGCATGGGTAGAGGTTAGCAGTGGTGGATCCAAGGGGAGGAGGGCACCCTATGTTTTGCCAAACTTATAAGCCTCCCTTAAAAAATGCAGGGCAAACCCCTGTGGCGCCCCCTTCTCTTCAGATCACGGATCACCGCAATTCAGGCCTAGATCATAAATTCGTTGGCCACTTTTTTCATTATATTTTTTACAATTTTTTTTTCAATACGCCAACGTGGGGATGGGTTGGTGTGAGACAGGCTTGGGGCGAGTACTGGACAAAAGTACTCGAGTACAAGTACAAGTACTTGAAAAATTGACGAGTACAAGTACAAGTACAAGTACTAGATTTTCAAGAGTACAAGTACAAGTACTTTGAAAAGTACTTGAGTACAAGTACCGAGTACTTTCGTGTAAACTCTAATTAATTACATAAAATTTATTAAATAAATTATTGATTATAATATATCTTATTTCATGTTGATATGTCACTCGATCCGGCAAAATTAGTTTTAAGTCGCACTTTAGCAATTCATTATAAAGAAAATATGTTTTCTATTTATTTTATTTTAATACAATTGTGTGGTATTTTCCAAAAGTGCACAAATTGCCTTTTTGAACTTCAAATGCCATTTCTCAAAAAAAAACGCAATTTCAGACTTCATATTTTTCTGAGTTTGTCGAGTCATTTTTTCGGAGTTAAACACGCTACAGAGTTGTTTGATATACCATTTTAAAGGTAATTTTGTGTAGGTGCGGGATATCTTAATAAATCCAATATTTAAATATGCGACTGACGACTCATTTTGTCAGGTTGGGTCACATATATAGATATGAGTGGTGAAAATAATATTTTATGGGACAGGCCTATTATTTATATTGCATGATGACATGTCCCAGCCAATACAATGATATTGTATTTTCCAATCAGTGTACAACGTATTGTAGTCAGTATTGTGGGGAGCCTCCGTGACCGAGAGGTAACGTGCTCGGCCTCAGACCGCCAGGGCGCGAATTTCGAATCCTGTGTCTGGAGGACAGTGTCATCTCACCATCCTCAGGAGGTTCTCCTGGCCCAGTTTAGCCTATATGTGCACAAAGGTGGCCTAAGGCAAGATTCATTTCATTTACAACGTATTGTATGCTACATGTAGGCTTACTATTTGGCGAATCGTAATAAATCAATAAGCACATGCTGGTAT
Source organism: Flabesymbios commensalis (assembly GCA_964017125.1). Lineage (NCBI taxonomy): Eukaryota > Metazoa > Annelida > Polychaeta > Terebellida > Flabelligeridae > Flabesymbios > Flabesymbios commensalis. The sequence continues at coordinate 2,166,305 of OZ024914.1, forward strand.
ACAAATTGTCTGTGTCTAAAGCTTTACGTTGCAGAACACGCTAGTTTAAAAACTTTCAGTAGTCCTAATGATGGTAGAATTTCGGGCCAGTGCCGCCAACATTTGGCCGTCACTGTAATACACGTTTAAATGAGCCTGAACACACATTGTGTCATGGAAAAGATCAAGACTATTAAAGGTATACGGATCACAATTCTGCCCTGATAATTCAAAAGGCAGTATCTGCTTACTTGTAAAGTAAACAGAACTGCCTTTCGGCTTTGCACGGCAGAATTGCTTTGCGATAACAGGCACATTTAAGTTGCTGGTGACTGTGATATCAAATCAAATGTTGACCATAATACATGTATATCCGTACAAGATTCAGCTCGGGCATACGCTGGCTGATAAATTTCGGGGATGGAAAGGGTTATATAAAGCCGCCGTAGGCCTACAATTGACTCAATATGTAGCCTCACACCTTTAAACCTTACGCGACATTAACGTGTTCAATTAAATTGTTCTCTAATTTGTAGCTATAATTGCTGACTCAATTTCTAGCTTCAAATGACAAACTACATAATCACCATAATAAAATATTAACAAATAAAAAAAAATCATTTTTTGACTTACCTGCTGCTTACTGGTGACCTGACGCAATGTATATATATTGTACATTTTAGGGTAGTTTAGTTCGCTAGACACCTGACGTCTTGTAAACTTGTGCATAATTTCGTCTACTTTTATTTTTTATTTTTTTTGTTTTTAGTATGTACAGCGATGCGATTTGTTTTGGATGAACCGCTTTATATATGATTTGTAATAATGATATACAAAGAATAAGTGGTGTCCCACAGTTAAAGGGTGATGTTTGCCGTCTAATTACTTTGGTCGTCTTTGTTTGAACAGTACTGTTATATCATGTGTTAATCCTACGTACTTGATGGTTAATTCTTGGCCCAATTTCGTGGACATTGGCCCGGCATTGTAAGGTCTCTGTGGATAAGACGTCGCGTTGTCGCGGTCGTGTTTTCTGATATTTACACACCACTGGTATTGAGTTGTATGAGCTATGGCAGTTTTAATATATCTTAGTCCACACCGAGTCTCAACTGCTTTATAAAGATAACAGGGATAAACTACTTGTTCACTCAAGTGATATTATTTGTTCGGTGCTGAGGAAATGTCGGCTAAGTGTCTACGCAATTGGGCCAATATTGTGCAAATATTATGCAAATACGTATCGATCGACCCAACAAAAACGATATTTAATTGAACCTATAGTAATCTTGGTACATAGTCTTCAACGTTGGCCCAACATTATACCACTATTGTTTCAATGCCTCATGTTTTCTGGGGCTTAGCTGCGAAGAACGAGGTGTTGTAAGTGTGATTCTTAAATCTCGCGACATTATTGGTAAAATCACGCCCCCCCCCCCTTTAATGATTACTAGTCCTACTGTATAGTATAGTCACTTGTAAATGTTATATATCAACATATATTCCTGTTTTCCAAAGAAACGTCTCTTGTCTTTTTTTTTAAGAATAGTTATTTAATTATGTTGTGAACTACACGAGGATACTAGTATATACAAGGCAGAAGTTGATGTAAGTGATTGGACTAGTTTTGAAATAATTTAAAAGTATTTATTAAATCATTTTTCAATATAATAGCTAAACGGATGGTAAAAGAATCATTAACTGAATGTTCCATATCCTTCAATAATGATTTAGAATTTGCCTGAGCTATTTTGAATCAATTTAAGATGACTAGTACTCGTAAAGTACTCGTTGAAAGTACTTTTATTTTTAAAAGTACTTGAGTACAAGTACGAGTACAAGTACTTTTTAAAAGTATGAGTGCTGAGTACCGACGAGTACTGCAAAATCGGTACTCGAGTACCAAAGTACCGAAGTACCGAGTACTTTGGCCCCAAGCCTGGTGTGAGACCTTATATTTTCTGTACCAGTGTAGTGTAGGCCTAGACTACACTTTAATCACCAAATTCCACCCTCCACAAAGGTTCACAAAGTGTTAGGCCTATGCGTAGTGGAGGGCGATATTCTTGTAACAGAAGCAAGTATAGCCTCCAAACACAGCCACTAATAACATCTATATAATTGAGGGTGCACATGGGTTAAAAAACGAACGGCGAATCGCCTGTTCTTAGGATCCGAACATCGAGGATTTCAGCTTATAAATAGTGTAAAAAATGAACCTAAAAATTGATATCGATTTTTATCTATATTTATGTCATTTTTCCCTTATAAAAAGCGAATAGCGAGGCCAAAAAATGGGTAAAAAGTGAGCTGGGAATAATCCATAATTTCCAGGACCCATGTGCACCTTCGTAATTATGCAGGCATATAATATGCATGATTTAGGCTATCAGTGATTAAGCCTACCAGTGGGCTAATACGATTGTTCAGAGAGTAGCTAGGCCTAAAGACTGACTAGGCCTAACGTTACAGGCTGGCCTAGATGTTGGCTCAGAAAATATGCATAGAATGGCAATTGACTGTTCTGTAAACTGTCTGCATCCTGGGTGTGTGTGTGTGAGGGGGGGGGGGGGGTTGCATTTGTATAGGCCTACCCAAAAATGTACTGAGGCCTACCGTATGTATGTATAGGTCTAGCTTATAGGCCTAGTCATACACACTAAATTGGCATATTATAGGACCTAGACTATAGGATAGGTCTAGCTTGTAGCGGTAGCCGAAGTCAGTGGGGCGAATCAACTGGGCCACGGCCTACTGCTGCGTCTCAGGTTATTGTGTGGAAAATTCATTGAAAATTTACATGTAAATCAGCGAAATTCATTCACCCCTGCTAATGTGAAAGTGAGAAAAGTGCATAGGATGTAGCCCCAGTGGCTGAAACAGGTTTCACGGCTACACTATACATCTCGAGCGATTCCAAAATTCCCCCGTGGGCCAAAAATATTTGAATACAGAGCACCCTCTTAGTTCACTTATTTGTGTATTCTGCAAAGTCAAATCGCCTACATAATTTGTTATAAGTGGTCGTAAACGAGGATACAAATGGTTACTGTAAATTGTGACAGCATGTGCTGACAAGGATCAGCAAAAATTGTATAATTTTTTTGTCTGAAACCGGTGGTCGTAGCCAATCAAAAGGGGTTGAACCCAATATTCTAAGCCACATAAAAATGTAATTGGTTCAGTGAAACATTTGTGTTCGAAAAAATGAGCCAACACCGAAAACATGCTTTTTTAAATTTGGTGAGGCATCCGACCTGCGTGTCAGTGATAGGGCCTACATTTATTCATTTTGAAAATCGATCTTTATATGCGATATAGTTCATAGTATTTGGGCAGAACAATTTAAAAATGCCTATCTTCATACCCAAACTAGCAGAATCGTTCAGCACTTGTTTAAAATAAATGAAAACAATAACTGAAAAGTAACGAAAACAACATTATTGACGGGATTTCCGGCCATATTTTTAACACTCCTGGGAGTGCCAGACAGTAGACCTACAAAACAAACCTCGAAAATGATCACAGACAGCTCACTGACAGTTTAGGGTGGTGATACCACAATATCAGGGGCGTTTTTGACCTATTCACAGCAATAGTGAAGTTCAGCTCTCTCTGGCTTCCTCCTCGGAAATCAACATGGGGGGCGAGGTCGGGGTATGCCTACTCTAACCCCAGCGTGACAGTACACTGGCAAGTCTCGTGCGGACCGAGGGGTGAATTCTTAGCTAGACCTACTCACAGTGTGGTTGTCTAGCTTGTTACTTAGTGATCTGATTGTTTGTAGCTCTTGGTCTTGTGGCTAGGTTTCAAAGCAATTGACACTTGTCGGAAGGCCCGGGCAGACTGGCTATAGGGCTCGCTAACTCAACAAACAGACAAACATAACTTGACCAATGAGAGGGTGACTTGATCGCGTGTGCGGAGCATGCATGTTCAAGTGTGTCATCTGAGAACGGCTATGATGACTCCGTGGAGTGGGGAATAAAGTCATTATTCTTAAAAAAAACGGGACTATGAGGATGGTTAGGTTTTGGTCATATTTTTGTGTATTATGTATTTTGACTGCAAAAACGGGGCATTAAACGATTTAAATTCACAGTTATGAGAATCTATCGCGGCTGCGTTTCACAAGCTTATTACTTTCATGACAGCATTAAACTTCTGGCTGAACTCCCAGCATGCTCGGTCGCTATAAACACAAACACCATCTCAATTGCATGCGAGCGTGCAGCAATCTACCTGCCGCTACAGCTGCCTACCGTGGGTACGCCCTAACTGGCAAGAGATGTATCACCGCAGCAGGTAGAATGAAAGGTAGATGGTATACTGGTAACCACTGTGCCTCTCCAGAACCACTGAACCACTGAAGGCAACACGCACAGCTCCCAGTTTTATTGCTCCTCAGACGACATACGAAAGCTCAGCGTACAAGGAGTGTACCAGGATGTACACTCAGTCCAAGACGACCATCAAGAGAGCAGAGAGCGTGACGACAAGAACGCCACCAGGAGGTAGCCGAAGACAGCGCCGAACCATGTAGAAGCAAACGTACACCAATAGTACATCACAGCGAAGTCAGGAACTCGTCTACAGGTCATACGCCCACACCTTCACTTACAGCGCCAACGTTGCTACAATGAGAAAGCGGAAGAGCAGAAAGTATGCCAAGTAATACACACACTAGCCTGACCAGTCAACCGGAGCTTTTGACAGGGGTTCAGACCTTGCAAAATATATTGATTCAGTATGTTTAACTCCCTCCGATCTAGAAGTGTAAAAAAAACATGGCAATAATATTATGAAATAAACGACGAACCGCCAGACATAACAACCCTTTAAGCCCCCACGATGCATTAAAGCATCATTTCACATTCCTGAAAACAGATTTAATATTTCTACAACTAATGGTTTTAGAAGAAAAAATTCCATGAAACTGAATAGCCAATACATGGCAATTTTCTACAATTTTTCACTCACTTCAAGTCATCTTTATCCACTATAAGTCGAGAAATTCGCGGCTTGTAGTGGATGGAGATGACAATGATAAATTCAGGCCTGAAAGGGTTAAAGGGCTGAATTTTTTGTATGATTACAATGGCCACCATTTCACAGCCAACATAATTATCATATATTCATACAGTAGAGAATTATTAATTTTCACACATAAAGGACACATTCAATAATTAAAGCCAAATTCAGTTCAAATACTGCAATAAATATAGATCACATCGTGATGTATGTTTATTGCAATCCGAACTGAATTTGGCTTTAAGTAAGTCAATGCTACCGATGATATGTTGGTGTAGCAGTGTTGTTTTTTATGGAGAATAGTACGTTGGCACATGCACGGTTACTGAACTGCTATACAATTTGTCTGGAACAAATTCTTCCCTGTACCGTGATGTGGATGTGATGTGAAAGCCATTTTCTACTTATTTTTAAATGGTTAAATTAACATACTTAGTTCAATTTTTTTTTCAATAAGTAATTCATGAATTGTTTAGATTATTCCATTCCATAAACAGTTCGTGTATACTATTTGTTTCCTTATGTAGCGGTCATTTTGTATATTTGTATTTTGTAAAATTTTAACAAAATCAGTCGAGCCATTAGCAAGTTAAAGTTAAGACCCTTGTGAATAGTATCTGATAATGTTGTACTTTTGTCGGAAAAATAATACGAAGGAGAGACTGGGGCACCATGAGACGGAAAAATTTAATCCTCGCAGACGTATATTTAATTTTCGGAATAAAACATTTTGAACACACATATGGATACAGCATTCAGTGGGCAAGAGAATAACATGTTTTTAAAAAGTGTAACCTTACCTTTTTTAACAAAACATATTTTCAAAAATATGTCTCAATGTACCCCGTACTCGGGAACCTTAAGACATCACCTGCAATTGGCTAATGCTACATGTTACGGTACCAATAAGTGCCAGAAAAAAATTGGGGCACTATGAGACACTTTCGGGTCACCTTGAGACAGACTTGGGACACTTTGGGACGGTTTTTGAGGTATAATTAGGACAACGTCTCAAGGTTCCCCACCCTGACTGACCTCACACCTGATATCATAGTTTGTGAGTGGGGTGTAGGCTATTTGAATCAAACGATTATACATATGTTAGAAGGTGATAGTATAGGTGTAAGATACCACCATAATCATGAGGAATTCAAGTATTATGTGATCTATAGAACCAAATATTGAAAAACTGATTTTCATGTAAAAAAATCACCTGAGCTTAGTACATACATGCTAAGGATGTCCAGCAAACATTAGCAATAGGGTGGGAAATGGAAATTGGTTAATTTCGGTATCATTGACCAGATGGCACACAAATCGCAAAATAATTGCTGTGTCAAACAGGCCTGTTTCAAAGTGCCCCAGGTCTCCCCTACTATGTATTAAATAATGCACTATTGTTTTAGTCATATTCTGTGAAACTCAATGACCTCGACCTCCTTAGTTTTCACCGAGCTGGCTTATACAATGAAGTATGGGGGAGGGTTCTTATATAACCTTGTTTTCACCGAGTGACGTCACTGCGTTTCACAGAATGAAGTATGGGAGAGGGGGTGTTAAATAACCTTGTTTTCACCGATTGACGTCACTGCGTTTCACAGAATATATATATGTGTCCAGAGGTTTTACAATAACGTAGATAAGTTAGAAATGACTATTATTGTTGTCGTGGCTGTTTTTATGGGTAAACTTAAATTGCTACACAAATATTGTCATTATATCAAAAAATATATGTATATATAAAGATGATAAATGTTTCTTCATCACATAAGGCCGAAAATTGCGTGAAATGGTGAATAAATCCACATACATTAGTGATCAATGGGTTTCGATTGTCAAGTGCGCTGGTACTTCTGTTCAGGTGTGTTTGCATTATGTACTCAAGAATCTATCAAGAGGGTCGTTTACTGGTCACGGCATATCTGTTGGCGTCTGTTGTATCGTCAAGTGCCTTACGACTCTACTACTATGTACTGCACTATGTACAGCACATCACACAATGGAATTACCTGGTAGCAGAGGATATTGGACTTCAATCAGAATGATTATGTATGTATCAGACATAATATCTGGTATAATAAACAATTAAGCGACTTACTAAGATTCTGATAAGCTGATATTTAAGAACTAAATTCTAACTCATGTTAAATTTAGCTTTTATGATAGCATTAATATGTTGGAAAAATATTGTAAAACGACACCGACTAAAGGGTCATATCGTAATGTGTAGCCCCGGTATGTAGCACCGGGTTAGTTATAAACTGACATATGAACCTTGTAATGAAATAAGTATGATGTTTCTGCAGGGGTCTATCAAATAGGATGTTATCAGTGGAAAAACAGTCGAGTGCAACTTTTGCACCTTTGTTTATTGTCTATGACGACTATGTATGGAGGCACAGGCCAGCTGTTAGCCAGGTATGAATTTGTTGGTCAACCTTGCAAAAATACCCCCCAAACGAGGTTATTGTTGATTATAATAGAGGACGATGTCTAGAATCAGAATCTGAATGATGCTAACCTGGCATCATTGAGCGTTTTGCGTAATTCAAGACATCCTTTAGACACGTTGTAATATTGTTAATTTCAGCTCAATTTTCTATTGTATTACATCATTTCAAATATTTTGATAGTCAATGAAGCCATCTAGACCATTTTCAGAGCATTTAGAAATCTAATGTTTCAGATAGGCGGCCGCATCACATATAGTTTGGCTAATATGTTGGTATTCAGATCGCAAGCATCCCAGCTTATAAACTTAGTAGATGATGAAAATGAAGTTGATTCTTCAAATATAAAATCAGTAGTTAAGCAATTTGTTCGTAAACCTAAAGCCATTAAACAAGATACCTCGAAATACAATTGGATAATTGATACATCTGATGCTCGTAGCCAATGTAGTGAAACACTTTTATCTTTGTTATTTCACATCTCCCCAAAGTTGAACAGTAGTTTACATGCTTACTTGGAAATATAATAACCAACGCTATGACAAGCAAATTTACATCTTTACAATGTGCACTGGGAGTGGTCGTCCTTCGTGATTTTATAGTAACGTGCTCATATGATGAGGTGCTGCGATTTGAATCATCTGCCAGGGGCGTACCGCCTATACGCACCGTACGCAAACGGTTACACATTAATTTTCTAATTTTCTTGGGGGAGGACCACAACCCCCCCCCCATTTGCCACCCCTCCCCCAACTTTTTTTTACAAAAACGGTTACACATTAAAAAGCCTCTAGGAACGTCCCTGTCTGCTGTTCGAAAAGCTGTAAGCGCCAGCATCAGACGCGGATTTTCGATGTCAGACATGGATTGATACAGGCTGCCATTGATAATTATGATGCCAACATCTATTCAATGAACGGATTGAAATCTTCTCATGCAATGCCCATGTTACTATGCCAATCGCTGAATAGCACCCGTGAATCAAACGTTTAAGAATATATTCTTCACATCAGCAAAAGTGAAATGAGTAAACCAATTGATACATCCGAACGTGTCGAACATTATCATGGCCCCAAAAAGCCTGTTATGCTTGATCATTTTCACTTAGATATGTCGAAACGAGATATACATTCACACAGTCAACAGGTTAGCCTACTCAGAGCGAGAGAGCTGGATGTTCAGTTTCTAAATTAATTATATTGTTATACCACTTCAGCAAAGTATCATTGTATCCATATCAAAGTATCCATTGCTGTATTTAAAAAAATTCGATCCGCCAACAGTTAAAACAGTTATGATTGAATCTTAACGGTTTACTTCAAACTACTAGACGGGTCGATATACCACCTGACCCCCAAAAAAATATAACAAAAGGTTTCTCAACGGTTTTTTATTCTACTGGATATAGTGAATGACCAAAAAAAAGTCCATCAAAATCTGACCAATAAAAGCCTAAACTGTTACAGTTAAACCATTATTCTTGTTTATAATGCATGTTTTTAAAAGTTGGGGAACTCATTATTTGCAATAACATTCTGGCATTGTCACAAATTTAAGACGTCAGTGGGAATAGGGGGCGGAATTCAAGGTCAAAGGCCAAGTTAAAGGTAAAATAGAATTGAAAATACATTCCTTATATTATTTTCATGATTCAAGGTCATCTTCAATGTCAAAAGGTCAACCTCAAGGTCAAGTAATCAAAAAGTTGATTTTTACCAATTTAAGCAAAGAACATGTGTAATATCTCATTTTCATGTGATTTTGACTGGTAGATCATTTTATGGTATTATGTTTGTGATTCAATGTGACCTTCGAAATCTAAAGGTCAATGTAAAGGTAAAATGCCTAAATATATATTTGTACAAATTTCAACAAACATCATGTGTAATACCTCTTTTTGATCTGATTTTGACTGGAAAATCCATTTATATGGTATTATTTTGGTGATTCAATGACATCTTCAACATGTTCAAGATAAAAAGGAAATGCCATGGTCAAACTGCAAAAAATATCATTTCAATGGCAAAGCGTCAATTTTAAAGTCAAGTGACCAAAATATGATTTTTAATAAGTAATAACAAGTGTAATAACTATTTTTCTTGCATAAAGACCTAGTGTAACCGACCTGGCCTAGCCTACTGTAAGATTTCATTCTGGCGGGTGGGTGTATGCAAACATCCACTAGAACCCCTAAAACAATAACAAAATGTTTCCCAGTGGCTTTGTCACCTATTGGGTGTAGGCTACTTAATAAGAGCAGGAAAAAAGGCGATCAAAATCTGACCACCGGAAAGGTGTTAAATACAAGATGACAGCCAATGTCTAGAAGAAGGAAATTGGTATGAACGATGTAGTGTATAACTGCTGTTTTATGTCTACTCTAAGTTATTGATTTACAATAACAAGTGTCGTAATATTCACTGGTACAATGTTCTGATATCCGAATTAGGGCCCATAACCATACTACAAGCTGCATGTTTTGTATAGAGATGTAGGTATAGATGGTACCAAGCTCTTGGATATAAGCCTACATCAGTTATTGCGACCTTTTTAACGTAATTTGCTAGAATATTTGTGACACATAAAAAACAGCAGTATTTGTCCATATTGTGGATATTACCTTGATGGGTTTTTTTCTAAACGCAATATGTTTGCCTTTCTCAAATATATATATTTTAGACCATACGTGCCGCAGTTGTTATGGGAACAATGTCTAATATTCATTGACTGGGGGTTATATCATGAAAAAGCAGTGAAATTCAAGGAATACATTTACTTTGTGTTTACAAAACTTATTTTAATTTAGTTCTTTTATCAAGCTAAAACATGTGTTTACACTATTCCACCACCCTCTTCGGACATAAAAAGTAACCTTAACTGTTAAATGCTAAGATCATGGTGTGCCACCTCACCCCTCTAAATTTCCGGGGAGGTAAAAAACATATATGTCACAAATTAGACAACGCACAGTACCTCATTCAGGTGTAATTTTGACTGGATAATCTAATTCTGGTAGGTCGTTAATGATTAAGTATGCTCAAGGTGAAAAAATCAACTTTGTGAAAACGTCATTTTTAACAAGGGAGTATAAGAAAATAACAAGGCATTACAAGTGGAGGGGCAGATACGTTAAATGGCAATGGCAAGGCATTAAAGAGGTTTTAAAGGACGATGGAGAGGCGTTTGAAAGCGATGTAAAGGCATGGCGACGGAGAGGCGTTAAAAAGGGCAAAGGAAAAGCGTTAAAGGCATTAGAGAGGCGGAAAAGGGCAATGTGGGCGAGTGAGGGTCGACGAAGAGGCGTTAAAATGCGACTGGTGTGTTAAAAGGTGTGTTAAAATGCATTAAAAGCCGACGAGGAAGTGTTAAATGACGATGCAGATGCGTTAAATGGTGATGAGAAAGCGTTAAAGAATGATGAAGAAATTTTAAAAGGCAATGGAGAGGCGTAGAAGAGCGACTAAGTTTCGTTTAAGTATGACGGGGTGCATTACTGGTGGCAGCGAGGCATAAAAGGGCAACGAGGAAGCGTTAAATGACGATGGAAAAGCATTAAAGGGCATTGGGGCGATGAAGAGGCGTTAAAATGGTGACGGGTAGGCTCTAAAGGGCGACGGGAAGGCCTTCAATTGCAAAGAAGAGGCGTCAAAGGCCGACGCAGATGCATAACGAGCGACGAAACGATGTTAAAGTGAGCTGTTTTGCATTAAAAGGTGACAGGTAGGAAATAAGGCACGCTGTAGAGGTGTTAAGCGAGGGAGCGTCTAAACACATCGCAGCTAGGCATTAAAGGGCGACCAAGAGGCATTTGAGGGCAGCAGGGAGGCGTTGAAAGGCGACGGGGAGGCTTAAAGAACGACGAAGCGGTGCTAAAGCGCGACAACAAGGCGTTAAAAGGTGACGAAAAGGTGTTAAATGGTATCCCCTAAAATGTGTTAAAATGCTATGGGGGGCATAAAAATGCAATGAGTAAATGTTCAAGGATGACGATGAGGCGCTAAATGGCGATGGGAAAGTGTGGAAGGGCGATTGGGAGACGTTAAAGATAATCTGGGGGCGTTTAAGAGCGACGGTAAAGCGTTGATGGACGATGGGAAGGCGTTGAAGAAGACTTAATCGAGTTAAAAATAGATATTTGTATTTGTTATAAGTAATATTGTCAGGAATTTGACCTTAATTTGACCTTAAAATTGACCTCGAAAGTCACCTTGAATCACAAACATAATACCATAAAATGGCTTACAGGTCAAAATCACATGAAAATAAGGTATTACATGTGCTCTTAGCTTTATCTGGTAAAAATCATATTTTCGATTACTTGACCTTGAAGTTGACCTCTTAACATTTAAGATGACCTTGAATCATGAAAATAATATAAGGGATGAATTTTCTAGTCAAAATTAAACGAATTTTTTTTACTATACTTGTTCTTACTTTTATTTGTTGAAAAATCTTATTGTACCTATAAATTGACCTTTGACCTTGGATTCTGCCCCCTAGCCTCACCGCCATCGTATATTTTTAACACTATAGAGAGTTATTGTAACTAATGAGTTCCGCAACTCTTAAAAACGTGGATTAATAACAAGAATCATGGTTTAATTGTAAAATTAAGATGGTTTTACCGATTTTCACGGCCGATTGTGGCCATCTTGGATTTTCGGACTTTTATGGGTCAGATTTTGATAAAAAAAATTTGGGTCATTCACTGTATCCAGTAGGATAGAAAACCGTTGAGAAACCTTTTGTTATAATTTTCTGGGGTTGGAGTGGTTATTTACATATATCTACCCGTCTATACGGACAACAGCTTGTAATTATAAAGGCAGATCAAGAAATCTACAAGGTTATAAATGAAATGAATCGGGCTTTAGGCCACCTTTGTGCACATATAGGTAAACTGGGGCAGGAAAACCTCCTGAGGATGGTGAGATGAATGAGATGACACTGTCCTCCAGACACAGGATTTGATATTCGGGCCCTGGCGGTCTGAGGCCGAGCACGCTACCTCCCCACAATACTGCGTTTTACACATGGATGGGGAAGAAACATTTGGGTGGATTACACACAATTATGTGCTTTTGTGACAGTTCAGGTAAACTGACGATAGACTCCGGTCTCACTGAAATCCTCAAACATGCATTTGGTGGCGTAAAAAAAAATGTTATCTGGCAAAAAATACTCGCAAAAAGTCAGAGCATTTAGGCTTCTTACTGGGGAGTTATTAGGACCTCAAATGGCAGGCGTGAATACATATCATGAGCATGGCGTTATGTTAACGAAGATGTCTGACAAAAGTAACACGGCGAAGTTAAGGATAGATTGCTTTGTGCGTCCCACTCTAGATAATCAGACTGACCACTTCATTTGTGGGCAGTGGGTCAGATGCTTCCATATTTCTTCTCGTCATCTCATGTAAACTATGCCAGATATGAGTTATGTTACCTTAGGTCAATTAACCCCCCCCCCCCCAGAAGATGTTCATGCATTGTTCATGCAGGGTCAACATGCAATGAGACATGTGTCAGGTGCCTCAAATTCCACATGGTGACTATGGACATAGACAAGGTGGCCTTACTGGTATTAATTTGAACGGCAATGCAATGGAACTTTGGGCATTAAGTCTGCATTTTTGTAGTAAATTAATCCATGACTTAACAATCATGAGAGACGATTTTGTGGATAATCCTACCCTTCATAAGGAAGAATCTAAGGCACGTATGCTTTCTGATTCAAGTGATAGACAAAAGCTAGGCAAAGCTATCACCATGTATTGACCCATTAGGCACAGTTGGACATTCTACAACAAATCTTGTCTCTGGAAAACTAGCTGATTTATCTGTCAACGTTCATAATGCTCTGCAACTAGGAAAGGAATGTATGCAAGGTTATGAAAATAAATTGCCTCGCGGTTTCTATGATACAATCAGAAGTCCTTCTTTAGTCACCATGGCCATAAGCAGAAAGAAAAGTAAAACCTCAACAGTGTACACATAAGTCATCTTAAATCGAGCACTAGGGATAATTGGTTCAGTAGAATTTGACTTACAAAATTTATTTTCCCACAAATTAGCATCGCTTCCCACTTCTCTATTTCAAAATATTTCAATATCGAAACTAAAGACATACCTTCAAGTAGAACAATCGTCTCGCAATAAGCTTCAAAAGCCCTAAATTTAGTTTAGATCCATAATCAGGTAAGGGTCCAGCCGTTTATAAATGGCCGCCCATTTAAAAACGACTGTGCGTTTAAAAGCACTCGCAGCGCACTTCCGGCGAGTGTTTATAAACACCCGGGCGTTTATAAATGGTCAGGCAAAATGACTGGTTAAAGAATCATTCAGCTTCAAAACGCGCATGCCTGGGACGGTCAAGTGTAGGCCAACAGTAGCCTATTGAGTACAGATTGACGGCATTAATATAGCTACTGAACTGATTACAAGATACTACTCAAACGAGACATTGATCCAATGCTGTTTTAATGTTAGGCCAACGTCTGCGACGCCGGCCCAACATTGAACCAACATTAGATAAATGTACAATGTTTGAGAGAAAGTCCTCCTGCCCAGCAAACGCAAGACATTTGTATGACATTGTCGGCCCAACGTCTTCGACGTTGGTCCAACATTGCATAAAGTCATACAAATGTTTTGTGTTTACTGGGTGACAATACAAACTTGGGGGTCAAGCAGTTTCCAAATCCCCCAGTAATACAGTCAGTTTGTTTGCAAGTAGGCGACCAAGTAGGGGCAAAAGACAAGGGCTTTGAATTATTAACTCATAGGTGTCGCTCAAGTATATATGAACTTGCTGTGATTTGAGAACTTGCTCTTAATGAGGCTTTGGGTATGAAACGCATATTTAGTATTATTATGAAATAGGGCCTTGGCTTACCCACGGGCACTATTGCCTTCTGGGGGACCCTTGTCCCGCGAATTTTGCCAGTTGACTACACCTTTAACTCTACATTTATTCTAGAATATCATGTATTTTCTCTTCATTATACCAGTTTTGGTCTAATGTATAAATTGACACAACATATCACTACTTAGTAATGCACTTGGGAAGCAGTATCTGTGAAATACGATGCTTTAGTTGGTGAAAATCACAAGAAATAGGTATTTTGACCACTGACCCCCCCCCCCCATCATTAAAGTGCCATTGCTAACAAATGTATACGTTTTCGGTACAATCTGTTAATACCATGAAGTGGTAGCTATAGGGATGACCTACTTGTATGCATAATTTGCTTTTTCTATGTGCCAATTTTTTGCACAAAACAAGAGCTAAACTCGCAGATTTCGGACAGTGATCCTACTTCCTAGATGAGTTATGCAATGATTTACCTTACAAAAACACCAAAACTGTAGATTATTATCTGGTTATAAATATATTGATTATTATATATATATATGTTCACGGGTGTTTATAAACACTCGCCGGAAGTTCGCCGGGGCGACCGTTGATAAATGACTGGACTCATACCTGATAACCAGCTTTTGTATAAACATCACCACTAATAACACATATGCATGGCTTGAATAGTTCAATATGCCTTCTAAATATAGGGCAGTATGGCACATCTGCATGTTAGAAATGGCTAGATGAAACACCTTATTGTAAAATATTTTTTATCATTTTTTTGCAATCATCAGCTTTATAACGTATTGTGACTAATTGTACCCAGTGGTTTTACAGGCTAGACATATCAATTGTACATCTGGAGCAAAAAAAACTTCATACTTCTTGACCTATAAATATGGTGGCCTAGCAACCCGACTACACAACTATGTGCACAAAGAACTACACAACTATGAGCAGAAAGCTGTTATTATATATCATTTTGATTTATTATTTTCAATAATGTATTATGGGAATTGCAATAGTACGACCTTGATTAAATATGTCCATGATATCGCGGCGTTATTGAAATACAATCAATGAGCTGCAAACATCTTGAAATTAACAAATTGCATTTTCATGTTCATAAATTTAGTTTTGTATAGTATGGTAAATATCGTATTTTTCAGACACATTGAAATAACTGCACTTGGAATGTAACACATTAATCGGGAACAATGGAGCATACAGGTTCCACTTTGGAGAGAATAGAATTAGATAAGCTAAGCTTTGCGCAAAAAAGACTGGGAAAGGGTGGCTTTGGTTCTGTGCATCTGGCTTATCATAAAGAAAGAAGCTGTTGGTATGCTGTAAAACGACTACTTCAACATGTTCAAGAAAGAAGCAGGTATCCTTTGTAATAAAAAGAGTAAAACTATAATATGCCGCTCATGCAGGTGAAAACTGTCGAATTTTAAAATGTTTTATCTTATGTTTCAAAACAAATGCCTATACATATACCTACCATGTAGTGAATACCTACCAACAGCTGAATTCTAAGACGACTTTTTTTATAAATTTGGTTAGTTGCATTATTTGCAAGCTCCTGGGGAAGAAAACAGCCAGAGTTGAGATCGGTCCTCAGTTGCAATCTGTCCTCTGAGGCTTGCTAAAAATAATAACAACATACATAATTCAAACATGACGTAATTAACTTCAAACCGGAAGTTTTTTTGTACAAATATTTTTCTGTATGGTCATTTTACAAGCGTAGATAACAAGTCATGGATTATACTAATATTTAATTATTTTTTTGTAGTCATGCGGCGGAAAATCAGAAGTTACATTCTTTGACTTGTAACTGAATTCTGAAACGTAGTTGATGAGTTAAAAAGGGTGACATGTATGCTCCAATACATGTTAAATACACTAACTTTTAAACTATGCAATATTTTTCAATTACATTTTCAGGATAAGTCACTTTATTAATGAAACATGTTCTAATTATGGAAGTTAATGGTAAGGAGTATTATGATTTAGTATGCACAACGGCGCTTTATAATTATTAACACTTAAGTCCAAGATGGTCACCGGGCTTACATCTCTATGGGAAACACTTGTATCGCATGTCCTGGTATTTTATTATTATGTTGGAATGAATCCTTATGTTTGGTGGGTCAATGAATCCCCTTATTCACTTTTTATTTCAATTAGGTCATCATTCATTTGATTATCAGAGCTAAATCGTAATACGTTTGTAATCCCTTGCTAAAAGCCATAGAAATAACACAAAAATGTTGACCATCTGTATATGCAACTTTGAATCGCCAAAATACTATTAGAAATGGATTTGCCAATAAATACTAAACTTGATCCATCTCGTTTTTTTTGTTCCGTGACCCTTAAATTTATATTTTGACTTTGAAAATATTGCCCAGAATGAATTATTCTGTCAAACAAAACGTAAAAAGGAGGTATTAAACTTAATCGCATTTGTATTTCTTCAAACATATATTGTTAAAATTTAAACTGCTCTAGACCTTGAAAATGACTTTGATTCACAAACTAATACAAAAAAAAAAAAGATTATCAAGCAAACTTAAATTTAGACGATGTACTACGCTTGTTTCCAATTGTATTTCTTGCTAAAAATGGACTACCCTAAAATAATCCTCAACTCCAATATGGCGGCCAGAAATACAGAAATTACCTATAGTTAACTTTGCTAAAGTAAAATCTTTAAATTATGCAAGTTGATGGTAAGGAGTAAGATGATTTAGTCATCTAGAATCTGTTAATTTTTAACCTGAAAATAACCGTTTGACATCTAAGGTGACTTCGAGTCCTTATAATAGTACCGGAATGGACTCAGACTATTCTGTGAAACGCAGTGACGTCACTCGGTGAAAACAAGGTTATATAACACCCCCTCCCCATACTTCATTCTGTGAAACGCAGTGACGTCACTCGGTGAAAACAAGGTTATATAAGAACCCTCCCCCATACCTCATTGTATTAGCCAGATCGTTGAAAACAAAAGAGATCGAGGTCATTGAGTTTCACAGAATTGTCACTTAATGTGCCAGCATTTGCCTTGATATGTCAAAACAGAATACATTGGAGGTCATCAGATTCAGTTGACAATCTCTGAAATAAAACCTTATCGTGTATACCTACAATAACAAAATGCCATGCTTTTATCGTCAAATGCACAATACTTTCAATATATATATATGAGCTTATCTCATATAATATTAGTCATTACAGAGTTAATAAATACGAAACAATTGTCGAACCTCGGTCATCATTTTATAAAAAAATGTTTTGAAGTCTACATTTTTTTTTTTAAATACAAGATATTAGCAAGTACAAGCAGATACAGTGGCAATGGGCTAAAATATTCAATGATTTTTCTCATTGTCAACAAACTTATTTTTTCGAAAAAAATACATCAGATATGTTGGTACATTTAGAATCAACTGATCTATTCTGCAGTGGTTGGTAATATACGTGACTATTCATTATTGAACACCATATAATGTATTTTGCGTATTTTATTGAACTTACCGATAGTATGTACTTGACATTTTTGAAAGCTGATTTTAGACTATGATAATATTATTTTTACTGTGTGTTATCTGAACTCGATAATTACATCATAATTTATTTTAGTTTGAATAATGAAGCGGAGACGATGGCTATGGCTAGACACGACAGTATACTTCAGATAACAGCTGTAATGACGAGCTCAACAGATATCATCGGTCTAGTTTTGCCATTTTTATCTTATGGCTCATTAGACAGGTAAGTTAAACCAGAATACAAGTAGCTGTTACATACAAATACAAAATGAATTGTTTTAGGGTTTTCTTGATGTGTAAATTCCTTCACGAACATGTAATGTATTCTGAATATATGTCTACTTAAACCGTGGTTTTCCTAAAACATGCAAGTGGTGGTCCTGCCATGTGGACGGCCCACCTATTATCTGCTACATGTCAACACAGGTCCGGAGGCCCAAAGGGTGTGGCAGACGTATGCACTAAAAGTAAACCTTTCAACAACAATAATACACTTAGAACACTTGCACTGATAGTGACATTATCATTTTCTAGAAAAATGTGTACATTAAGCCAGAACAAATATTCAGTGGTAGCGTTCCGTCTAAGGGTATTTTGAAAAAAAACTTACTCATTTATTGACATCCACATCGTAAATTCGGTGTCAACTTTCCAAAAGGAAATAATATCATTTTGATCACGCCTTGAAGATAAAGGGGAAAAATTTAGCAGTCATTCGTCACTCATATAACCACAATGTTTTCTGCACCTTTTCAAGACATTGTGTGTCTGCTAGAATGAAGTGATAACATCTATTCTAGAGTGTATTTTTTATCATGAAAACAAAAACAGTAGGCAAAGCCCGAAAATAAAACGAAGACATAGCTACACGTCCATCAACACGGCGTAAACATTAAAACACCCACCCGATTAAGGACTTTCATGGTGCTGTCGACAACTGAGCTGAGTTGCTTGAATTTATTTTGACCACAATTTAAAAACACAGATTTATACTACTGTTTTGTGTTATTCTGCTATAAAATGTAAGCGTATAAAAGGCAATTGTCGTTCACCCTTTATGGACAAAACACTTCTTTTACACTGTCCAGGTAACACGCGCATGTTATTGTTAGTCAGAATTACTACAAATTTAATATTTACAAATAAAATAAAATGAATAAGCATGTTAATATTTGTACTTAATTTAAGTTGTTATGTTGTTAATCTGACAATTTTAAGTATGAATTAGATATACGTTTTTGTAGATTTTGTTTCAATGCTACTTGAAGGGGATGGGACGCTGCTCCAAAAACCTGCCAGATCCGAAGTTCAGTCATATTTCATAGTTTTCTCTGTACTAAAATAAACATTTGAAAAATATTTTATACCTTAAAAAATACAATGCAAAATTTTCACTTTTAGAATTCTGTGTAAAATAAGTCGGTTTAAGGATTGGCTTCAATTATGGGATTTTCGTATGATATCAACGGTTGAACCTTTTTTTCAACTAGTTGTTATGGGTTTTATAATTTTTTGTCACTGGTACAAATATATTTCTCCAAATCTTCATGTTGATAGTTTATTTTTTTTTGCAATTTACAGCAAAAATGGCTTGGTATTGAAATAATTCGTTTTTCCATACTAGTTTTCAAAACCTATTTTATTAGAACATATTGTTTTACCAATTCGTGATATGTCTATACAGAGACATTCACAAGGCTCATACCTTTTTCACTCAAGCACACACTTTTAAAAATTGCTTGAACTCCTCAATAGAAAATAAGACCGAATCAATTTTATTTTAGACAACATGATATCATAGTTCCATAGCTTAGATAGCGCTTGTCTGGCTCTATTGATCAACGTAAGCATTTATTTATCAAATATGTATCTAGTAACGCTTTATTGACAGATTATTGAAAAAGAAAAAAATACAATCTGCACTAACGTTGCCAGTACGGATGCAATGGTTGAGAGAGACGGCAGAAGGCATGTTATATTTACACACTATGAACCCACCAATTCTACATCTGGACCTCAAACCTGGAAACCTCCTACTAAATGAAGATTTACACATAAAGGTATTTCACGGGAGCTGGTCTTCTGCTTAAATCTATACAGTATATTAGTGAAGGTATCAAACGACGCCACATAAATCAATCTGAATTGTCAAGTTATAAACAGGAACGGAAGGTCTAGTTGGAGTTTATTAGATTATGCAAACATACTGTTTAACAAAAAAAGCTATCGTAAAAAAGCTTAGTTATGACATGTACTCCACATAAACATGATAATTATGTTTAGATTTCAGATTTTGGACTGGCAAAAATAACACAAGAAAGTGAGATGATGAGTGAAAAATCTACCATGTATCTTGGTATTGGTGGCACTTACAAGTTTATGCCCCCAGAACTTTTTTCACATCCCAGACCTAATGCAAACACCAAAATTGATGTATACAGGTATATATAATTAGAAAATATAATATTAGGCACATTCAAAAAATAATTTGATGCAGGAGATAAAGAATAATAATCTGTTATAAGTAGGGTACAGTCTAAACAAAAGAAAAAATACTTTTTAAAAGTAATATTTAAAATTTATTGTCCTTTAATTATTATTTTTTTTTTCAGCTACGGCATCACATGTTATAATATTGTAGCTAAAGTATATCCATATGAAGGTAATACAGGTTTATTTTTTGATCATAGGGATGCATCTACAAACTGATAAAATATGATATACACATTTAAAACAGTATCATATAAAAAAAGTATCATATCAACAAAGTAAAATTGAAACTGTCCCAAAAAACTGTAAAAAAAAAATCGAATAATTTCTCATTCATAACAACAATGTCCCAGCAATGAAAGGAGATAAACATGATATTACTCTGAAAATCCTGACCCAAGCGAGTATGGAACTTATGCGACATGCAATGACTATTGCCAAGCGCTACACTCTAAAGATTGTGCCCCGTTCCTCCCATGTATTATCATACATTTACCGTAAGCTTTTCGAAATGATTGGTTTTGGCACGTATTATCTAAAATGACTAATCTCTCACTTTACAATTTCAGAAGGTTGGGACATTAATCCACTGCCGCATACATACACATCTTATGGTATTCCTCAGGGATGCATTTTAGGTCCGCGGTTTTTACTCATTCATGTCAACGATATGAGCTCGGCCATTACTATTATACGCTGATAACTATGCGATCATCTTTTCGGCCAAAGTTATAATAGAAATTGAAACAGTAATGAGCTCAAAATTGTAATTAAATATTAATTATTATTATTCATGTCTAATTGACAACCAGCTGTCACTTCACCTTGGAAAGACGGAAGTTAGGTTATATTGATCTTACAAAAATATCACTAACTTAGTATTTTACACGCATAATTTTAAATAATCCAGTCATGTTGAATTCGACCATCGCCAACATCAGCTGAAGTGACAGCTGGTGATGTAATTCAGAAATTCAACTGTAGATTAAACTTCCTTTTTCGAGACTCTAACCTAATCAACACAAAATGTAAAAGGTAAAGGTAAAGGTTTTTTATATTCTGATATCAAGTCTGAAGACCTATCATCGGACTTTACATTTCACCCCCTGGTCACTGGACCTGTTCATTCATGTGCCATTTCAACTCCCCGGGGAGCATGCAGTCCTGCAGCCGTTTCGGCGCATTGAATTTATCGTACACATTGCCATCTCTTTCCTACCAGGTAGTCATTTTCACCTGAGTCAAGTGAAGCATTTGAGGGTGAAGTGTCTTGCCCAAGGACACACCATCTTAATGATGTCCCAAGATTGAGAGGGGATAAACATGATATTTCTCTGAAAATCCTGCACCAAGCGGTATTCGAAACCGCACGGCAGGCAGCGACATCGGCAGAGCACCACGCTCTAACCACTGCGCCATGTCCCTTCCAATGTAGCAATGGAACAGTGGACTTATAATTCACATAACTTATTAACATAATCCTTTGCCTTTTATATCAATGGTCTAACTACAGTGTATCTGGCATGATTTGTTAGATATAAGATATATTAAAGTTAATTATGGTCGATACTCAGCAATTGTGAATTTGATCAAGTTGGTTTTTTAGGGCATATCCCTACCTGAAACTGCACATTTTGTTCACATGGTTCGCCAGACATCATGCATGGCAAAGTGATTTAAGGCCGATAGTCGGCCATTTTGAATTTGATCAAGCTGAAATTTTTCGGGGAATATCCCTACTTGAAACTCCACATTTTGCTTTATATTAATGGTCTAGCTATCTTGCACGGCTTGCCTAATATCATGCATACTGAAGTTAATTATTGATTATAGTCGGCCAATTAAGTGGGTCAAAATTCATAAACCCCAAGAGTCACATCCTCTAAAGGCAGGGTTGGGGGCAAAGTAGTCAGTATTTTGGTATTTCGGTACTCGATTTTGTAATACTTGCCCCTAACATAACATAATGTCGTTTGGTTCTAAGTTTTCATATCATGCATATGTTAATTCTCATTTTATCGAACTAACACTCAATCGTTATAGGCGGGATATAGAACATTCAGCTAATGTAAATTGATTTATTTACCATCTATTTAGCTATTATGTTGAAAAACGATTTAATTAATTACTTGTATAATGACTCACATCATATTATAACAAAAGTTCACCTTCTTTACAATATTATCATGCTGCTAATTGCTTGGTCTTAGAAAGGGACAAGTGAAACAAGAAAATATGTTTACATTTACTAATGATAAGCTACAATAAGCCTAATAAATCGATTGTGATGTTGAAACAACAACAGCCCCTTCTTCGCAGGTAAACCCCGAACACGAATCATTGAACCAATGCTGGTGTAATGTTGGGCTGGCGTTGTAGACGCTGCACCAACATTACTCCATAATTGCTGCAATGTATTGTGTTTGTTGTGACGATCAATCAGTATTTGCATAATATTTCGCACACTATTTGTCCAATGGCATAACACAAAGGGCAGGGTTGGGGCCAAAGTAGTCAGTACTTTGGTATTTCGGTACTCGATTACCGATTTTGTAATACTTGCCCCTACAAGTATTTTACGAGTACCAGTCATCATAAATTGATTCAAACTAACTTACAGACAAATCATTATTATTGCTGTTACGTCATTGCGCATTGAATATATAACCAGAAATAGATAACATATTATATTATCTATTTCTGATATAACTTAAGTGTTTCAGCTGTGTGACGGACAGTCAGTACATTTTTTATTTCAAACATGTTATATAGATTAATACCTCGTGTTATTTTCCATTCATACTCTCGTACATTATGTAACTTCTAGGTTTGTGCGCTTTCCAGATGTTATTTTTGCTATATGCAGTAGCTATTTTATCCCCGTGCGGAAATCGTAAACATATCACGAAGATGCTGTTTCATTGTATTTGATGTAGTTATGATGCATATAATGTCATTTGGTTTTAGGTTTACATATCATGCATATGTTAATTTTCATTTTTTCGCACTAACAATTAATCATTTTAGACGGGATATAGAATATTCAGTTAATGTAAATTGATTTATTTAACATCCGTTTAGCTATTATGTTGAAAAACGATTCAATTAATTACTTGTATAATGACTCACATCATCTTATAACAAAAGTGCAATATTATATATATATTTTCTAAAAAAAATATTTATTTATATATTATTATTACAAATATTTTATATAGCTATCCAGCCAAAAAAATAGAGAAACTAATTATGAGTAAAAGTTGTCTATAGACGTCAGGTGTCGAAAATGTAAAATATACAACGTGTCAGGTCACCACTAAGTAAAAAAATCAATTATTGAAAGGTCTATATTTTAGTTTCATTATGGTTTATAATTTGAAGCTAGAAATTGGGTCAGCAATATTTATTCTAGCTGCAAATAAGATAAAAATATAATTGAAAACTTTATTGCCGCGTAAAGGGCTAAATGGGTGAAGTTACATATTGAGTTAATTATAGGCTTAAGGCGGCCTGATATAATCATTTCCGCCACAAAATGTGATGGTGGACCGCGTATAAAATAATTACAACAGTGGGGAGCATGTCACATAAATCGTGACATATTTCAAAACCACAAATATACTTATATATCCGCTAATGCGCGCGCTGAATCTAGTGCGGATATATTACAGTAATCAGGTAATACATTTGATTTGACAGCCACTAGCAGCTGAAGTGTGACTGTTATTGCAAAGCAATTCTGACAAGCACATCCAAATGGAATTACACTGCATTTTGGATTTGCAGGGCAGAATTGTGATGGTGCGCTTTGAATAACCTTGCACATGACACAAGGCAAAAGGCACATCTACACCCCCTAATGGATGTGTGCGTGCAACATGCAAGATATTCTCCCATGGGTTTCCGAGACCTTCTCTGGAAACGAAACGCAGAGAGACGGACAGCGGGCCGGCCGGATGGACAGCCAGATAGACAGGCAGCTGGACGGATTGACATCCGAGGCGACGCCTATACCCCCACCCTAACTTCGTCGGGCGGATGATAAAAAGTCATGGGGGCATTGAATTATCACAAAAAGTGATAAAGTGCAGGAGGAGTTAAATGTGTCGGCTTGAATAAAACATCAGCTGCGAATCAAATATCAATGACACATTTTGGACATCGCCAACTTCAGCAACACCAGAGCTCGCCAAGCTGTCAATAAGCTTAGCGAAAAAACGATATTGGCGGATAATTTTGCATGACACTCCTATAAGATCCATTAATCAGCATTAGCCTAGGAGCCCTCCTGGATTTTTTAAAGTGTTGACGTGAAACGTAACAAAACAAAATGTCCGCCGTTTTGATCAAAGTCAAATATCAAATCTATATAATTTTCGATATGATATAAGCAAATTCATGATTTTGGTATCTACCATAGGGTTTTCATATATGCCCGACATAGTGATATAGCCAGAAATTATTTTGGACATTGAATTGTGGGTAAAATCTAAGATGGCTTCCATTTCTGCAAGGTTAAGCTATAAATTGACATCATTTTCGATAGAATTAACACAAAAACATAATTTTGGTGTCTACCATAAGGTTTGCAGGTATGTCCGACATAGTGGAGTGGTTTGAGAGTACTTTGAATAATGCATTATGGGTAAAATCCAAGATGGCTACCATTTGTGAAAACCAAAAAATAATATAATTGTCAACAGAATGGAAGCAGATTCGTGATTTTGGTAACAACCACGTAGGATTTTCATATATACGCCCCTGTGACTGACAAACATAAAATTAGACAGTCTATATACTAAGATGGCGGTCATTAGACAAACAAAATTGCCATCAGAGGGCCATAGCAGGGCACAAATTATGTGTAGCTTTTCATTATGATTAAGAGCTACATACATATAGGCGTCATTTGAGAACCGTCAAAGAGCCACGAACGAACACAACATATGTATAACTTCAACAGAAATTGAGATAGATCAATGAGTTTGGCGTTGATCAGAGTTCTCAGGTATGGCTGCCATTGTGGCATTATCAAAACTAGGCCATCAGAGATGAGAATAGTCCATATAAGATGTTGACGTTAGCTAGACAAACATGTTGGGGATTATTGGCCGTATTTGGGTTTGACGTTTAGGCCGATGATCACGAAAAAAACATGTTAATACATATAATAATTATGATAAAATCCGGTTTTGTGGTTATTCGAGGTCCTAGCTCCTCGTGAGAATTGAAGGCAGGTTTTAAGCTTTGCCCCCAGGCTCGGAACTTTAATTACTATCACAAACACTATTTTATTATATCTTTCATGATATAAAGAGGGGAATTTGATCACGTTTTCCATGAGAAAGACTGTTAATTACATGCACATTTTATCTGGAATCCACACATATTTTAATTTTTTTGAATGTAAAATCAACTATTGCAGCTCGCTGCTAGCGACCAAACTGGTGGTTATCATCAACAAATATGGGGGATTTGTGGCAGCACTACAATTTGGTCGTCACAGTCGAGTGGCAGCTTATGTGTCACGAAATTCTTCAATTATCTAATAATTTAAGAGAGATTATGTATGTTCAGTAAATGAATAATTGTGAATAACCAAGGGTTCACCACAGGTCTCAAAGCTATATGTGGCTGAACTACAGATGAACAGAAAACAAAATGCCCAACATGGCATTGATAGTCCTGAGGAAATGTAAAAATAATTGTTTTTGACTTCGTATAAATCGTTAGGTCATTTAATAACTTGATGGATTTTAAACCTTCAAAAAAGTAATTTAATTTTTTTTTCTGAAAATTGTACAGTTTGTTCCAAGAACAGTCTGCATGTTGTATCTACAATTTGTGCAATGCGCTATCCAAAAGAGGGAAGCGGTATACTACCAAAAAATTCTCCTGGCACGGCCCCGTGATACCCAATTCGGCTTCCTACTGTCCAATATATTTACCCCTTACCATGTATTGTGTTCTTTATGATTACGCTACGATGTGTAGCATATCTAAAAAAACATATTATAGCAATCAAAACCATGCATCTATGCATTATGGTTTTAAACATATTTATCGTCGCTAAAATTATTTTTCTGATCATGTCGGGTGGTGTACCATCGATTTGTCCCAATTCCGGCGAATGTTATACACATTTCTTGCACGGCCAAGTCACTGTGATGGACGCTATCGCGGTTTTTAGTACATCGACCATCTCTAAAGTTGTCTTAAATGACTTCAACATGGTCACATGACAGGCTACCTATCTGAAGCCCCCCACTAATATATGTTACTTCCAGTTATAGATATTTCCAACTCTGTCATGAATTTCCTTCTATTCTGTCTGAAATTATAAGAAAAAGTGTTTTACACAATATTTGTTCGACCGTTACCTTGTCAAATGACGGCCATCTTGAATTTTACCCACAATACATTGTTTGAACTCCTCTCTGGCCACACAACTAAATCGGGAATACCTAGAAAACCAACGACATACACCTAAACGTGGCGCTCCTTCTATTTTGTTTACAATTATATGAATTAATTGTTTTGACCTTGCACAAATGGCGGCCATCTTGGATTTTACTCACAATGCAATGACTAAAGTACGTTATGTCGACATACTTGAAAACCCTATTGTAGACACCAAAATTATGCTTGTGCTTCTTTTCTGTCCAAAATGATATCAATTCATTGTTTTACCTTGCACAAATGGCGGCCATCTAGGATTTTATTCACAATGCAATGCTAAAGTACTTTCTTACTACATAACTACTATGTCAGGCATAACTTAAGCTCGTATACTAGACACCAAACAATGGATTATGACAACTCAATTATGCTGAAAGCACCTTAAACGCTATGGTAGACATTCTTTGTTTGTCTATTAACAGTCATTTTGTTTTTTTTGCCATTTAAACAGTGTTGATATTATTTCTTTTTTAATGCCATTATATATCAGCCCTATATGAACTCCCTGTGTATACAAATTAGGAACCTGGCTCTATTCTGTCGAAATATATGCAATCAACGTTTGACCTTGAAGACAAATGGTGGGCATATTGCATTATTTTTAACAACAATTCAATATATACAGTACCTATAGTAGATAATGAACCTGCTCATATTATGCCGAAAATCATATCAATTTAATGTTTGACCTTGGCCAAATGGCGGCCATCTTGGATTTCACCTACCTTAATGTACTGATGTTTACATTGACCTAAATACATTTTTTATTTTGCGAATAGAAAATCCCCGCCACTTTATTATTCGAGCCCCGGTAATTAGTTTTTTGATACTGGACTCTTCACTGTTTTGTGATAAGCTCTTTGACAAACAGTCACACCAGGTACACACACGGCATGCACACTTTATCACATTATAATGCACACATTATATGCACACTTCTGAGGTCAGTATTGTAATACACGTTAGCATCATCTGTATCGGACGTCTTTACATCATTCATATTTATCTAATGTGATTGATTGTACTCTTTTTAACATATCATAAATGACCATATCGGTCTGAAAGTGATGTTGAACAATTATTTTGCTCAAGGATAACCGAATACAAATCCCTCAATAAAAATACTAATTTGAAAATATTTTGTATTTTGTCAAATGGTAGCAAGCTTCTTTAACATCGCTTTTAAAGTGCATATCACTAATTATCAATCGATCATGTTTTGTAGTTTATTCCTGTCTCCTGTTCTTTTATTAAATGCCCATCCAAGATGTTATTTACATTTTTGTTTATTAATGCAACTCATTTTTCATCACACATCATTATTTATATTTTTGTTCGTACTGCCTTTGTGTATCACTTTTTTTTAGTTTAACATTTAATCTGAAACAACATCACTTACCCGCACTAAAATTAATTAGTGTAGCATTTTCTTTTACAATGGACTCGATCAATACATATTAAAATAATAATAATGATAATTACTATGTGATGTGTGGGGAGCACTCAGCAAAATTAACGTCGATACACTAGTTTCAATCATAACTCGACGAGGCTGCCATTAATGTGATCTCTAAGTCAGATGGAGAATAGCTAAGCAAGGATATAGGTTCCCGCGGGGTTCGAGCCCGGGACGCATGCATGTCTGGCGAGGTAGTCAAGTGCTTTATCACAGTGCCACCTCTACTTCTCTATAAATAATGCGATTAGTTCAAATGCATGTTTTATACTTTTACATTTCGTGTTTATGGAGACAGTTTCATGTATTACTGTTTGTCGCTGTCCTTAAAAAATATAAGGCGATATATGATTATTCACTATTTATTCAACTGGCACACTTCTAATACAAGTGAAAATGTCAATTTTGATCTCAATTTTTTTGCGAATTAAAAGTTATCTAATCCACACATTGTGTGACAATGACAATTTTAATTATATTTAGCACTCGCCCTATTTTTGTGACACTTATTTTATGTCCTCTATTTCAAAGAAGTAAAGATCCATTTGTGTATCTTACCTTCAATATTGCCATTACATTATCACATTTTTATTGTATAAAATATGTGTTATAACAATTTATACAAATTATAAGCCATTTTACTAATACCACCCCTATCTAAAATCATTTTCAAACAAATATACGCACATTCCTAAAACAATAACTAGTTATATATAAACCAGTACTGATGCAGAACTCATTCGAGAAAGTGTGTGGATCTGGAACTAATACAGACAGTTTTATTCTCAATGGATTATGGGACAAAACAGTAATAGAAATGCACACTTATCTTTATAAAACTTCCAACACACTGATCATACAATTTTAATTCAGAAGGTAAGCCAACTATGGCATAGTTGATTTGCCTCTAAATTTACTTCAATGTTATATAACTAATATAAAACAATATGTTCAATATAAGGTAATAGACTCACACATAATGGAAATATTACGGATGTTCCGCTAAGTTATATTTCTTCAATTCTCACAAGTCTCGCACATTTGTGTTACATTGTTTCATCACAGAAACAGGGAAACTTAATTACGTTTATAATGTTGGAAAGGTTCCTCCTATCCTCGATGAGTATGATCTTTATTTATTTGTTTTATGGCTCATTTTTTCTAGAATCCACAGAAATTTAACAGTTTCAGATGTGTAATAGAAAATGTCAATGATTTATGACGAGAAAACTCTTTGCCGGAGATCAAATTGGTGGTCATCATCAAAATAAACGGGGGCATTCTGGGCAACAATTAAAGTAAAGTTAGAAATGATGAATGAGCAGTCAATGAATCATTGTGAACAAAAAAGGGTTCATTGCAGCTTACCAGTCTTACAAATAAATGTGACTAAACGTCTTGAACAGGAAAGGTAACCGTTGAGCAGCAAAATATCAACCTCAACGTTATAAAGACTTCCGTCTGTGACGCCATTGTGACGCCAGCACGACAAAGCCAACGGCAACGGACGGGTTTTAAAGCTCAAGATTCCAGATTCACTGAACATAACTCCATTTTTCCAGGTCGAACGTCATGTTTATTTCTCCTCCTCTGTGTAGAACACATAAAATATAAAGATATAGTTATATAAGCATTTTCTCTGCCTAGCCATTACAGAGAACCGAGACCCTTAGGTTTAGAGCGTGATTCAAAAGTAAAGCGCGCACCACGCTCCTCACTGCGGCACTCCTGCCCCTGGCCCGCACTCTCGGCTGGCACTACTTTCGCACTACTCTGCCCACAGACGTTCGTCCCTTATATGCATCATAATCACAACATAGATTTAACATATAATCATACACAATCATAATCGCCACATTGATTTAACATACATTTCCTGGCGACGGACGCCAGTCAATCAGCCTTGATGGCTCGGTTAACTATGCATAACTTTACGACGTGACCTCGTTGCGAAACAGATTGTAGACAAAATAGAACTTTCTGTAAAGAAACAAAAACTATATCAAATAATGGGCATATTGTTGTATCGACACAAATGCACAACGTAACATTGATAGCTATGAGGAGATTGTCTTGGACTTCATAAAAAAGGTTAGGTTTTTTTAATAACTCCCAAGATTTTAAACCTTCAAAAAGTGATTCAACATGTCTTTTCTGTAGATTGTTCAGCTTTTTTCAGGATCAGTCTGTATGCAGTATTTGAAAGCTACAACATGTAAAATGTCTTATCCAAAAGAGGTAAGAGTTATAACATTGTGTTCACTGCAGATGGCATTTGTCTTCAGCCCTTTACCAAGCTCTAAGTTTTTTATGAGCACGTCATATTATCTGACATATCTTCAAATCCTATCTTATTTAGTCACCAAAACCATCGACCTATATATTTTAGATGACACCAACATGTCGGGCTACCTGTCTGAGACCCTTGTGGTAGACACCAA
Organism: Flabesymbios commensalis; assembly: GCA_964017125.1. Lineage (NCBI taxonomy): Eukaryota > Metazoa > Annelida > Polychaeta > Terebellida > Flabelligeridae > Flabesymbios > Flabesymbios commensalis. The sequence continues at coordinate 2,197,032 of OZ024914.1, forward strand.
TAATTGAAAAATAGAGTAATATATCTATCAACAAACTAATTTTTGCTATGGACAATTCCTACTCTGACATGCTGCACTTTTTGTTTGTCAAATCGAAGCCATCGTGGATTCTGCAATAACAAAATGTCTGAAATGTTACGGTAAAAATCGTGAACCTGCTTCTATTCTGTCTAAAATGATAACATTTTTTACCTTGTCAAATGGTGATATGTTTACCTGGTCAAATGGTGGTATCTTGGATTTAACATACAATGCAATGTTTAAACTACTATCTGGCCACACAACTAAGTCGGACATACTTGAAAAAACAGACACTAAAACTGTGAATCTGCTTCGCTTCTGTCAAAAATAATATCAATTTCTTGTTTTCACTTTCCGGTCTTTTTGTCTTAATGACTCTTTTTTTCTCCTCTGTGAGATTCATCTATCTTGAATTTTACTCACAATGCAATGGCGAAAATACCTTCTGACTACACCACCATGTCATATAAAAACTGTATGGTAGACACCAAGATCATTATTTTGCGTTTATTCTGTCGAACATAATATTAATTTATTGTTTTACCTTATACGCATGGCGGCCATCTTCGTGGCTTTTGAAAACGAAAATAACCTTAAGCTCATAGGCTAACAGGATAAGTTACTAAGCACTAAAATTTGTTTGCTAATTTACCTGACTATTAATATATCATAATGTGTTCCATTATGTGCTCCATTATGTGTCGCATTATGAAACTATATTAATTGCTAATTAATGCTTTACTTTCTTGTAGATTTACATCTGGAAAAAGAAAAGTTGAAGAAATGTATAAGGTGTGGATTACGACCAAACATGCAAAATATATCCCAAAAAGTACGCGATGGTGATAATTGGTTAACCGTGCGTAATATGATGGAGAAATGCTGGCATAGATATGCTGAAAATCGACCCGAATTTAAAGGCAAGCTGGATTCAAATACTATTTTTGTACAATTATTTATAATGTATATTGTTGTAATGATTCACACACCGGAAAACTACGTATATGAAATTGATTTATGCCAGGGTTCATCATTTACTTTCTGAATGAATTCATACATATTAAAGAACGTTCGAGATTATGTTTATTTCTAGATATCAAGAATGAGTTTATGATCAAGTTTCAACCAATGCATGTGAAATCTGCACTTCATGAAATACTGGTGAGATTGTTTTTAACATCTCCTCATTGAACAATTAAAATATGTTGCTTATAATATGGGTTAGGCCTACCCCACAGCTTGTCGTTTTTCTAAACCCTTTAAAATGCATAATGCCATTCAATAAAACAGAAATGGGCTAATCTCAAGTCCAGTTTGCAGTTGACTTCGCAATCAGTCGTGTCATTGTGTAGAATGAACTCATCACACGAAAAATACAAGACATACTTACAAATACACTGCTGTTGATCGCTCAGTAAGTGGTTTGGCAGTCAATCTGCCAAAACATCGTCCCATGCTCGCCCATTTTCCAGTTGGCCTGAAATTGATAAAAAAAACTTTTTTCAGATCGAATTTATTCAAGAAGATACCCCATCAGAGCCAGTTGCTTTAGTTTCCTATACAGCGGTCACTTATAACGAAATCATGGACGATACTCATACCTCTGGTATGTATGATGTTTGTACATGCAACATTTACTTTACTAGTTTACTATATTAATACTTCTATTCTTTCTTTCAATGACAATTTCATCTTTGTAAAAAATGTCCGGTTTAAGGAAATGAAAAATAAATTCGTTAACTATAACTAACTTGTACTATTTTTCTAATTGGAATTACACATAAAACAAAACATTGGACATATTTGCATATATAAAATATAAAGTAATGCAACTTATAATCAAAATGTTTCTCTTCACTATTTACTACGCTGAAAATATAAATTATAGGTGAAGAAGTGATCTGTTGTCAGTATAAATCAATAAATTTACGATTGGTTGGATATTTTTGGAGAAATGTGAATATGATACAATTTATTTCCAGCTTTAGATGGACTGTTGAAAATGTGATAGTCCCAGAGCTAGGGGGGTTTTATTTGTGTTGAAAGGTCCATACGATCCAAGAGTTCCATCTATAGTTAAATTTTCTCAGGAATCCGAATCTGCGCGTCTTACAAAACTCGACCTGTCCAAAAATACCGTAAAACCCCTTTAAACACTAGTACCGTCAAAATCGCAAACCGCAATTTGAAATATTGCGTATGAAGTGATTGTTTGCTAAAATTGTGGTAATTTTCTATTTAAAATTTTTTTTAATTATTTATTATCCTCACATATGACACAGGCTTTCACTTGGATGTAAAATATTTGTGTCTGATCAATGACAAGTACACAATACAGCTTTAAGTTGGTATTTTACCACGTAAGTTTACTCATTTTTCATACTTTTTCACTAAATAGACAAAATACTTTTCTCTCAGCCGATTTTTGTATAGTATAAATGTTTAGTTTTGATTCAAACATGTTCTAGAACTATTGTTGACTTAGAATTAACCCATTTGGAATAAAAATAATAAGTTATGTGAACATATTACTCGCTTTTTTCGTTAGACGTAAAATTAGCTCGCTTTTCTTCAGGCTCGGGAAAATTGACCATATCTCACATTTTTGCCCACTGAGTATTCAAATTTTAAGCTATATCAATATATTTGGTATCAATAGAAAGCTACTGGCACAGGCCGTCACATGGATATTTTGTATCTGATCTTTGACAAATGCACAAGAAAGCTTTAAGTTGGTATTTTAACCCTTAATTTGACCTTTTTTCATACTTTTTCAGTAAATAGTCAAAATACTTTTTTCTCAACTAATTTTTGTTTATAATAAATATTTAGTTTTGATTCAAACATGTTCTAGAACTATTGTTGACTTAAAATAAACCCATTTGAAATAAAAAATAGTGAGTTATGTAAACATATTACATGTTTTTTTGTTTACATGTAAAATTTTCGCGCTTTTCTATGGGCTCAGGAAAATTGTATGTATCTCACAGTTTTGCCCAATGAGTAGTCAAATTTTGAGCTATATCAATATATTTGATATCAATAGAAAGCTACTGGCACAGGCCACGAATGTAAAATATGTTGTGTCTAATCTTCTACAAATGCACAAGAGAGCTTGAAGTTGGTAATTTAACACTTAATTTTACCTATTTTTCATACTTTTTCGGTACATAGTCAAAATACTTTTCTCTCAACTGGTTTTTGTGTATAATAAATATTTAGTTTTGATACAAACGTGTTCTAGAATTTTTGTTGAATAGACCCATTTGGAAATTCACAGTGTTTCACATTTTTGCCCAATGAGTACTGGTTACCCAAATTTAAAAAAATGTACAAACATATTTAATATCAGGTAAAAGTAACTATCAATGGCTTTAACGTGGATACATAATATTTTATTTATGTTAAATAAGAAATGTACAACAATTAAGCGCTAACTTTGTATTTTATCCCTCCATTTCAACAATTTCCAACGTTTTCTTGGTCAATACTAGCAAGACTTCTCGCTCATGTTAACTTTATATGGTATAAATATTTGTTATTACTTTTACATTCTCTGGAGCCATTTTTAAAAAGTTATCTTGACGACTGAAGAAGTGATCACAGCTATTTTTAAAGTTATCTCAGCCACTGCAAAAGTTATTTTAGCCACTGAAGAAGTGATCATAGCAACTTTAAACGTTATCTCAGCCACTACAAAAGTGATCTTGGCCACTGCAGAAGTGATAACAACCACCTTAAAAGTTACCTCAACCACTACAAAAGTTATCTTGGCCACTGAAGAAGTAAATACAGCGACTTTAACAGTTTTTTCATCCACTACAAATGTGATCTTGGCCACTGATGAAGTGATCACAGCAACTTAAAAAGTTATCTCGCCAATGGCTTATGAAGATGTGATCACAGCCACGCTAGAAGTTATCTCAGCCACTACAAAGGTGATCTTGGCCACTTACAAACTGGTGTCAGCCAATTTGAAGGTTATCTAAGCCACTACAAAGTGATCTGGGCCACTGAAGAAGTGATAACAGCCACTTTTAAAAATATCTAAACGACTACAAAAGTGATCTTGGCCACTGAAGAAGTGGTTACAATAACTTTGAAAGTTATCTATGCCACTATAAAAATAATTTTGGCCACTGACGAAGTGCTCATAACGACTTTAAAAGTGATCTCAGCCACTACAAAAGTAATTTTGGACACTGAAGAAGTGATCTCAGTCACAGTAAAAGTTATCTCAGCCACTACAAAAGTGATCTTGACCACTAACAATCTTATGTCAGCCCGTAAAAGTGATCTTGGCCACAAAAAAATGATCTTAGTCACTGAAGAAGTGATCACAGCGACTCTAAAAGTTATCACAGCCACTACAAAAGTTATCTTGGCTACTGAAGAAGTGATCACAGCCACTTTAAAGGTTATCTCAGCCATTGCAAAGGTGATCTTGGTCAGTAACAAACTGTTGTCAGCCACTGAAAAAATTATCTAAGCCATTACAAAGTGATGTTGGCCACTGAAAAAATGATCACAGCCACTTAAAAAATTATCTCAACCACTACAAGTTGCTGTGATCACTTCTTTAGTGGACAAGATCAGTTTGTTTGTGACCAAGATCAGCTTTGTGGTGGATGGGATGATTTTTAAAGTGGCTGTGATGGCTTCTTAAGTGGTCAAGATCACTTTTGTAGTGACCTAGATCATTCTTTTAGGGACTGTCATAAGATTATTAGTGGCCAATATCACTTTTGTATCGGCTGAGATGACTTTTAAAGTGAATGTGATCACTTCTACGGTGGACAAGATCAGTTTTTTTGTGGCCAAGATCACTTTTACGGGCTGACATAAGATTGTTAGTGGTCAAGATCACTTTTGTAGTGATCATTTTTATAGTGGCAGAGATAACTTTCAAAGTTATTGTAACCACTTCTTCACAGGTCAAGATCACTTTTGTAGTCGCTTAGGTATTTTTAAAAGTGGCTGTGATCACTTCTTCAGTGGCCCAGATGACTTTGTAGTGGCTTAGATAACCTGTAAATTGGCTGACACCAGTTTGTCAGTGGCCAAGATCACCTTTGTAGTGGCTGAGATAACTTCTAAAGTGGCTGTGATCACTTCTTCACTCGCCAAGCTAACTGTGGCATTGGCGAGATGACTTTTTAAGTTGCTGTGATCATTTCATCAGTGACCAAGATCACTTTTGTAGGGGCTGAGATAACTTTTAAAGTCGCTGTGTTCACTTCTTCAGTGGCCGAGATAATTTTTGTAGTGGTTGAGGTAACTTTTAAAGTGGTTGTAATCACTTCTTCAGTGGCCAAGATCACTTTTGTAGTGACTGAGATAACTTTTAAAGTCGCTGTGATAACTTCTTCAGTGGCCAAGATCACATTTGTAGTGGCTGAGATGACGTTTAAATTTGTGATGATCACTTCTTCAGTGGCTAAAATAACTTTTGTAGTGACTGAGATAACTTTAAAAATGGCTGTGATCATTTCTTCAGTCGTCAAGATAACTTTTGAAAAATGGCTCCAGAGAATGTAAAAGTAATAACAAACATTTTTACCATATAAAGTTAACATGAGCGAGAAGGCTTGCTGGTATTCACTAAGAAAACGTTGGAAATTGTTCAAATAGAGGGATAAAATACAAAGTTAGCGCTTAATTGTTGTATATTTCGTATTTAACAGAAATAAAATATTATGTATCCACGTTAAAGCCCTTGATAGTTACTTTCAACTGATATCAAAGATGTTGGTACATTTTTTTATTTTGGGTACCGGGTACTCATTGGACAAAAATTTGAAACACTGTCAATCTCCCCGGGCTGGAAGAAAAGTGCCAAATTTTACATCCAACCCAAAAAGTGTGTAATATGTTCGAATAGCTCATTATTTTTTATATTCCAAATGGGTTTATTTTAAGTCAACAATAATTCTAGAACATGTTTGAATCAAAACTAAATATTTATTATACACAAAAATCAGTTGAGAGAAAAGTATATTGACTATGTACTGAAAAAGTATGAAAAATAGGTAAAATTAAGGGTTAAAGTACCAACGTCAAGCTCTCTTGTGCATTTGTCAAAGATTAGACACAAAATATTATACATCCGTGGCCTGTGCCAGTAGCTTTCTATTGATATCAAATATATTGATATAGCTCAAAATTTGACTACTCATTGGGCAAAACTGTGAGATACATACAATTTTCCTGAGCCCAAAGAAAAGCGCGCAAATTTTACATGTAAACAAAAAAACATAAAAATACGTTTACATAACTCACTATTTTTTATTTCAAATGGGTTTATTTTAAGTCAACAATAGTTCTAGAACATGTTTGAATCAAAACTAAATATTTATTATAAACAAAAATTAGTTGAGAAAAAAGTATTTTGACTATTTACTGAAAAAGTATGAAAAAAGGTCAAATTTAGGGTTAAAATACCAACTTAAAGCTTTCTTGTGCATTTGTCGATAATCAGACACAACATATTTTACATCCATGTGAAGTCATGTACCAGTAGCTTTCTATTGATATCAAACATATTGATATAGCTCAAAATTTGACTACTCAGTGGGCAAAAATGTGAGATATGGTCAATTTTCCCGAGCCTGAAATAACGAGCTAATTTTACGTCTAACGAAAAAAGCGAGTAATATGTTCACATAACTCATTATTTGTATTCCAAATGGGTTAATTTTAAGTCAACAATAGTTCTAGAACATGTTTGAATCAAAACTAAACATTTATACTATACAAAAATCGGCTGAGAGAAAAGTATTTAGTCTATAGTGAAAAAGTATGAAAAATGAGTAAGATTACGTGTTAAAATACCAACTTAAAGCTATATTGTGTATTTGTCATTGATCAGACACAAAATATTTTACATCCATGTGAAAGCCTGTGTCATATGTGAGGATAATAAATAATTAAAAAATTATTTAAATGGAAAATTACCACAATTTTAGCAAACAATCACTTCATACGCAATATTTCAAATTGCGGTTTGCGATTTTGACGGTACTAGTGTTTAAAGGGTTTTTACGGTACTTTTGGACAGGATGATTTTTGTAAGACGCGCAGATTCGAATTCCTGAGAAAATTTCACTATAGGTGGAACTCTTGGATCGTATGGACCTTTCAACACAAATAAAACCCCCCAGCTCTGGGACTATGATGTTTTATGTGCTGAATGTTTTCTTATTTTGTGCACATAACATAAAAAGTGGAAAAATAGAGTCATTGTTGATTTAGGCATTTCATAATTTTGGAACATGTTTTTCAAGTTTAAATCAGCAAAATTCCTATCATGCAACTCTCTTGTCCAATGCTTGCAAGACTATCTAATCATTGGGAATTGTGGGTCATCGTAAATATTTATTTTATCTTGATTTATTTTGTTATTATATTTCTCATATACAGAGTACCAGGAACTACCCGGATGTAGAACTAAACACAGCAGAGTACGTACTTAATGGACTGGCGTAGTTTCATTTCCGCTTTAAAGCTCTGAATTAAATAATTTAAATTTTCACTCACTTGAAATTGTGTCTCGCTACCGCGAACCACAACCAGTGGGCGAAAATGGCAAATATTGATGTTTAAACACTCATTTCGTTCCTAATAACAGTGATTTGAGCGACTAATACAATTAATTAAACACGTCTATATATTTGAGCTTAAAAGAAAAACAATATATATATACATGAATGTCTTAAAAGATAAGCATCATTTATGCTTGTATACTATGTATTTTATCAGAACAACCAGGAAAATATATATCACCACACAGATATAACTTGAGAAATGCATATTTCATCTTTCTGCAAGAGTTGTTAGTTGATATAATTGATTCTAGGTTGAATAGAGTGATATCATAGATATGTTAATGATATTATCACTGATATTTGTTTCAGCCATCCGCTAAGCCACATCCCTCGTGGAACAAATATGACTATATAAACAAGGTATTGTATATATTACATATAACATCTATATCGATCTCAGATCGTTTACATTATCGTATACTATCTATATTACAAAAAACAACCCGGACAAATAAAGCTGTTGCACATTTGATCTGTAACTTATTAATTTGTTAAGCATCTTTATTACAACCAAGATGCAGACTGAGTCTGAGCGTATCAAAGGCGGACGTAAGTAACATAAATAAACTATGTGTTACATAATCAGCTTGATATTATTGTAATTTATTTGATTGTCGATTTTGTGGATGATTGTTTTTTTTTCAGACATACAATCCACAACCGGTACAAGAACTAAAAGAGGAAACAGAAAGACAAGTAACGGTTACTGTTTAAATTGATTATTAGTAGTAGTAGTAGTACTACAAGTTAATTAATGTAAAACATATACTAAGAAAGAGTTATTCAGTAGTCAAAGGGTTAAAGAGTTATTCAGTAGTCAAAGGGTTAAAAAGTTATTCAGTAGTCAAAGGGTTAAAGAGTTATTCAGTAGTCAAAGGGTTAAAGTAGTCGTTTTATATTAGTATTTATATAAGTAGTCATATTTATATTGCGGCAGATCCCACTCTGGACGTTGACAATGACACACATGAGTGGGCGAATCATAACGACCCACATACATAAATGGGTATGCATGTGGGCCACCGTCTTTGCAGGGGGCTATTCTATTTCACAATGTAGTCCATTTGTCCGTTTAGACCTATGGTGATCATATAGTATAGGCCTGTATAAATAACACAGGCATGCTCCTAGTATATCCCTGGTTTATAGTTAAGTAATAATTATTACGTTTAATTTACGTGAACGTGAAAAAATCTGGGACAGCATCGTTGTTCAGCAACAATTTTCATTCAATTGAAGATAACCTTGCTAATTCAATTGAAAGTTTCAAAATCAGCATTAACACATGCTTAAATCAATGTCAAGCCTGTGATCGGTATTTTATTTAGAAAATAGCGAATTTGATCAATTTAAAAGATATATCGGCAATTAAGTATATTGGCAAATACTCGTTACTTATGTGCCATGGTTACAGCTCTAAAAACTGACAGCTTCCATTACAAGACATGTAAACCGTTTCTTACATATCAGATTATTAATATGTATAATTCGTGATTGGATTTCTTGACTTCCATATTTGACACGTTGTAAATAACGGTTTGCGTTTTAAATGGATTTAGATTATATCACATATTGAAAGGACTAATATCTGTGCCGTTTGAATGGGATGGTGATTCCCTCATACCAACGCTGTAGAGAGTGGGAAATGGTTGGGGCTCACACATGCACATAATTAATAGGCCTGTCTGATTGTTTATCATTGGAATAGGCCTTATTACTTATACTTATGCCAGTAGGATCCTTACATTAATACATGTCTATTGCAAAATAGTTTTCGCTATTTTGTTTTATCGCCGCTGAACTCTGTCTGAAATATAATTTGTGCTGGACAGTTGTAAAGCTGTGCATGTATTTTTGAACAGACTGTTTAATTTTCTTCTTTAATGGGCATATTCCATTAGGCCTCCCAATAGTTATTTTTCTTAAAGCTATAGACCACTGCGTGTTTGCAAGAGCTTTGAACTGATGTTGGCTTATATTGCCTACGACGCTGGTCCAACATTAAACCAAAACTGCTTGATAAGGTGGGCATCCCCACAAACAGAATAACGAAAATGATATAAATTGTATGTCTTTAGCAACACCAAAACAGTAACCATAACAAAAACATAATATTTAGATAACCTGATATCGCTGTTAACCAATATGATTCGTGTCTGAACTGTGTGACGACGATTACAAAATTATAATGTTACTTTAGGTTAAGCTTCACAAATGATAATAAAAAATGCTTATAAAAAGGCAAATGCGCTACATGTGTGAAATATATGATGCACAATTACGAACATGGGCTGTCAATGTACCTTATTTTGAGTCAAAAAAATAATTATTAAAAAAACGCACTACATGCAAATAGATCAGTATGCCATGGAATCAACATGTCTCAACAACCTAAATAGTACAAGTGTCAGCATACAATTTTTTAATTCTTCACATACTTTGTATAGACATTGTATAAACTAGGATTTTGCTGAGTGACATTCTCATATTCCCATGTAGTCCACATTGATTTATTATGACACGTGTCACGTGTGTGGTATCTAGCAGATTACAAAAACATGTTTGCCCACCCATTTTCATTCCCTGTCAATTGTATTATGTCTTTATATCTGGTATGGACAGGAAGACGCTCGGCCTAGCTAATTGCAAGTAAGATCAAACACCCAGATAGCTAGTTGACCAATTGATTGATATATGTCAATTCAAGAGGTGTATTTCGTAGTCAATATATAGTAGCATAAGTGGAAACCGACCAGCAGTACAGTCCATTTGTATGAGACCAAACAATAACACTAATATATTAGCCTTTAGGAATATACATTCAGAGTTAGAAATATATATAATAGTTACAATTATTTTATTTGATATTAAATTGTATATAATAATTGTTGTAAATAATTGCTTGGTCAAAGTGTCTCCATTAGACAAATCAAAATAACGGGACTGTGACTAAGACGTTAATTCACTTCTGGATGTATAAATCCATAGTATAATTAAATTTGCTTAATTCGTCACTCTGAGTGCAACAATGCGCCAAGTTACTTTAGCACATTGTTAATGGAACAGGAAGGCTTAAAAAGTAGCCAAGAAGAGGTGCTAACGTGAGTTGGGACCTTCTTGTGCAACCTTTTTTTAATTCCAACATGTCCAAATCACATGTGACAGAAAGTCCTATAAAAGATGGCACCTTGTTGCACTGATAACATATCTGACTTGACCCCCTTGTTGCAGTTAAGTGACACATGCAACAGGTGAGAACTGCCTACCCACACAATATACAAAGACAACCAAGTTATCAGAGCCTACACAGACAAGCTGGTATCACTGCACAGACAAAATATATACTTTTATCAGATTTGGAAAAAAGGTCTAAAACAAGATGGCACCTTGTTACCCTTGGTAAAAATTGACCTAGACCGGGCCATAAATATGTGGCAGAAGATGGGAGATATAAATAAGTCAAGAAGTTCAGTTTAGTTAATTTAATTATTTGGACCAGGTCACTGTGATCCCTGGATGGGGCGGTGATGCCTAATATGTGTACATATTTTATATAGTTTACCCAAGGGTGAAACTTGGGGCCAAGTCAATATTTGATTACTGCAGAAGGTGCCATCTTGTTTTGGGACTTTCTTTCGAGTGTCACCAAACTTTTAAAATGAAAGGCAATTTGCACAAGAAGGTCCTAACTTACAGTAACACATTCTCATTTTTTATTTTTAATCCCTTACGTTTGATCAACAATGTGCCAACGTAGCATAACATATTGTTGCACTCTGCTTGACTTTTCAATGAAAAATGGACTTGGCACCTTGTTGCTCCAGATGGACGAATTCAATACACAAAATCATATTTTAATTATCCGTGCACTACGGTGAATACAAGGCTTTACCTTATGATCACAATTATAACTACAATTAATAATGATAATAATACAGTTGTATTAATACAATCTTACATTTTTTTCCATATGTGTACTACATTAAATACCCAGCTTCATATTAGAATGTTAAAATACAATTAATAATAGTAATACAGGTTAAGGGGTTTTGTCAAGTTAAAATAATTCAAAAAATCCGAGAAAAACTCGGAAGTGGGTGGGTGGGTCAAGCACCAACTCGGATTTTAATATTTTTTTGGAAATTTTGTGTTTTGTCGTGTTTTCTGTGTTGTTTTCATGTTTCAAAATGTTTCCCAATTCGAGTTTTTCTCGGATTTTTTGAATTATTTTAACTTGACAAAACCCCTAAATTATCACTAATATAAATCAATGACTAGACATGACAAAATTACTAAATAGCTACCAACCAGAGCACCCCAGGTCAACACAACACACAGGTCGCGTTCTGCCACGAACATACGGCTCTCACACACTTGCACAGGATACACCATTAACCCTTTCAAGCCTGAGTTTACTATTGTCATCTTTATCCACTACAAGCCGCGAATTGCTGTCGCAATTCTCGACTTTTAGTGAATAACGATGACTTGAAGTGGGTGAAAAATGTAAGAAAATTGCCATGTATTGGTAAAAGTTTCATAGATATTTTCCTTCTAAAACCCCTCAGTTTTAGCAAAATGAAGTCTGTTTTCAGGGATCTAAGATGATGCTTTAATGCATCGTGAGGGCTTAAAACACAGTTAACACACCGTTTATACGCCATTAATATGTACAGAAACCTTAAATGACTGAGCAGGGAGATGGCGTATGTTAGCTGTGATGCAGGGATAAAACTTCACACACAGACTGTACAACAGCTGCTGCTTTAAATAAGCTGGTAGTCCTACGATGTTAAGAAAACATCCTTGGTAGCCCTGTCATTAGCTTGCCTAAGGGACAGGGGAGGATTGAAAAGTAAAAAAACGCTATTAGGCCTACTGCCACGTCGGTCAGTGCAAATACGCACATAAATTACTTGTCATGTGTAAACACTTAGACTTGTATATTGTAAATGCTCGATATCGTGATGCCAAAAACATCGCTAAAACCACAAGCAAAAAACGTAACTACAGTAGATTATTGCATTGTAGGCCTAAGTTCATGAGGGACTGTTTCATGAACTGTGATGATTTTTTATGAACTTGATTAGTCTCATTATTTAGTTCATGGTTGCTCGTAAAAATCATGAACTTTGATGAATTATTGTGAACTTGATAAATCTTAATTCTGTTCATGGCTAGTTCATGAATGTCCATGAGAGAGTTTCATGAACTTTAATGAATTATTATGAACTTAATAAGTCCTAATTCTTTTCATGGCTAGTTCATGAAAGTTCATGACTGTTTCATGAACTGTGATGAATTGTTATGAACTTGATTAGGCTCATTATTTAGTTCATGGTTGTTCGTTAAAGTTCATACTTTGATGAATTATTATGAACTTGATAAGTCCTAATTCGGTTTATGGCTAGTTCATGAAAGTTCATGGGGGACAGTTTCATGAACTGTGATAAATTGTTTCCAGTTTGAAATTTCAATTTAGTTCATGGTTTGTTCATGAAAAGTCATGAAAAAATAAAATGAATCGGGCTTTAGACCACCTTTGTGCACATATAGGCTAAACTGGGCCAGGAGAACCTTCCTGAGGATGGTGAGATGATTGAGATGACACTGTCCTCCAGACACAGGATTCGAAATTCGAGCCCTGGCGGTCTGAGGTCGAGCACGCTACCTCTCGGTCACGGAGGCTCCCCACAATACTAACATTAACACGTGGATGGGGAAGAAACATTTTTGTTTCTTTCAAACCGCCGAGACCGGGAACCGAACCCCGAACTCTGGCGTGAAAGGCAGCGGTGCTAACCACTACCCTAGGGCCCCCGCCCGAAAAAAAGTTCATGAACTGTGGTGAATGACAGCCTAATTACCCTGGCGAGTATGGTGTCAACTACGCAATGGCTAATTAACTAATTAATTGATAAATTGAGACAATCTGAGTTAGATTATCAACCGTAGAATACATAATATTTAAAAATAATTAGTTTCTCAGTTTTCTGTTCAGCTTTGTGTAATACTGTCAGAGAGGCGATCTCTTTTTTAATTAACAAAATTAGGCTTAATTAACTTGCTGTGTTTAGGTAAGAAGTAACCTCATAAAAATATAATCCCCGAGCAAAATACTATATGTATTTGACAGGTCAAAAGACTTAGACTGGAAAGTTAATGAATCTTCATAAACAATTCGTGAACATTCATGAACATCAACACGAACTGAGTTTTGTGATTATCATGAACTTAGTTTAAGTGTTGCTGGCTTATCTGGTTCATTATTGAGTTCCTGTTTGCTCATGAACAACCTCAATTTCATGAACATTATGCTCGGAACTTCAGGTTGACAGTTCATGAATGTATCATTTGCTGTTCAGAAACATTCATAAACAGTTCATGAACACATTTAATGAACGTTCATGAATATTCATGAACTATCTGGTTCGTGAATTATTTTCGTTTTGGACCGTCCATGAACTAGGTTGACAGTTCATGAATTTCTTGAATGTCTCATTTGTTGTTCAGGAATATTCATGAATAGTTCATGAACACATTTAATAAACGTTCATGAATGTTCATTAACTATCTGGTTCATGAATTTGTTGAGTTCATGGTCGTTCATGAACTAGCATTGGTTCATGAATTATCTGAGTTCATGACCGTTCATGAACAACCCATGTTCATGAACAAAGTGAGAGCTCATGAACAAAATAAGTTCATGAACCTATGAACTTTCATGAAATTCTCATTTGTTGTCCAAGAATATTCATGAACCGTTCATGAACACGTTGATGAACGTTCATGAACGTTCATAGCTTTTTGTTCACGAACATTCATGAACTATTCATAAATGTTCATGAACAGTTCATGATCATCTCACCTGGGTAACCTTAAATATACTTGACAATCGAGGGTCGAAAGGGGTTGTGGGTCGGGGGGATTGTGGGTCGAGGGTCAAGGGGTTGTGGGTCGAGGGTGTCGAGGAGGTTATGCAGATAACCCAGTGGACGTACAAAAATCCATCCCATTTTAGACATACATGGAATCCAGAACTAACTACGCAGTTCGCAGAAAGAGAAAACATTGAAAACATGATGTCAGAAATTACTAGTATATTAGTTGAATTCCCGGATAAAGCTAATATAGATAATATAAATCAAGCACAATATAAAATAAACGAGTTAGTATGCAAAGTTGGGGAACTATTAAAAACTACAGCAGGAAAGTTGGTATGAGGGTACATACAAATTCTAATAGAACAAGAAGACGTAGGCAACCACGTAAAGCATGGTATAACAGTGATTGTGAAAATTCGAGAAAACATCCGGCATAGGATTGGTGTCTCGTGTTTGCTGGGTAGCCTGCATAATTTTTCATTATTTTTAACAATATGTTATTCAATGCTATTTTATTTGATAGTGTATCATAAGTCAGAACTGACTGGCCACAATAATTATTTCCACCACTGTAATGTTCTTAAATGAATTGTGGGTGACACTTCAACACATTTTACTTGACTACTTGACTTGATTAAAATGAAATAAATATAGACAACACAAATTGGATGTTGATCGTTTAGAATTGAGAAACGCCAACAAAAAATATAAATGAAAAAATGAATACTATCTATAACACTGGGGACTTGGATATTTTTTTACATATATCATTTACAGAAGTAGAAAATCATTAGCAAATTTTAAATGGTAAAAGTATAGGAGAAGATAACATTCCTAAGAACTCATCTCATAAATGCTTGGAACAGTATGTTAAGTTGTTTAATTTAGTTTTAGAGACATGTATGATGCCCGATTATTGGTGTACAGATTTCATTGTTCCGTAATACATAGGTAAAGAAAGTAAAGATGATGTAAATAATTTGGGGGCATAACAATTTTGAGTTATTCAGGTAAACTATTTACTGGAGCTATCAATCATCAGTTGAAATAATGTTTAGACAGACACAACGTTATTGGACCAGAACAAGCAGACTTTAAGAAAGATCATTGTACATTAGATAATATAGCGAAGAAAAATATATTGTATGCATGATTTGTTGACTGTGAGAAAACATTTCCAATGTAGACAGACTACTGCTCTGGATTAAGTAAAATATTCAAAGTGGTTCATAATGTGCATGCTAAAGCTAAGTATCGTGTTTTTTTAACGGTGAACTGTCTAATACAGATAAGAACAAAAGTTAAATTATGAATTGGGCATCAGAAGTGTTTCCCAGTTCAAAATCCTTCAGTTACTGGATGTTTAAAATGAACTTCGAATACGAAAAAGATCGAAGCACTTTAGAATGTAGTCAAAGAATTGCATTTACACAAGTTAGATGCAGAAACCACAAACTTCCAATCGAACCTGGGAACCATAATAATGTACCAAGATAATTCAGCATATGTCCAAAATGTTACAGTAGCACCATCGGTGATGAGCTCCATTATCTATTTGTGTGTAGTTTTTTTTGGACAACATAGACTTTAACTTATTGTGTCAAAATTATACTATGACCCATCGATGTTAACATGCAATCCACTTATGAGTTCGCAAGACACACAAGTACTAGGGAACCTCAGTAAATGTATATATTATGTTATTTTCAATGAATTTAGCCATACATTTTATAAAGTATAAACATCACGATTTTGTATAGTTAAATACTATTTTGTTTGTAATATATTTTTCTGGATAATGTTAAGATGTGACAGCATTATTTCCAGAACCTCAGGCTGCAGCCAGCATGCAATATGAATAATGTAACTGCTGTATTATACAGCTGTTGTAGCAGCTATTGTCAGCCTGGATCTTTTGTCTCTACTGAAGACCACGAATAAAACGCCATCGTCATTGTCAGTGTCGTATCATCAATGTCATTTAGAACACTCTAACATGATAAATTCAAAACAACACATGTCTTTATGTTACTGTCATAATAAACATTAATCTTCATGTACATACGGCAAAGGCGTTAGCACCATGTTTATATTTTGTAATTTGTATGGATTAAATTTATTTTAATTTTTTAAATTTTGTTTTCAAGTTACCAAATCAAGAGGAGATTGAAAAACCCGATGCAATAATGGAAAAGCAAGTGAGATATGCCTTTTTAAAATGTACTTACTATTAAATACAGTGCAATCTGTATATACCGGACCCTGAACGAACCGGAATCCTACCTATACCGTAATGATTCATTGGTCCCGTGATAATTACACTAAAGACAATAGTAATTAACAAACCTGAATCTTCAAAACGCACATTTTTCCCCTAAATGTTAAAATGTGGGGCGACAAGGTTATGTTACACTCTGCTTGTTATGTCATGATGATGGTAATGGTCCAAAGTGTTGCTAACAATCACCGTTCGCGCTTCTGCAGCAATATCAATACCGTTACATTGAGATTAGTGAACTATTTTAACAATACAATGGATTAATAAAATAATTGATCAATAACATATTTCAACAAAATCATTGACTTATAAAATATAAAAAGTTCGTATCGGTGCATAAGTATATCAGCGCATTAAAGGGACATGTCCAGTTCTAAAATCATCAAAAAAAGGTGATTTTATTTTAGCTTAATAATATATATATATATTTTAGCATAACAATTAAAAAAAAATTGCAGTTCTAGTCCATGGACATGTTTACATCATATGGTCATATTAATAAACCAAAATAAATGACCGATTTTTTTATGATTTTAGACCTGGACCATGTCCCTTTAAACACAAATAATTCTTAAGCAAATTAGATTATTCTTTCAGTTAAATATTTTCGTTATGGTTACAATACTTAATAACCACATACTGTAACCTTATAGCAAAAAAGACAAAAATGCTGCATACGTAAAATATAAATATATTTGATTAATTATTTCACCTCTGATGTATTTCTATGTTATTTTTCTTTCTCAGTCAATGCAATTCGAGCATTGAAACTGGTCTTTAGACACAATTTGAACGCATATTGTGGCCTGATCCCTGTTCCTTTTAATGTTAAAGGTTAAAACATTATATTAAATGAAATAATTATACAGTATCGAAGCATTTTATCCAGCGTCATACTTTTCAAAAATTACATAAAAAGTTAACAAACAAACGAGTGTAGACGTCCTCAACACTAAAACAAGTTGTAAAAATAAAACTGCTGCAATATGACCAACACCGCTATGGCAAATACACAGCTAGTTGCTTTAATATGTAGCTGATATCGTTGTTAACAAATATGCTGCGTGTCTGAAATATGTGACGACGATTAGAAGCTGATGCCTTATTGTAGTCAGACGCACAAAAGGTAACTAAAAAACAACATTGCCTGCAAATAGATCAGTATGCCATAGAATCAACATGTCTCAACCACACAAAGAACGATTTCGAAAAGAGATTGATATTAAAACAGTGCAAGAGATTATTCACATGACACCTATCATTTGTCGGCCTACCTACTACGCACCCTGCATTATAACCACCACGTCAATTGTACAAGTTATCTTTGTTTGTTTATCATTAAATGTAACGCATCAAGGCTCAATGAAATGCAAGGCATGATTTTGACTAACGTGGAAAAGGTCTTTGCGATAAGGAGGGACGTAGAGATGAGTTGATCACCAGAATTTTGTGAAAAATATTTGTATGAAATTTATATTACCGCATTAAGAAGAATTGGCACTGCATTAGCTAGTCCAGTAATTATCCATGCCGGATAATGAGCTCTATCTCTCTTCACAGATTGATGCCTTCTTCAACCGGAACAATATTATCGCCTATCCATATCATCAATGTTATTTAGAACACTGTAACCTGATTAATTCGAAATAACACATGTATTTTATGTTTCTGACATAATAAGCATCGCCTTATCAAAAATTATTATGTCCATATGGCAAAAGCCATAGAATAATGTATATATTTTGTCATTTGTATGGATACTGCTTTATTTGATGATAATTTAGAAAATTTTGTTTGCAAGTCACCTAATCAAGAGGAGGTTGAAAAAGTCAACGCAATAATCAAGATCATGGAAAAACAAGTGAGATATACGTTTTTAAAATGTACTTGATATTCAATATTATGTGACACAGACAGCCGTTGGCTTGATCTTAAAGTGTCCGCATACACATTTTTTTTATTTGGCATATATTTTGTATATCAACTGGAATTTTGTTGGGTGACATAACCATATGTCCATATGGTCAACATTTTGTCATTAGGACACGTGACGGTGTTAGCATGTGTGAGAAAAAAGTATTTAACATATTACAAAATATATGTTTCCCGGGCATTTTCAATCCCGGTCAATAGTATTATGCATGTCCTCTCATGTGGATATGAAGACACTTGCATAATTAATCACAAGTAAGAGCAATAGTAGGTGGTAACCGACCAGCAGTACAGTCCACTTGTGTGAGACCATACGATGCCACAAATATATTAAAGAATCATTCAGCTTCAAAACGCGCATGCCTGGGACGGTCAAGTGTAGGCCAACAGTAGCCTATTGAGTACAGATTGACGGCATTAATATAGCCACTGAACTGATTACAAGATACTACTCAAACGAGACATTGATCCAATGCTGTTTTAATGTTAGGCCAACGTCTGCGACGCTGGCCCAACAGTGAACCAACATTAGATAAATGTACAATAATTGAGAGAAAGTCCTCCTACCCAGCAAACGCAAGACATTTGTATGACATTTATGCAATGTCGGCCCAACGTCTTCGACGTTGGTCCAGCATTGCATAAAGTCATACAAATGTTTTGTGTTTACAGGGTGACAATACAAACTTGGGGGTCAAGCAGTTTCCAAATCCCCGCAGTAATACAGTCAGTTTGTTTGCAAGTAGGCGACCAAGTAGGGGCAAAAGACAAGGGCTTTGAATTATTACCTCATAGATGTCGCTCAAGTATATATGAACTTGCTGTGATTTGAGAACTTGCTCTTAATGAGGCTTTGGGTATGAAACGCATATTTAGTATTATTATGGAATAGGGCCTTGGCTTACCCACGGGCACTATTGCCTTCTGAGGGACCCTTGTCCCGCGAATTTTGACAGTTGACTACACCTTTAATAGCCTTGAGGAAATACATTCATAGTTAGAAATATATAGTAGCTACAATTATTTTAATTTGATATTAAGTTGCACATAACTGTTGTAAATAATTGCTTGGTGGAGTCAAAGTGTCTCCATTAGAAAAATAAAAATGGCAGGACTGTGACTATGCCGTTGACATCTGGATGTATCAATCCATAGTATAATTAATTACTCTTTTTAAAGAAATGTTTTTTTACATATTTTTAGTTGTAAAGTGCTAAGATCCATTTGATGGGATTTAGCGCTATAGAAGAATCGTAAATAAGAATAAGTTCATCATACACTGGTTTATTACAGTGTCGTATGTTAAGAACGTTTTAAAATTTACGTCTCAGATCGGATTCGACGTTTGTTTATTATTTTATTGGGGATTGGTTTTCAATCTTGACTCTCCTACCCTGGGTAAGTATCTGGCAGGGGTGGGGCTTTCCCTCTGCACTCGATCATTATCATTAAATGTCTATGCATCATGATCAATGTAACCGATCATTTGTAAGCATATGTGTTGCTACGGGGCGTGCAAATATCACATATTATGAACGTGGCCAAAGGGTTATCAAGCTTAGGGCAGCTATTGATCGTGCAATCATTGGTTTAATCACGTGACCATGTATTATTAATTAATAATACACAGCTAAGCCCAACCTTTAAAAAACTACATAGCCCATAGAATCCTCCTCCTCAGAGTTTATTTATGCTATAATTTAGGGACTACTAAAGGGATTAACTCATGGTTTATTTAATCTTGTTTTTTATGACATAATCAATGTTCAATAACAAATGTTGACGACAGATTTTATCATAAGTGCATTGAACGACGTTTCCAATGAATTGTTGTTGATCGGTAGTCTATCTGGATGTTGCCGTGGCCTCCAGGCAGTAACGCTACGTACGTCACTTGTAGGCATGTTGTGCAGGTATGCACTTTATGACACATACACGTGTGTCTAGACAGAAATTGACAAGGTACGACAGACCAACCTCTAAACTTCCAATTCCGACTGACACCGTTTCTAGACTATAGGCATAGACCTCTACTGCGCTGGGTTAGCCTATCTACAAGTCTAAGCATATAGGCGTATACGT
This sequence comes from Flabesymbios commensalis, assembly GCA_964017125.1. NCBI lineage: Eukaryota > Metazoa > Annelida > Polychaeta > Terebellida > Flabelligeridae > Flabesymbios > Flabesymbios commensalis. The sequence continues at coordinate 2,217,833 of OZ024914.1, forward strand.
GTCATTAGAAATAGCAAGCACGACGATCAGCCACAAGATAATTTGTCATGTTTTTTGGAGACGATGAAGAATTGAGAGGTAATGTAGCCTATTTGTCATGGCTGTTCATATGTTTAACAAACAGAATAAAACATCGTTGTCTGACAATTGGAACTCGTATCGTAACCGTCAGAGCGTAACAGCACTCGACTGCGTCTCGTGCCGCTACTGCTCTGACCGTTACGATACTTGTTCCAATTTTCAGACAACGATGTATTATTAGATAATATTCGATAAAATTGCAGAAATGAGTGTGGCATGACTTTGACTAACGTGGAGTAGGCCTATGTTGGTGGCTCGTTGTTACGTTGTCTAGATTTGAAGCTAGAGTCTACTGTTAATAACACCTGGGGCAAGGGAGCAGCACAAAGCAGCGTCTGAACCATGGGTATCCCATAATAACGTCACAGCCATACACATCGTAAACAACAGTCTGTAATCTAAGTAATTTTTGAATGTATCGAGAAATAAGAAGACAAATAGATAAAGGTTGTTCCTTTTTATTTATGTTTGTCAGTGAAACATTTCAGCTACTTGCCTTCCTAAGTTTAAATGAGGTTTTGCATGTGTAGAAACACATGTTCTACATAATGATTACCAGCGTGAATGGTATACAAAGTAGGTGTGCCTTTTCTATTATTCAATTAATATGCAGCTGATATATTTTGTAGATTTCCAAACAGTCTGCTGAGTTTGCGTCGTTAAGGAGGGAAATGACACAGCTGAAACTAGAAAATAAAGAACTCAAAGATTTGGTGCTCAAACAGGTCAGTTGATAATGGACATGTTTGTTTTACATGTTTTTTTTATATGTTGGAGATGTATGATGTATCCTCCAGCGGCTAAGCAAAACCAATTGTACATTGTAATTAGGCAAATGTAGGCGAAATTTGACATAGGCTATGGAATCGTTTCAGTATCTTTCAATTTGCTGCGTTTATTCTCTGTCACTAATTGGATTATAAATGCCTTGCTTAATCCATTTAGATTTAGTATGCAGTTGCTTGTTGCATTTGACTAGCTTAGCTGGCATTTATTTTTACATCGCTTTGGATATAGCTCAAATTGAATTTCTTATTGCGTTCGGGTCACACGTGTTTACATTTTGGGGATTTAAAACCGTTATTGGTGATGTTTGTTTTTACACTATGGTAATGCAAGAGATTGCAGATGCCTTTATTTAAATGCTGACATGTTCTGGTTCATATAACAAGCAGTTAGTAAACTTTGTTGGGTTAACTGTAGCAATTGGGAGAAGACAATTAAAAATTTTGTGGGACAAGAAAAGGGAAAAATATATATTATCAACACTGCACAAAAACAACAACAAAAACAACAAATACAACGATAATAATATTAATAATAATAATAATAATAATAATAATAATAATAATAATAATAATAATAATAATAATAATAATAATAATAATAATAATAATAATAATAATAATAATAATAATAATAATAATAATAATATTAATAATAATACTAATAATAATAATAATAATAATAATAATAATAATAATAATAATAATAATAATAATAATAATAATAATAATAATAATGATAATGATAATGATAATGATGATGATGATGATGATGATGATTGAGTGGGAAAGCTCACATCAACCACCTTTTGCTTATCTTAGGATGGCATAACATATCATTTTTGAAAAGTTTAAACATGTATCTGTAATTAAACTTATGTGACATTTATCTTCGTGTTCCGTAAACTATTTGAAGCAATTGATTGTACGAGCCCACACTTCAGGGAGCAATCACCAAGTCCAGTGTTCTGATCGAAGTGAATACTACACTGAACAACAATACCAACAGGCTGTCCACCAAAATAATATTAGCATACATATTACACACCTTCAGCTATCAACATCAGACAACTCTGTCAAGTGACATGAGTGTGACCTTCCACAGTAGACTAAACGTTGCCCAAATGTTTGACAACCAAATAACCCAGATCATCAGATAATGGCTACAACGAGTCACCTGATCAATCTATAACTATAGCTTTAAAATGATATTTGACCACCAAAACCTGGGTATAGACACCTCATATGTGCAGTTATCTGTTATATTGGCCGAGATATGATACAAAATATATTTTTTAACAATGGCGGAACATTTTGTCCCAGTTTACCCTTTTTAGATAATTTGTAAAATATACCCTCTTATAACTGACTTTAAAATGTGACTTGGCCAACAAAACCTTTGTATAGATACCTCATATGTTGAGATTTATCTGATATTGGTAAAAAAAATAATACAACTAAAATTTTCGGTAATGTCTATATATATTGCTTATCAAGTCCATCTAAAAGTCACATGTGGGGTTTCCCCAGGGACCAGCTCTCAGCACATTATTGTTCACTATATACACTTCCCCCCTTATCAATGTAATTCGCATACACAATGTCAAACATCATCTTTACCCCGACAATTCCCAGATATATTTATCTGTTTCTCTAAACAATGCTGATATTTAATTGGAATTGTTTTAAAAATGCATTCACGAATGGCTTCCTGGTACTCCTGTCTCTGATGGACGAGAGTGTGCAAATCGCGTAGACTTTTTTTACAGAATATGTTTATATGGCCATAGTGGATCATGAAAAGTGAGGGAGTTCATTCCGGAAGTGTTTTTTATTTCTGCAGGACCCTATTTTGATTTTGTCGATAACCGAGCTAGGCTTATATCACGGTCATATATAAGTTTACCAATTTTGGACAGATGGGTCATTTATGGGCATTAATGGATTCGTGTGATCATCAGCTATACCGAATGGTCATTTTGTGATAAAAATCAGGTACACTATCAGACATTAATGAATTCCTGGAATCATCAGCTTTCTACATAAAAATAAAACGCATTATAAATAATGACCGCTTTCTCGCATATAAATCGCGGTCAAGAATAACTTTACCAATTATTGTCGGATGTGTCATTTAAGGGCATTAATAAATTCCTGGAATCATCAGCTCTCCACAGAGTAGAAGATGGACACAGTGTGATAAAAATCAGGCTCACAATAAGGCACACAATCAGGCACAAAGTAATAACCGCTTTCACACACATATATATATAGCGGTCATAAATAACTTTACCAATTTCGGTCGGATGGGTCATTCAAAGGCAGTAATGGATTTCTGGGATCAACAGCCATCTTGTGAACACATAATGGACATTGTGTGATAAATCAGGCACACAATATCAATACATATTTGACAATGTTGACAATGATATTTAGAATAATTTTTTTCACAAAAGCTGCAGACTTTCGTTATATAAACAGTCCACATTAAATTTGATAACCGGCGGCATCCAGTATAACAAAATAATGTGATTCATTAAATTTGATAACCGTCTGCATCCGGTATAAAAAATAATGTGCTTCTATACAGTAATGCATGTCCAATTATTCTTAACAATATTACACTTAATGCCATACTATTCGTTGTTGCATAACTTGATGCAACAACGATGATGCGTGTTTTTCATTCAACTTATAGTACATGTACTATAAATTGTTGCAATGTATTGCTATGTGTAGATTGATTGTTTTCGCAGAAGCGGCAAACTTTCACTATGCAACTTGTCCAAAGCAAAGAGGTTAACCGGCGTCATCCGGTATAAAATTGTAATAGTTAAGGTGTGAAAATAATTTGATTCTATATAGTGAATTATTATTAATAATGGTTTACCGTGATCATGCTAATATACCATATTTCTGTTGCCCTACATAAAAAACGATGTGCTTTCTTCCTTCAACTTAATAGTATATTAGGTATATTAGGTTATGTGTCGATTGATTATTTACACAGAAGCGACATACTTTCGCTATAGACCGAAGTTAAGGAAAGTTATTCAATCATTGCGTTGTATAAAATGTCGTTCAATTACAAGAAATCAGATAATTCAATTCCTGCAGTAACAACAATTAATATGATTAATATAGTACCTTATCTAAGATTGACAACAAGCTATTATAATTAACAACACAAGTTTGTTTAGGTTGATAAATGAATTGTGGCGATAGATTGATAGTGTATTATTATATGTTATCCAACAACCAATATCTTTATTATACAGCATAAGTTTTCAGAAAATGCTAGTGTGTTTGTGTACCCATAAATGTATCTTGGCGACGCAAGTATGGAATCTTACCATTAAAATCCCAATGATGAAAATGCCAGTGAATGTGACATACCTGACTTTGAACAGTTTATCATTTGTCAGGAGGAAACAACTAATGAACTAGTCACAACAGCACAGAACAGGGTCGAAAGCGGATCAGGGGAGCTATATAGTGGGTCTAGGAAGGATACACTCTTTAAACGTTTGAAGCTACTTGATTAGAGAGAATGCAGTGATGGCTTTTTCTGTTACCACAGATGAAACTATTGCTATAAAGATTATACACACAACAAGACTACATAAGTACAGGAGCTCCCGCGACGAATTAGAATTTGATTTAAGCAATTTTGTGTAGGGTTTTTAATGTAGTCCTAGGCTAGGTCAAAAATCAAGACGCAAGACAACTAGGTCTAAGAAGCTCAGTCTAAGAGTAAGATAAGAACTAGACAGTCTGTCAGAGATTGCAAACCTCCATTGAAATTAATGATCCTAATCAGTATCCCAGTAATGGTCTACCTATCTGGCACGGTTTACCCGATATCAGGCCAATCTAGGTAACTTATAGCTGATTTACGGTCATTTTGAATTCGATATAAACTAGTTAAAAACTTAGGGTGCATCCTTCCCCCGAAACCTCAAATTTTGTTTTATAGTAATGGACTAACATCTAACACAGTTTGCAAAATATTGGGCCGATAAGTAAATAATGGCCATTTTGAATTTGATCAAGTCGAAATTTTCCAAGATGCATTCTCAGCCGAAATCTCACATTTCATTCAATAGTAATGGTCTAGCCATCTAGCACGGTTTACCAAATATCGCCCATGTGAAAGTGAATAATGGCCGATAGGAGGCCATTTTGAATTTGATCAAGTCAATTTTTTTCAAGATGCATCCTCTCTTGTAATCTCACATTTTGTTTTATAGTAATGGTCCAGCTATCTAACACGGTTTACCAAATATCAGCAATGTGAAAGTAAATAGTGGCCGATAGGCGGCCATTTTGAATTCGATTGAGTCGAAAGTTTTTGAAAGGCATCCTCTCTCGAAACGTCACATTTTGTTTTATAGTATTGGTCTAGCTATCTAGCACGGTTTACCTGATATCAGGCCTATCGAGGTAAATAATGCTGATTGTCGGCCATTTTGAATTCGTAAGTGAAAAATTTTCAGGGTGCATCCTCCCCCGAAAACTCACACTTTGTTTTATAGTAATCAGGTAATGGTCTAGCCATCTAGCACGGTTTACCAAATATCAGCCATGTGAAAATGAATAATGGCCGAAAAGGCGGCCATTTTAAATTTGATCAAGTCAATTTTTTTCAAGATGCATCCTCTCCTGAAATCACACATTTTGTTTTATAGTAATGGTCTAGCCATCTAGCACGGTTTACCAAATAACGGCCATGTGAAAGTGAATAATGGCCGATTGGCGGCCATTTTGAACTGGGACGAGTTGAATTTTTTCAAAATGCATCCTCTCCTGAAGCTTTACAATTTGTTTTATTGTAATGGTGTAGATATCTTGAGCGGTTTTCATGATATTCCACAATATCAGGCCTGTCGAGGTGAATAATGGCTGATAGGCGGCCATTTTGAATTTTATCAACTTCAAATTTTTCAAGATGCATCCTCTCCTGAAACCTTACAATTTATTTGATATTAATGGTGTAGCTATCTTGAGCGGTTTTCATGATATTTCGCAATATCAGGCCTGTCGAGGTGAGTAATGGCCGATAGGCGGCCATTTTTAATTTTATCGACCTGAAATTTTTTAAGATGCATCCTCTCCTGAAACCTCACAATTTGTTTTATAGTAATGGTGTAGCTATCTTGAGCGGTTTTCATGATATTCCGCAAAATCTTTCAGTCGGATTTACCGATGTTATAAATTAGGTCAAAGTGCTGGGTCAACTTCAAGGTCAAGGTCCAAAAACCTGAAAAGGCACAACTAGGGACCTCAGAGAACATGTTTGTGCAATATGACTGTCATCGGCCCAGTACTTTTCGAGATCTGCTCCGGAAACGAAGTGCGCTTTAAAACGTCTAAATAGGTCATAGTTCTGAACCAGAAGTAGGTCAAAGTTCAAATACCCCAAAAGGCACAACTAGACCCCCTAGGGGTGTTGTGTGTAAAATTTGAAGACAATCGGACAAGTACTTTCAGAGATATGCTCCGGAAACGAATTGTTTACAGACGGCCCAACGGCCCAACGGGCCAACGGCCCAACGGCCCAACGGCCCAACGCCGTCACATCATCATTTTCTCCTCTGCAACCTTGCGTATTGAATTCAGATTAAAAATATTTTAACCTGTCCATTAGCCACCTGGAAGTAACCCACATACCAAAAATTGTTATCCTAGCTTATTTTCTAACAAAGTTATAGGCAAAAGAAGAGGCAAAAAAAAAACGGAGGGAGAATCCATAGCTCCCTTCGCTCACCTACGGTGACGGCGGGAGCTAAAAACGAGTTGTCTCGGCTCAGCAAGAGTCGTGATCCTTCTCAAACTGTTTCCAGACAGTCAGAAGCCAGCACAAGCATCACCTCGACCAGCAGCCAAACCTGTAGTTCGCAGTATGCAAGCCGTCGTCAGCCTTGCAAATAATTGTATATATGGACATTTACAAATTGAAATATACACGAATTATGTGACCAATGTATACACAAAAAGTAGGCCACGAAGTTTAAAATATGTGAAGTGGGCTGCGCTACGATTTTAATTGAAGCTACAACGTTCTATAAAGATTCTGTATTCACTAGAATTGCTGATCTGCTAAGATAACCATGATAACATACTAATGACATTGTCAAAGCAATATTTTCAGTCAATTTCTATTCCCACAAACAATGCCTCACCAAATATTTCCTAAATTATGTGCGCTCAAAATTAAAATATGCCAAAGAAAATCAAGACAAAAATTTCCAATACATTTGGAATACAGTTGTGCCTGGGTATAATAATAATAATGAGTGCCTGAGTATAATAATAATAATAATAATAATAATAATAATAATAATAATAATAATAATAATAATAATAATAATAATAATAATAATAATAATAATAATAATAATAATAATAATAATAATAATAATAATAATAATAATAATAATAATAATAATAAAAATAAAAATAATAATAATAAAGTCTTTATTTACTGAGGGTACAGGTATATACAACAACGTACAAGAACAATAAATATTAAAAACATACATACATGTAAGTACCAGCCCACTGAGCATAGCTCATCCCCCGTGGGGCCCTCATACAAAAAAAAACATACATCGATACATACATCTAGTGAAATAATATAATAATATCTACATAACTCGTATGATTTAACTACAAACACATATACATGAATTACATTTGAGAGTACAATTAAACCACAATTGCAGACAACATATATGTTATTTCAAACACAATAATTACAAATGTGTTATATATATTCTAACTACTTTTTATTTCCGTTTTTGTATTCGCGTACGAATTATTTTAATGTTGTTGCTTTGCGTGCTTTATCGGATAGAGAATTCCAGATTTTTGGACCATTAGTTTCTTACTCGGGTAGCAGACGTAAATCTTCTTTGTTGTACAGCAAGTCTGCAGCCCCATCTCTTGCTAGGCCTAATACAGTAGTTCCTAATGAAGGTTTGTACAAGCATGACTGGACATGGCCTTGGCAATATTCTTTTCAATTAAGTGATCGATTTTGAAAAAGCGACTGCAATGGTGAGATATCGAATCAGCTCACATGATTTAAAAACAGACAGATAATCCAATAAATCCAATCAACCAACAAATATGCACAAGGTTTCACTGAGTTATCAGTGAGTGTCACAGTCACCCACTGAGCGTTTGCGTGACATTTGCAAATATTCAACATCTGTTTTGTCACCGTCTGCCAACCAGCAGCCAGCATTCATAAATCAGGCATGAGCGGTGAGGTAGATCCGTGATTGGTCAGTTGTGTTTAGATGCATACCTGCCCACCCGCTGCCAACACATGGGAATATGTGCACGCAGTGCCGTCATACAAACCAGAGGGTATCCATGAGTGTTCCACTTTCAATTTTATAGAACTCAGAACTCAGAACAGTTTATTTGACCTGTTATAAAAATAACAATAGGGGTATATTATAGAAAATGCATATATGATAAAAGCACTGCTATATATTATTTTACCAAAATTATGTATTATGAAAAACAAATATGTAGGCCTACTACAATTGATATTTAATCACATAATAATTAACATTTGTACGAGTAGAATAAGAAATATACTATAGTCATCGAGTCAAATGCATACATATGCACATATATATGTCTGTATATACATGTATGCATCTACAGATACACACGTACACACATGCACACACTTGACTCGCTTAATAGACATGAGAACTTAAAATAATAATAATCACATATCTGTGCTCGGTCAGGAGACTCACACTAAGGCAACATTGCCGCTGTCGTATGAGCCACCTTCAACATTTTGAGATAATTAATTTTCAACGATGTATATTCAAATATATGCAGAATAACTATCAATAACAATTATTTCAAATAACGTCTGTAAATATGAACAGTCATAGAGGCAATTGTAAATAACGTCCTTGGTCTCTAAATATTATTACGGCATATATATATGCATATATATGTTATGTTGCAGAAGGCATCATAGAGCGATAGTAAATGCGTCTTTAAATACAGGGAAAATCCATTGATAGAGTGTGTATGTTTTTTATTTAATATACTCGAAGGGGTATTATTAAAAGAGATTACCACTTCATGTCGGAGACATCTATTCGCAAATTGATGATTTGACCGATAAGTAAAGAGTTTATTTTGTCCTCTTGTGTTATAACAATGGATGTTGCTAATCGGAGAATACCAGTCATCAAGATTAAAATATACTGGAAGATTATCATTTAACAATTTGTAGCAGAATTTAAGTGTTTGATATTTAAAAATAGCTTTTATCTTTAATATTTTTAATGTTTTGAAAATTGGTTCAGTATGTGCATTGTATTTGCTTAAAAATTGACCTGACAGCTTCCTTTTGGATTTTCAATATCCTATCTGCATTAAACCCCCATGTAAGAATCTCATAGTTCAAATGTGGTATTATTAGAGTGTTGTTGATAATAAGTTTTGTGGTATATAATGTTTTAATCTATTTATGACGCCTACAGTTCGAGAAATGTTGTTTGCAATTAAATGTGTGTGTTCTTTCCATGCTAAGTGCTTATCTATTGTAATACCCAGGAAATTAAAAAAATCAAAGGAGCCCAGCTTGATACTGTTTATATGTATATTTGGAATGATTACATTCCTCCCAGGCATGTAGAATAACATAAATTTAGATTTCTTTACATTAAGTGATAACTTGTTGAGTTTTAACCACTCATCATTTTTTGCAAGTTCCTCGTTAATATTGTCACTTGAAGTGTTTTTTTCCAATGGCTGCTAAAATCACTCAATATACTCATCAACGTTGTGTCGTCAGCATAAACAATTGATTTAAATATGCCACATGCATTTGATATGTCATTTGTATATATGATAAATAACAAAGGGCCTAGGATTGACACTTGTGGGCCACCCGTGGTTATGTTTGCCAGGGAGGATTTAACACCATTAAATTCTACGAATTGTTTACGTTCAGATAGATAACTTTTTAATAGAGCTAGGCAAGTGCCTCTGATTCCACAGTAATCCAGTTTGTGCAATAAAATTGTATGATCTAGAGTGTCGAATGTTTTAGACAGATCTAAATATACATTTATAGGAATTTCATTGCCATTCTTTTTTTTTTTAATTACTATGTCAATAACTTCAGCTGTAGCTAACTCAGTTGAATGTTTTTCCATAAAACCGTATTGGCTACCAAAGTATAAATTATTTTTATTAAAAAATCATGAATTTTGTTAAATTGCTGAGTACAGATGGGTCGTCTTTTTTAAAAAGTGGAATAACTTTTGCGATTTTCAATTTATCAGGGAATATTCCTGATTTTAATGATTGATTTATTATTATTATTGTAAGCGGTTTTGTTAGGATGTGTTTTAGTTGTATTAGTAGAGCGGATGAAAGACCATCTTGACCACAACTGTCTTTGGGCTTTAGATTACTTATTATTTATTATTTTGTACACTATTTCTTCAGTAACATTGACAAAGTCGAAGTTTTTTCATTTGATGACCCATGATAACTCCTGAGCTCCTGAATGATTTACTCCTGGCTATGTTGATCACTTTGGCAAGATTTAGACCAATGTTTTTGTAAAACTCATTAAATTTGTTTGATATAGTAGATTTATCTGACACTAATTTATTTTCAATCATGATATAGTCAGGGAATTGTGATTTTACGATCACTCTGTTTAGCAAAGATTTTATAGTAGACCATGTTCCCTTTATATTGTTTTTGTATTTATCAAAAATTGTGTGATAATACTTTTGTTTTGTGGTCCAACTATTGTTTTTATTTTTATGTTTATTGAATTTTACTGTTTTAGTTGGAAAATGTTTGGTTATCAAACTTGTTATAATAGTATCGATGATGTTATAGTTTTTGTTAGGATTTGATATAGTATCGTGATCTAATTTATCGGAGATGCTCATATTCACTAATTCTTCTTGTAAATTTGGGAAGGCGTACGTGTCATGTTTCCTAATTTTCACTAGTTTTGGTTTTGATGGTTTAGGAGATCACAGATCAATGATCATAAAGCATGGTTGATGATCTGATATATGTTTCGTCAAAATTCCTGATGTGCCATTTGTCGTTTTTCGGGATAGTTTGGACAAAAAGTTGTCTATCGGTATTGAGATGTATCAGCTTCGTTCGATAATCAAATCTCCTGTAAACATATTGCACTGAATTCGTTATATTTTTGTGGAAGTTTTTGCACAAAAAACATGTAATTGATCAAATTTCGCATTCAATGACCGATTATTCAGACTTAGTAATGAAAACACGTTGTATCTCATATTCAGTGATAATTAATTTAATGGAGTTTTTAAAAGTATGAGGTAAGCACGATTTTTACTATATACAGTATATATCAGTGTATATTCAGCCTAGATATTTGTATCTCATTTTCAGAAGCGTCAATGGTGATAGCATGAGTTATCGGGTTATTTTGCATTCTGTGAGGCGATCGTTCTGAAAGAAGCAGGGTTTTTCCCACGCATCTAGACGCGGCAGTACAGAGAGTGGCTGTGAAATCAGTGATTACCAGTGTCTGAAGTGGAAAGAGAGACACTGGTGACACGAGTGAAGCACAAAGTGTGAATCAAAAGAGATTTATGATGATATACATCTGCTTCTCCACATTTTAGTCGCAATTAATGATATGCAGTCTTCAAATGATATGCTTCTACTAATTATGACATCTAGAGACCTAACAGTGTTGAAGTCATTAGCGCAATTTATCTATGGTTGACTTGAACAAATTAAATGTTAAAAATACTGGGGATAACAAATGTAAGTTCATTGTGAAGTTGGCGGAATTACAGACGGTTCTCATATGCCGATACTCATGTGTTGGCAGCCGAGGAACCATCAGTTTAACTCACACTAGTACAGATAGCGTGTTTTGGCTGAGCCACAGCTTTACGAGGTGACGTCAGCCGATGCATTTTATATATATATTGATACATATATATAATCTTATTTCGTTGACAAATAAATATGTATATATATATATATATATGTATATATATATATATATATGTATAAGTATGACATATTTGTATGTCAATAAAATAGATCTCTGTCTGCTTGCCTGTCTGTCTGTTATGGTTATTGTTTTGTAATAGCATGCACATATAGCATTGCATTATTGAAATGTTGTGCTTTTTGGTATTAGCATTTAGTACATATAGCTCTTTGCTGATTACCATTTTTTATTTTACTTGTGTATATTGGGACTGTATGCTAACAAAATGTGAGCAATAACACCATATCACATATTAGGGACTCAAAGTTTTGTCATGTATATTTTTTAGAAGACGGATATGGATATCAGAATGATGAAACAAACAAAGACAAAGTCTGACGTCACCACCAACGAAAAGGTCAGTTTCAATTAGAATACAAATGCATGACATCAATTGTTTCAATACGTTTCTGTTGAAGTGTGATTTTATATTTAAAATATGACAACCTGAATAACTTCACAATCATCTTTTAAAATATTATTATATGATCATTGTACGAAATGAGTTATCATTTTCGCTATATTTGTAATCTACAAAACACAAAAAATTCTGCTGCAAAAGTTTTAATAAATTGTAAAAACATTAAAATGAAATGGCGATCTGACGTTGATATCAACTGGACAAACACTTACTGATTCTTCAGTGCACACACGATGCATGCCTACGCACTGATATGTTTGACAGTTTTTTTATAAGCGCATCCAGCTGTTGAAAATCACCCAACCATGAACAAGGAAATTGTTTGAAACCTCAGATGCTGTGTCAGTTGACTGGAGGAGCAATTAAAGCACCCACCCACAAATAGTACTGCGTCGATTATAGTAAGGTAACCTCAATATGGGCAGTGTTTGTGAGTGAAGATAAACACATGTCCTTGGGAATGTGTGTCATGTTATGGCAAAATGTGGTAAATTCCAAAGAGATAAATTCCACAGCCACATTATGGCTCAGGGGTTGCAGTATCCTTGCTCAGATGTAGTCAAATATCTAGCTCAGATACTGCAGCCTGTGTATTGGGGACCCCCAATGTAATTGGCTTGCCTTATTAGGAAGGACACAAGCGTTGAATTACCATTTTTTAGTATAAATTATGTACAGTTGTCTCATACAGCCATATTTGCTCCTTATGATAATATCTCTGCTAGACGAGAAGTGGTCGTGATTTTGGCAATAGCATCACCGTCTCTACTTGATACCTCATGATCCTTAGCAAAATCATTGTCAAATTGATTTTGTCATTGGAATTCCATTTGAGTGCTTCAATCTGGATGCCATACTTGCGGCTACTGTGGAGATCTAGAGATGGTTCCAACACAGGTCAGACGATGTGATAACTTAATTATCCTGCATCTACAATCACTTCATCTTAGAACAGATCTCTGTTGATATGACTGTCAGTTTTTGTATAGTGTTTCCCTGTGCGAATAAAAAACAACAAGTGGAGAAGAGGGACCTGAACAAATCTTATTCCCAAGCAATGCTTTCAATTAATTGAGAATTGATGAAGGTGTTAGTTATCTCATCACCAATCTTCACTGCGTCAGCGACAGATTATGTCTTCTTATTTACCATGTTTATCAGCTCTAGGGGTGGATCTGTGAAAAGATTGATATGATCTTGAAACTCATGCAAGACTAGATATCGATCAGCAGCATCGAACTTTTATCCCATCGTCATTAGGATAAAACATTAATTCGAAGAGATGGCACAGCGGTTTGGAACTAGCCTAGCAAGCAATCTGCTCACAGGCTGATGCCAATGGTACCTTTATATTTACCATAGTCTCTAAACTGTTCTGCAGCCAAATTGTTCCGCACATTTTGATATTGTCAAATAAATATTGTACGTTTGACCCGTTGACACTTCACTAAGCATTGGGAGTCAGAAGATTTTCACTGGCACGCTCACATGTTTTAGTGAAGGCCTAAATTACCAGATTCGAATCATAGTCATGGCAACTAAACCTGTTGTACATGTTGTATAGACACATATATATTTTTATGACAAATACGTCATAGATTACCTTTAATTATGTCAATAAAACATCTATCATATCAACTTATCTTTCATACTCAACATTGTTGTATATACACCAACAGCATATTTATCGGGAATATTTTTAGACGATATGACCAACGGACTATACTTCATGGTCAAATGTCATCCAGAGAATGTCATCCATAATATAACTAGATACTAACATAAAATCTATACTATATCCTTTATCCTTTATCACATTTGTAAAATATATTTCAATAGCCTTGAACAATTTATTGTGTTTAAAACATATGTCTGGACACAAACTTCAACAAGGTATTGTATGTACAAGCTATATCTGAATAGCCAACTTTCCTTTATTAGCACCATTTCCTTGGAAGTTTTTGTCGACCATCAACACGTATTTCGCAGAGTCAAAATGTCAGTCATATTGGACCGGGATTGTCCATATATCAACATAAAAATATATATAAATACAAGTATCGCATTATATGTGCAAATGCCTTTCCGTATAGCTTAAGATCATCTTTATAGTGTAATTACATTAAAATATATTGATTTTTTCCGATTTGACCTGGTTAAGGTATATATATCCGAATAGCCATTTTTAGCACCATTGTCTTTGAAATTATTGAAATTATTATAGAGACGGGGTGATAGACTCACTGCAAGACGTGTTGTATAGAGATGACTTTTTAACATAAACTCTACCACGCATAATTTAGCTAAATTATTGACCGTTTTTAATATATATACTGTGGTATTTCTTATCTGTAAAACTGTTGTATGGATGTAATAGACATGTTTTCCTCACTTGTGGGGGGTTTAATGAATACCTAATAAATAATTGCACTGGGATTGCCTAAATTTTCCGACCTAGTTCTTTTGTGTCCTGGCATGCTTAGTTGGTGACCAGGAATGAAATAACGACTACGGTGCTGAACAACTCTTCTGATTTTCGCGCCTATGAGCTCGGGACACTGAGGAGTTAGGCACTATATAAGTTTATAATTATATTCATTCATATAGCAACATACACATATATCTCAACACAAGTATCACATACATTAAAACATATTTATATTTTCCGATTTGACCTAGTTTAAGGGGCTGGAATTTGTGTGATGAAGTATATTTGAACACATTTATGTCGTTCTATGTGTAAATATCTATCCATTGAACTCAAGATAATCTTTCACTGTAATTGTGACATGAAAAATTATTGATGTTTTTCGATTTGCCCTGGTATCAGTGGCATCCATTTTAGATTTATGCAAAATTACGAGTGTCATGAATATATTTCACCACATTTATATCATTCTATATGTCTATAGTCAACCGTAGAGTCCAATACCATCTTTCTAGTGTGATTATATCAAAAAGTATTGATTTAGTTTCAGTGGCGGCCATTTTGGATCTATGCCAATCGTGGATGTTCTAATGTATATTTCAACCATGTATATGGGGTAAAGGGGAGCCCCTCGCGCCGAGAGTACCTGTAAGTGACCGTCGGAGCCTCTAGTGTGGGGTCACAATGGCCCACGAGGGAATCTGCCCGATCTCACCATTTAAACTCAAACTTCCTTCCGCGCCGAGTTGACGGTTCCAAACAAATCATAAAACTCATTCTCCACTTGTCATGTTTATTCGTTTGACATTTGGCAACAACAAAGCACAACCTCAGCGCACGGCACGTCCTATCTGACTTAGCGAGAGCAAACTACGGCACGTTCGTAGTCGCCGAGTGTAACGCCTGAAGTGTGGGGAAAATACCAAAGCCGCGCAGCTTGCAATTGTGTGCACCCGTCACCAAGGTACGGAAACGAGGCGGTCGTCCACAACCTCCCGCGTCCGAGAAGCCGGGGATAACCGCCACCTTAACTGAACGAAGTCAGGATCCTACATTACCCCGGGTGAGTGATAACGTGGGACCCAACTGACGTGTAGGAGACTGCTTCGTGCAAGTAGCGGGGTTGTAAAAATATGTAACCTCTTATAACTAAGCATAGTTTAAAAAATATAGCGAGTGTGGTTACAGCGTGGGTGGTTGAAATTGCAGCATTATACATGAATTGTCCCATCCTCTTAACACCAACTGTCCTTTATGTATGTATTCATTTGCTGCAAGCTGCGATCAACCCATTCATTTAATTAACATAAATGTCTATTCGTAACTTAGCAAAGAACTTGCTAAAAAAAATGTCTTTACATTTATATATCTGTAAACAATGCTGCCAGGCCTGGCATATTCATTTACAATTTAAAAACATTGTTAATACGATGTATGCGGTTGGGCCCGCCATAGATGTCGTTAGGCGCAACTATGGCGTGAACCATCTGCACGAATCGGGCAGGAGTCTGGATTATTCGTCCGACTGCCGTCGACTTTTTCGTTTTAACTCTCGTCCCGTTGGACGTCGGAGTGTCCGCACTACCAGTTCTATGTGGACCCTGTGGATTCCTACTAGATGTCCTGGTAGCCGTCGATCTCCGTGGTTTGCTTGGCGTTTTACGCTGTATTGTCGTACCTGTCGTAGTAAACTCTCCTGGGAGTCTAAGGGTTGTCCCGTAAATCATCTCGGCAGCTGACCTGCCTTGTCTCTCTTTAACGGCTGAACGAACTCCTAAAAGCACCATGCCATTCGACTGAGGGTGATAACTCGTGGTACGATTCCGAATAATCCCGAATTGATTACACAAACTATCCCACAATTTGGAATCGAATTGAGCGCCCCTATCAGTGGTGATAGTGGCTGGGGTACCATAACGTGCTATCCACCCGCTGAAGAAGGCATCGGCGACCGTTTCGGCTCTAATATCTACCATAGGTATAGCTTCGGGCCAACGTGTAAAACGGTCGACGCAAGTCAGTAGATATCTAAAGCCATCAGCATAAGGTAAGGGTCCGACTATGTCTACGTGGACATGATCGAATCGCTCGGTAGGCTCAGTGAACTTTCCGAAAACTGGAGTGTTGTGACGTGAAACTTTAGCAGTCTGGCAACCCTTACAGGTACGACACCATCTAGCGATATCTATATTCATGCCGTGCCATACAAATCGGGTATTAATCAAAGGTTTGGTAGCTCTATGCGATGGATGGCCTAAACCGTGCAAGTTTGAAAAAACTTTTAGGCGAAATTTCGCGGTAAGGTACGGCCGGTTGTGTCCCGTGGACACATCACACCAAATCAATTGATTATCGAACGATTTTAATAGTTTGAACTTCATAGTGGATGTAGTCGAGTGTCTCAAACGCGTGAATTCCGCGTCATTAGCTTGGTCGAGGCTTAACTCTTTATAGTCTATCGCTGGTCCATCATGTATCCCTGACACTGATGGTCGTGACAGCGCATCAGCAACGAAATTTGTCTCTCTTTTTACATATTTAATATCGGTGGTGAATTCAGCGATGAAAGCTAAATGACGTGTTTGTCAACGGTTTGTGATCTGTATTAACGAAGAAATTTCGTCCTTTTAAATTGTGTCTGAAATGTTTAATTGTACCGTATACTGCCAAAAGCTCACGATCGAACGCGCTGGGTTCAGCTTCTTGCTGAAAAACGAAAGCGGATGCCACATACCGTTTAAAAATTGCTGCAAAACGCCACCGACGGCGACATCACTAGCGTCGCACGTGATGTTAATCTGGGCCGTAGAATCTGGGTGCACCAGAAGCGTAGCGTTTGCCAATATCTGTTTTGACTCAGAAAATGCTGACTCAGCATTTTTATTCCACTTCACATCGAAATTTGACTTCGGTGACAGTCTGGTATGTCCTTCGTTGGCAGCTGTCAGTAGATTATTGAGTGGTGTCAACTTCGCGGGGCAATGCGGTATGAAACGGTGGTAGTAATTCACCATTCCGAGATATCTACGCATTGCTCGTTGCTTTTCGGGTTTAACGAAACTAACAATCGCGTCAACGGCTCTGGGTAACGGCGAAATTCTTTCTGCGCAAACGTGGTGACCTAGAAAACTTAATTCAGTTGTACCGAGCTGACACTTTTCAGGACCAATGATAATTCAGTATTGAGATAGTCGAGCAAAAAGAATTCGTAGATGGTTCTTATGCGTTTTATGATCTGGGCTGGTTACCAGTAGGTCATCCAAATAAACAAAAACGAAATCAAGTCCGCGTGTAACGTGGTCTATAAAGCGCTGAAACGTTTGACCGGAATTTCTTAGACCAAACGGTGTTCTAGTGAAATTAAACAAGCCAAAAGGTGTAGTAACGGCAGTCTTGTGTACGTCGGACGGTTCCACCGGTATTTGGTAATAAGCCCTGACCAAGTCGATCTTTGAAAAAAATTTCGATCCGGCTAAACGCTGCGTGAAATCTTGAGGAATCGGATAACGGTCCGGTACTGTCTGTGCATTGAAACTACGGTAGTCCCCGCATGGTCTCCAATCGCCGTTTTTCTTTGGCACCATGTGAAGCGCTGAGGACCACTCACTGTCGCTGGGTTCAATGACCCCTAGTTTTATCATCTCATCAAACTCGCGTTTTGCGGTAACCAGCTTATCGGGTGCTAAACATCTTGGTCGTGCAAACACCGGGTGTCCTTTAGTCACTATTTTGTGTGTTATACCGTGTTTAACCGTCTCACCCTTTGTCGTAGGGCGTGTCAGTTCCGGGAACTGGCCGAGGAGTTTTGTGTACTCATTCTGAACGGTGTCAACTCTGTTCAATGACAGAGGTTTAATCGATGACAGTGAAGCGGCAATAGCTAGACCTGTACGCATGTCCTGGAGACATCTGCTTCTCAAGTCTACGAGCAAATTATAGTGGATTAAAAAATCAGCCCCGATTATGGGTTGCTGCACATCTGCCACTATGAACGTCCACGGATATTTGCGCTTTAAGCCGACATCGACGACGCGTTTACAGGTGCCGTAAGTATGTATAGTACTGTTATTAGCTGCCACCAGGGGGAGACTGTCAGCGTCCGAAATCCCGTTAGCACAAGATTTCGGCAGAACACTGACAGCTGCGCCCGTGTCAATTAAATATCTGCATTTATGTCCTTTATTTGCGACATATAATAACTTAGAGTGAGATAACGCGATATTTGCTACTTCGCGCTGACCTAATGTGACATAGTATGAACAGGGTTCACTGCACAAGCGCGCCTTTTCACCATAAGTTTGGTGGTAATAGCAAATCTGTGCAGTGGCTGTGTCGGTCGGTTGTGCGACATTATTTTGCGGCGGTGGTGCGAAAGGTCGAACATTTTATTGTGCATTATTACAATTATTTGATTCATAAACAAACTCAGTGGCCTGTGCATTCTGCGGCGGAACGAAAGGTGGAGCATTATTCTGTTCATTTCTATACTGACTAGGTTGGTTGCTAACAAAACCTGAGGCCTGAACATTAGGAGCAAATGCAGGCGCATGAGCATAGTTATTTGCTCGTCCACGTCCTTTATTTCTTTTCCTCTCTGATGTAGTCACGGTTTCTAGTTTCTTGATTCGCCTAGGCAAATCCTCCAACAAACCAACTAGTTTGGTGGTTTCTTCTACCTTAATCTCTGCGACCCCCGGCTTACTCTCTTCGACGTCCTCTTCGGCTGCCAGTGCCCGGTCGACCAAAACGGCCAAACTTTCGAGGGTGGCACTGTTGGGTTGAGTCACCAAATGGATTCTGATGGAAGCGGGCATCTGGCGGTTGAATGCTTGACGAATTACTGCTTTCCCCACCACAGCTTTGGTGCCGAAACCTGCAGTCTTCTGCAGACGCCGCAGGAAACGCGAGGGAATGTCATTACCAATCTTTTCGCCAGAGATAACTTTGTTAACCCTTTCGGGTGTGGTCAAACCTCGTCTCTCTATCAAGATCGCTTTCAGGCTTTCGTATTTATTGGACCTGAAAGGCTGAAGTAGCACGTCCCTCACATCCGATGCGACCTCGCCGCAGCGCAGGTTAAGCTGTACCTCTCATCATCATCGTTGATCTGGTGAAGAGCAAACTGAGTCTCAATTTGGTTGAACCAGAGTTCAACATCCGAAGCGTAGAAAGTGGCGATTCTGAACTTTGGTAAGTTCGTAGCACGTCTCTGCAACTGTCTACCGAGCGGTGAAGAACTCCTTGAGGAGTCGCTCCTAGAGTGAGAAGTCATACGTTTAGCTCGGGCAATTCGAGCGAAATCAGCTTTGAGGCGTTGATATTCTTCATCTGCCTCTCGGAATCGAACCTCATTGTCCTCACTGTCTTGACGATAAACATCTTTAGGTCTAGCACCCGAACCTTCTAGGGGCGTTGACATGAAGCCTTCACTGTCGTACTGCTTCGACATTATGAAGTAGTGTTTTTAAATTATCTAACTAGTGAAGCATTTGAGATAGCTGGCCTATTGGCTCTATGTCTATCTCAAATGTGTTTAAAATGGCATGTCGTATTAACACATGCCAACTATTTTGACGCGCCGTGCACGGATAGGTTGTGCGTTGCCGTGTAAATCAGATGAAAAATGTCTGTAATATGCTGAATCTTAGAATTGTAGACTGTAGAAAATGTTCATGCTATGTCGCATGTTGCGAGAAACAGGGGTTGCAGATTAGTTGAAAATGCGTCGCTGAGGTTTCACCTAAATGCTGTGCACTAATTCACAAAGGTATATATTGATTGAAGTGAAAACTGAAGGTCTATATTTGACATAAAACGTTTTCACTTATTCACACACATGCAAAATGGTACAGTGAAAACCGTAGGTCGAAGTGGTACATAAAAAAATAATATGCCAGATACAATTATGACATGCTATGCTAAGCTAGGATAATAGTATTTTGTAAATCGACCTGGGTGAAAAAAAAAAATTTTCATGCAAGTCAAAAAACACATTCAAATATTTGCAATGTTTCGCAATAGCGCAACGAATATTTCTGTATTTAGGAAAAATTTAAACTTCAGAAATAAACTATCGTGAGAAAATTTCGTTCTCAAACTGATAGACTAAATGTGACTGCAAAGAAAAACAGTTACATTTATGATTTTAGAATAATATTTAAAACGTGACTGACAGTAGTCTATGCTGATTAATGATATAGTATATCATTTCGCTGAAAAATGATGTCTGTGATGAACATTCCACGTTTTTTTTTTTTATAATGGTACGTTCATCGCCGAGTCATTCTCATAAACGTCCGAATCAATCGCTCGCATCGATTCATTGATTGACGTATAAACCGACTGTCTTCGTTGCGGTTGTGTTTATGTCGTCTGTGGTGGGTGTGTGCGTGATGTATTGTCGGTGCTTCCAGCCTGTGCGGCAGGCAGCATGTGGCTTACAGTCTGTGACGGCATGCTTGGAACGGTATGTACATAGTATATGGTCAGCATCCCCGTCTCGCCTCACATTAGCATATTCATTACCTACTGCTTTCCCAAATAAGGCGCTAAATAGGCTAGAACGATTACAAACACCGAAGAGCGTTTCAAAGTTAACAAAAATCTCACACAATTAGTGGTACAATTTCTTTTCGAAACAACTTATTTACATTTCTTCTCCTTCAACCGTTTTGAAAAAGAAAATTTATAAACAATTTTAAAAAAATATTACAACCAGTTCGTGTAAAATTCTGAACACGTGAAAAATGATCTCCACCAAATCAAAATGGTGGCCTAATTTATGCTAATCTGATGTGGCGACACAGGTTCACTGTCCAGATGCATGCCGGTTAGGGCGGAACACGTGGGTGCCCACGGCGGGCGATCAGCTAAGTTAGGGACACCAGCGTCCAAAATGGCGCACACCTACCAAATACATGTACAATATTCAGCATTCTCTGAAATAACATATGATAATAGTACAAAATATTGACCTACGGTCCTGGGAATATTTTAAACAGACCAAATAAGACCGTTTATTGACATTCATTTAGGGAAACAATTTATTTTGGCCCTAAGCCTATTAACGGTTACCCGATTCGAAGCAATATTTATAATTTCTGTCGATTTTGCTGAAAAAAATCGGAAAAAATGACGAGATTTCGTCTATGGACTTTAAAATCGAGTCACCCAATTATGGTAATCAACGATAAAAATTGAGTTACCGAAAATACCCACTTCCTACTTGCCTACAGTGGCATTAATAGGATGAAGGCATTAAACAAACTCTTACATTTAACAAATGATAGACTAAGTCCATGAGAATAATTTTCTGGATTCTTTTAGAGAAACCGACAAGGTCGCCATCTTGAAAAGGCGCGAAACACGTGGGATTTCTTCCAAAATTTTAGAACTTTACGCCGTTTTCGACGTAAAGAAACGTGCTTCTCCTCTGATAACTCTTTCTGACTAATTTAAACTGGCATATAAATAATGACCTACAGTTTTCACGTACCTGATGAAAAAAATGCTATTGATTTTTTTCAAAAAATCCCTTAAAATTAATCAAAACTATCCTTGAAAACAGTGGTTTTCAACTGGCGTCTAGGTGAAAACACTGTTGCATAGACGATCAGTCGTCAGGGGTCACCAGTATGGGGTAAAGGGGAGCCCCTCGCGCCGAGAGTACCTGTAAGTGACCGGCGGAGCCTCTAGTGTGGGGTCACAATGGCCGACGAGGGAATCTGCCCGATCTCACCATTTAAACTCAAACTTCCTTCCCCGTCGAGTCGACGGTTCCAAACAAATCATAAAACTCATTCTCCACTTGTCATGTTTATTCGTTTGACATTTGGCAACAACAAAGCACAACCTCCGCGCACGGCACGTCCTATCTGACTTAGCGAGAGCGAACTACGGCACGTCCGTAGTCGCCGAATGTAACGCCTGAAGTGTAGGAAAACTACCAGTTTGCAATTGTGTGCACCCGTCACCAAGGTACGGAAACGAGGCGGTCGTCCACAACCTCCCGCGTCCAAGAAGCCGGGGATAACCGCCACCTTAACTGAACGAAGTCAGGATCCTACATGTATGGCATTCTATGTGTAAATCCCTATCCATAGAACTCAAGATTATCTTTCTAGTGTAATTATGTCAAAAGTTATTTATATCTTTCCGATTTAACCTGGTTTCAGTGGCGGCCGTTTTGGATTAATGCAAATGACGGATTCTCCCCAGAGTTGCTACACCGCCAAAACAACGGATCTGACATATAATATAGAGTACCTCAACAATACAAAATCGTCAAAAAACCCATTATACGAGCAATTTCAGGGTTCATATAGGGCTTGTATAGGCTGGCTACTGGACTAGTATACCCATATAAACTGCCTTATTATTGGACCTTTTTTATTATTGAGTATTTAAATAACGCATTGTGTATTTTAATTACCAATAATTCCATATTTTAGTTAAGTAGAAACTAACAAAAAGACGGAAAAAGACCAATTGTTTATTTTTTTAACGAATTATTGTGTCTTTTAATTACCATCTTTTGATTAAAATAGAAAACTAACATTATAAATATATTATATGTGTGTGTGTGATAAACTGCATTTTATTTTACCGTCAGTTCATTTGTTCCCGTTATTTATTTGTTCAAAAATTGTATTTTTTCAATATATACGAGTTTTCCTGTAGGAGACAGATGAGGACGCAACTAAGACATACGACCCTAAAGAAGAAGCTTACAAGGTGAAAAAAATGTAAATAAAAAACAAACTAAACAATGATCAGTCTGTTTTTTTTATGAAAATAAGTAATTAGCCCTTATCGGCTGAATCAGACTGATACTAAAATTGTTCATATAAATTACCTCACCAACGATTAAGTATGATGAGTACGTTACAAAATTGTCACTGTATTTCTGGTTTGTTTTCCCGCCTTCTGACTTGGGTCTTCAAATTTTTTTTTAAATCAAAGGTAAATTAAAACATTTCACTTAAACAATGTTGGTCATTACCTTTTTTCACTGGTCACTAACTACACTTTGTTATTCATCCCAAAACTTACTCAAATGCCACTCAAATTCTCAAATCACCAAAAACAATAACAACAACAACATTTAAATTATACCAGCTAAAAGACGGAAAAATGCCACTTGTTTAGTTTTTTAATGAATTATTGGGTATTTTAATTACTGTATTTGGGTTAATAGAATTACAAAATATGTATAGATTATAGATATATATGTATATGTGATAATCTGAATTTTACTTTCCGTCAGTTCATTTGTGTACGTTACTTATTTAAACAATCTAATATTTTAATATATACGTGTTTTCCTGTAGGAGACAGAGATGGAGGACGCAACTAAGACATACGACCCAAAAGAAGAAGCTAACAAGGTAAAAAAATGTACAAAAAAAAAACTAAACTAGGACAGCAGTGTGTTTTTCAAGTAATTAGCCTTTATCATCAGAAAATAATAAAATGCGGCAGCAGACATACAAGATGGATAGATGTAATATTGGTGATCGCTGTGCCTCTCCACAACCACAGAACCACTGATGCAATCAGACACAGCTCCCTGTTTTATGACTCCTTAGACGACATACAAAACCTGAGGTGTACAAGGATGTACACTCCGATCCAAGAAGACCATAAGGAGAGCAGCCAGTGTGACGATAAGTATCGCGCCTCCTCGTGGCAGCAGAAGACAGCACTCACAGCAGAGAATGTGTAGAACACAGTATTAGGCGACTAAGCGAGGCATACACTACATCATGTAGAGGTCAGCAACGTATGTAGCTCCTCGTATAGCAGCCGATCGGTTGTACGCCTATATAACCACTACGGGATAGTTGCCGGGATTGGACCCCTAACAAAAAGTGGCTGTGTAACTCACAAAAAAATATTTGAATTTTTGAAGAAAGTTTTTTTTAATACTGTTAGGATAGACACTACTCGTTTGTGCAACCAATTGTTCAGCACGTTTATTATCTTGGACGCAAATCAATATTTCTAAAAACCCAAAAGTGGTCCAATCGTGGATCACGTGACCACAATTGGACCACCTCTGTGTTTTTTTAAATAGCACGTTTCATGTCACTGGTATACCAATTGTATTACTATTAAGACATTACCAACTGCTAAAATCGAAGAATTAGTGTCAGTATCAAACAATTGTCCAAGACCAAAAATACAAATTCCTGACGAACCCTCGATTGGACCACTTTTAATATGTTGACTGTTTTTTTAAAACAATACTTAGCTTTTAATTTGTGTTTGTTGAGTTTGTAAAACTAACTGTTATCACATATAGCAGATATTACAGTTATCGGGATGTACCAGTATAAAAAACTCTGGTCCATTTGAGGAGCTGGTCTAATCCCAGCCAATCGCGGAGGTAATATGGTTGTTTATATCATGCCAGCCTACCTTGACATGTGGCAAATTTCCAAACTTGCATTATCGTTCACATTAACAGATGTGTGTGCAGCTTTTGGGATAAATTTTATGGGTACATGTGTGTTCAGAGTAGTCCATAGACATTATTTAAGAATTGCAATATTAGATTAGCAACCTAAAATATTGGTTTTAACTATTAAATCTTACAAAATCACAGTTTTCATATTCTATGGGCTCAAATTCCTATATGACCCTCTAGGCATAACAGGACGCGAGCAATAGCACTGGTCCGATTGAGGCACTGCTCCAATCCCGGCCTCTATCCCCTAACATCGCCAACGTTGCTACAATCAGAATATATAAGAGAGCAGAAATATGCCTAGACATGTACACTAGTCTGACCAGGTCCGCCTGAGCTTGACAGGGTTCAGACCTTGCAATATATATTGATTCAGCATGCTTAACCTCCTCCGAGCTAGAAGTTTAAAAAACATGGCAATCTGAAATTAACGATAAACCGCCGGACATCTCCCAGGCATGACAAAATGGCTATATAATAGAACAGGATCAAAAATAGCATTTGTAAAAAAGGATCGAGAGCTTATTTCAACACTCGATTATATTCGTGACCAATAATCGGCCGCTACATTATCTTCCCCTATTATGTGTCTGACATTTGAGTTATACTCTTAGAGGGTGAAACTCCAACGTAACAAACGTTGATTTGGTAATTTCATTTGATTTACAAACGTCAATGGGTTATGATCAGTATGAACAGTTATTTATTGGCCATGTTTCCCAAGATAAACCTCGAAATGTTTCAGTGACAATAGTAAGGCCAAAGCATCTTTCTCTATGGTCGAGTAATTCTTTTGGGCTTTTTAAAGATTTCTTTGAGAGAGAAAACAGGATGGTCTAACTAGTCTAGTAGGAAGAAGGGGGTATCGTGCACCCCCCGGAAATCAATTTCTAATTGATGTTTCTAGACAGGAAAAATACCATAGAAAACGATTTGCTATGCTAAAAAATTGACTAAATGTCCCACATACTATTTTTAGGCAAATTAGTGACGCCATTACTGGAAAATGTATATTTCGCCATATCTCAGCCAATAGTGCACATAGCTCAACACTTAAGGTGTCTAACCCGATGTTTTGAGGGTCTAAGATCATTATAAAACTGACTGAAAGATGCTAGCGTGCCAACTATCGCCGCCATTAGCGAAAAATCCAAGTTTCTTCATATCACCGCAGATAATAATGATAACTGCTTTAGTTCTATAGTCATTCATTTCTATCATACATTTATTATGCAGACATAAAGCGTCTAGACGTATGTTCTGATGCTCAACGAATATAATATATGTACGAACCATGTGATAGTATGCACATTAGTGCCATCATTAGCGTATAAAAACTGATAACTGCACACGCTATATATCTATAGGCCTACCTAATGTATTTCTGAAGGTTCAATAAACTTACACCATAACAGAGTAACACTATGTCCTAGTACACGACATGTTGTAGAATGTATGCTAGGATGCACATTAGTATGTCCTAACACATAATACTACTATGAGGTGTCGCAGTACATGAAAATGTTGTAGAATGTATCATAGAATGTATACTAGCACGTTCCACCCCATATTAACACTATACATTTTTCTAAAGATTTTGTGGATAGAATTGCAACTATCCGTTCCATATTTCCAGATAAAGTACATAATATTCCATCAGTGCAAAAACCAGAAATTAGATCCAAAATGAACCCTTTTGAGCGTGCGACAGAAGATGACATTAAAGAGCTTATTTTGAGCTCATCGTCAAAATCATGTGATCTGGACCCCATTCCTACAAGCGTGCTGAGAAATTGTGTTGATATATTAGTAACTACCATCACTGATATAATCATCATTTCAATGGACACGAGTACATTTCCTAAAAAAATCAATGTAAGACCACTACTTAAAAAACATCTCTTCCTAAACGAACTAAAAAATCACAGGCCTGTATCCAACTTGAGTTTCATTACCAAAATCTTAGAAGAGGTAGTAGACCATCGGCTGCAAGCTCATATAAAAAATAACCATATATCTAATCCATTACAATCAGCTTACAGAAAATATCATTCTACGGAGTCAGTTCTACTGAAAATACATACCGATAGCATTATTAATAGTATGGACAAGGGTGAAGTTACAGCTCTGACCTATCTGGACTTGTCGGTCGTTTTCAACACCATTGACCATGCTACATTACCATATAGACTTTCAGATTGGTATGGAATATCTATATCTGGGCAGGGTCAAATTTGGTTTTCTTCGTACTTGGAAAATAGGCACCAATCCGCAAAAAATAAAGAGAATCTGTCAGATAAAGTCACACTCTCATATGGAGTACCACAGGGCTCTGTGCTGGGACCAGTGCTTTTTATCCTATACACTACACCACTCAGCACTATTATCCCCAGTTTTGACATAAACCACCCTCTTTATGCCGATGATACTCAATTTTACATGTCTCTATCCGTTTTCAACGCCAAGACATCTCTTGAGAAGTTTTAAGAGTGTAATGACCGTGTCGGCCTGGATGACAGGGTCTAAGCTGAAGCTTAATCCTAGTAAGACAGACTTTCTTCTCATTGGGACCAAACTTCAGTGAGAAAAAATCTTAAGTAATTCCCCATGCTTGAATCTAGGTCAAAACACAAATCCATCTGCATCAGCCAAAAATCTTGGTGTAGTATTCGACAGTAGCCCAGATTTCCGTAAACAAAACATATCTCAAAAAAAATAATATCCTGAACATGTAGGGCATGCTTCTATCATATTGATGACCTGCGTCAAATTCGAAAAAATCTGTCCTCAGATCTTTCCAAGCAAATTGCAGTGGCACTGGTCAGTAGCAAGTTAGATTATTTTAACTCACTTTTCTAAAATATGCCAGAAAAAGATATCGCTCGATAAAAACGCGTTCAGAACTGCCTTGCAAAAGTGGTAACCAGGGCCCCCAACGTCTTAGTTGTTCTGTTCCTATTCTAAAACGATTACATTGGCTTCCTGTCAAATTTCGCATTAATTTTAGAATATAACTTTCCGAACCCTAAAAGACAACCAGCTTGCATATCTGGCTGACTTACTTGTTTGTCCGAAATGCTCAAAATATCTACAATTTCGAATCGATTTTTTGGTCATTGTATAAAAACTAAGACTGGGTCAAGAGCGCTCTCTATATCTGGCCCAGCCTTCTGGAACTGTGCCTGTGCCAATACGTAATGCCGAAATAATTTCAACATACCGGAAGTTACTTAAATCTCACCTCTTTGATCTGGCTTTCCCGCCCTAGCTCCTCAGCAGCCTGGCTCCCTGTTTACGAACTTGCTTTGGCCTCAATTATGACACATGAGCTCGGTCCGCTGAGTGCGTGACATGTAGAATTTATGCTAAAATGTATCCTAGAGCATACTGTACTTGCAACAGAACAGTTAGGCCTGACAAGATGATTCTGAAGGGTCCAACCATTTACTCATCACTTTCACTCATCACTTTGTCATCGTATTCTTCATGATCAACCTGGTCATCTCCTTCCCGATCACCAGCATCAAGGAGATCAACCAGCGAGGTTGACAGGACAGGACAACATGATCACAGTGGTTCCAAGACTCCCAGTTCAGTCTTCACCCACCCCTGTTGCTCTTCGTACATGCACGAAGCAACCCGGTGGTTCACATGCTGGATGTGTGGCTCCAAAGCAGACTGGTATGGGGAAGGCGAGACAGGTCGACTCTGGACTTGAAAATTAGCTTTTTTTCTTCTCTCACCATCTTGTGGGGCAGCTTGACATGGACGGCTTTCACAGAAGATTTACTAATGTGTTCGAACATCAGATACGTATGCCAACTGCTCCAACTGTTTCATCACCTGAGGCTTGACATTTGACGTCGTCACCCATTTGCCTAAATGTTTTGTAGAACCTGATAATCTTTTCCAGCTTTTTATGTGGCCCCACCTTTCCCTTGCCTTTGAATGAACTGGGTCAATCCTCTCCACTGAAGACACATTAGCCGAGGGGAGTGGCATAGTACGTTAATAGTCTTCTCCGAGAGACTCAGCCATGTCAGGTAATTGTTGACAATATGGTTGTGCTTCCCCGATCCTGTGTCACACAGTCATATCGATTGAATGGGCATGATGTAGTGGAATCACAAATATGTCTGGTACTGCACCTCCACTTGCGTTTTGATAAATTGAAACACTTGGCATGATTCAAACAAAATATTGTGGGAATAGGCAAAGCAGTAGCAAGACTAGTAACATAACACAATCTTACCCAGCTATCTGTTGTAACAAATTGATGAATTCTACCCTCCACAATGAGGACTGCCATATTTGTTCTGTCCAGCCTGGAAGCGAATGATCTCTGAGCAGCGACGTCTCAACCTCTCCTGCGCTTTGATAGACCCAGGATGATAACTGTCAGTTGAGATCGCTGTCTGATCGAGTATCTGTATGCATATCTCACAACTCCTTGGGGTATGACAGATTGTCTGGGGTAGCGTCTTCCAGAAGGTGAGGCCTAGTCAAGGAAGGTAATTTTGTTGATTTTCGAGGAAAAGCCATTTGGTGAACCAAGCCAAGGAGGTACAGCCATAAGTCATGAGCTCTTCCAAGTCCATTGGTTCATTTAGACTTTACTAGGAGCAGGGATGCCAGGTTGCTTTGCTCCTGGTACTGGATGACTTGAGATGATTCACATAATAACACAGGTTGACACAGGTTACCATTTGAAAAACAATGAATATAGTTGTGAATGTGATTTTAACTAATTAACGTTCCTTGTGAGGAAGTGATGTTGATCTTGTTGTTGTCAGCTTTTTAGAATTGAATTCCATATTGTCGAATCTTAGTGGCCACCATTAGTCTTGTGAAAGCCCACAGAATGTTACGGCAAAAAGGACAACGGCATTCTGGTACTGATCCGCACTTCCAAGAATGTAAGCGTGTGCAAGAGCATCAGCAAGAACGATAACCGAACTGTGCAGAAGCCAGAATGAAAAGGCAACATGTGTGCTCTTTGGGAATTTCTTGAATTTGACATGATTTTTTATTGGGTTATTCTGTAACCGTTTCAGCAGTTTCTCAGCTTGATAGTTCTGATTTATCATAGCCATTCAGTTCTTCGACAAAGAGCAAGCACAATGGCGATAGCAAGAGGACCTCACTATGTTGGACAACATGTTCACCAGTACGAATAAAAGCTAAAAATAGTTTTACTATGTTCTTTGCCCCTCAAAACATAGATCTGAAAAGTTATATGCAGTTATCTTTAATATTGTCTGAGCTATGGCGAAAAATAGACTTTTCGTTGATGGCGGCAATATTTCGCGCAATAACATGTGTTAGACACATCTGATCACTTCAAGAATAGTCTTATAATGCTCTTGGACCCTCAAAACATGGGGTTATACACCTTAATCGTTTTCTATGGTATTTTTCTAATCTAGAAACATCAATTAGAAATTGATTTCCGGGGGTGCACGATACCCCCTTCTTCCTGCCCAACTAAACCCATCACTTCCGGCCTGGTTCAATACAGAGCCGATACCAATGTCACTTGCGTCAAAGCACTAATAA
The DNA here is from genome assembly GCA_964017125.1 of Flabesymbios commensalis. Classification (NCBI taxonomy): domain Eukaryota; kingdom Metazoa; phylum Annelida; class Polychaeta; order Terebellida; family Flabelligeridae; genus Flabesymbios; species Flabesymbios commensalis. The sequence continues at coordinate 2,248,625 of OZ024914.1, forward strand.
AAGGGCTTGGAATGATCAGGTGACTTTAATACCACTGAAGACAATAGCATGTTTTTTATCTGTGAAAATGCTGATTGACACTGCTTTGACCATAGAAATTTCACTTTTTTAGTTAATTGGTTAGTCAATGGCGTACTTGGACAAAAACTTCTATAAAAACCAGCCATCCCAGGAACCGCATGTAGGCTTTTTTATCCTTAGGAGGATCACACTCAACTATACGTTGTACTTTTGCTGCAATAATAATAATAATAATAAAGTCTTTATTTAGCGAGGGTACAGGTATATACAAGAACGTACAAAATCAATAAAAATTAAAAACATACGTACATGTATGTACCAACCCACTGAGCATAGCTCATCCGCCGTGGGGCCCTCATACATAAACATTAAAAAACATACATCGATATATACATCTATTTAAATATTATAATATTATATACATAACTCGTATGATTCATTTACTTATATAATAGAAAATAGTAATAATAGCGATCATTTTGAAGTAAAACAATTTACATGATTGATTTGTATACATGGAAATAATTGATAAAATAAAATATACTAGGACATTTTTTATATTGAGGTATATTTATATAACTCAGTACCTAACCTTATATTACATAACTTATCAAAGAATGTATGGTATTGATATAATATATATATACATATACATACATACATATATATACATATATATATATATATATATATATATACAGTATATACATTGTAAACATGACAACTACAAACACACATACATAGATTACATTTGAGAGTACAATTAAAGCACAATTGCAGACAACATATATATTATTTCAAACACAATAATTACAAATCTGATATATGTATATAGTAGCTACTTTTTATTTCTGTTTTTGTATTCGCGTACAAATTATTTTAATGTTGTTGCTTTGCATGCTTCATCGGATAGAGAATTCCAGATTTTTGGACCATTAAGCCTAAGGCTTTTGTGATGAGCTGCTGGTACATAGAGTTTATTGCTTGTCTTCGATCTTAATGAATGATTTGTGCTTGTGCATGTTGGTTTAAATAAATTAGATATATAATCAGGGGTAAGGTTGTTTAGAGCTTTGAATACCATTGTGGCCTGTTTTTCCTGAACAATTTTATCAAACGTTTCCCATTCAAGTTGATCGAACAGAGGACTAGATGGGGAATACTTATCTGCATCCAGAATAAGGCGTGCGGCTTGTTTTCGCAATTTTATTATTGAATATATGTCAGTTTTGTTACATTGTCCCCATATAGTGCAGCAATATTGTAGGTGTGTTTAATATAGTAGTTATAATACAAAATACGGGTCTTTGCAGGTAAATAATGTCTTATTTTTCTGAGAATAGACAGCTTGAAAGCAATTGTTTGTTTACCTTTCTTTACTTGACTATGCCACGTTAAGTTATTATCGATAAGCACACCTAGGAGTTTTTCTTGTTTGGTATTTTTTATTTGTGTGCCGTTAATTTTTATGTTGATGTCTATTTCAGTTTCAGCTAAACGTGATGCTTTTGCTTTTGATAGGATTAACATTGCTTTGATTTTTTCAAAACTTAAAGCCAGGCCATTTTCATAGCACCAGTTGTTCGTACGTACTGCTTCATTAGATAAATGTTCCTTGACAAAGTGTATCTCTTTGCCACGGACAGTAATTGTTGAATCATCTGCAAATAATGATGTTTTACCAGATGCATTTTCTAATGGAAGGTCGTTAATATAAACTAAGAAAAGTAAGGGACCCAATATAGAGCCTTGTGGAACGCCATGTGTGTTGCATATTTCGCTTGAATATGTCGCATTAATTTTAACAGATTGTTTTCCATCAGAAAGGTAGGATTGAAACCAAAAAAAGGATTGTTCACCAAGTTGATATAATTTTAGTTTTCTAAGTAGAATATTGTGATCTACCAGATCAAAAGCATTGCATAAATCTAGAAAAAGTACTCCGCAATATTCATTGTTGTACATGACACTATCACTATCATCAGTCATTTCAGTAAGTGCTGTTTCACAAAAATGTTTGGTCCGAAAACCTGATTGTCGAGAGGATAAAAGATTATTCACCAGACAAAATTCGTACAATGAGTTGTGTACATGTTTTTTCAAGAACTTTAAACAAAAGGGGCAAAATAGATATAGGTCTGTAGTTTTCTGGGTCGTCGGTTGCGTTTCTCTTGTGAAGTGGTGTAACTCTTGCCTTTTTCAGATCGACGGAAAACAGCTGTTACGAATACTGTGATTACAAATTTCTGTTAAGTGTTTCGTAATTACTGGGGCTGATATTTTAACAATCTTTGATGATATATTATCGATTCCTGTCGCTTTATTATTATCAAGGCTGGTCAAAAAAATTTAAACAAAATCCTCTGCTATGTATGGTATATTAAAAATGTTTTCTTTTGGTAGTTTCGTTGTAATAAAAGCTTCCAGTTTCTTCAGATTTTGAGATTTCTTTATTTAGATATTTTTCAGACACACTAGTAAAGTACTTGTTGAAAGTATTTGCTATATCAGCATCATCTGTAAATGTTTTGTTTTCATAAGTTATTGTTTTAATGTTGTTAGAAAAGTTGGATTTGTTGTTAAGCTCATTAAATTCCTTACATAATTTTTTCGGGTCGTTTTTGTAGAGTTTAATTGATTCCGAATAATATTCTTTCTTTGCATAATATTCTTTCTTTGACTAGTGGTAAATGTTTGTCTATTATTTTAGTAATAGTAGAAATAAAACTTTGAAGATATTGATCCATTGAGATGTTTTCAGCACCGTTAGTTAACCAGGGGGCGTTTTGTAAGTCCGACAAGAATGTTGCAGAATTAAAGTTATTGTGTTTTCGATACGTTATGGTTTTATGGCGACCATCATTTTTGTTATAATCAATATTCGTCATTTTAAAAACAGCAAATACAGGGAAATGATCGCTAATACTATACTTAATAGGAGAGCTATATAAAATGGGAAGATCATCAGAAACGTAAATGTGGTCTATAAGAGTTTCACTGGTGTTTGTTACTCTCGTGGGTTCTTTAATTATCTGGTAAGGCTGATCCAAGATTCTTGAAGTTTATCTTTTTTATCCGACATGATATCAATGTTAATATCACCCATTAATATAGTTTATTTTCGGAATAAATTTTATACATAGATTCTTCCATATTAGATAACCAATGTTGTATAGAATCACTATCATTATTTGGTGGGCGATAGACTGAGGTCAGTAAAATAGATCTATTTGAATATTTGATTTCAATACATAAAATTTCAATAGGTCTTTCTAAGTCCTTTCTACGTTTGTATGATATGCCATCGCGGACATACATTATTAAACCACCTCCTCTTTTGTTTAACCTATCTTTCCTAACAACGTGTAACCATCAATACAGAGATAAGAATCATTAATTGTTTCCGTTAAGAATGTCTCACTAAGACAATATACATCAAGTGATGGACTATCGTTGACTAAAAAGAATTTTAATTGGTCAAGTCTGTTCAATAATCTATTTATATTGTGACAAGCCACTCGTAGGCCTTTTTTGAAATATGGAAAACAATTGGTTGAACTAACTAAGACACTGGGTATTTTGCAAAGATCTTTCTCAGATGTTATTGAAATTGAGTCGCAATTTGCTGCTCGTTGAATACTACATGAAGTACTATTATCGAAAGAATGAATAATGTCTGCAATTGTACTAAAAATTGTACTCACATGTGACGGCTGCTTACATTGCGGTAAAAATCCAAGCTTTCACATTGAACACGCCTGGTGAGCTTTGCTTTACCAGAGTCAGTCAGATGGACCCCATCGTTGCCAATATCACTTAGGGTTAATCCGGTGTCAACAAACAGTAGTCTATTGTTCATGTCACATTTATACTTGAGCAGGGTGTTAATCATTGTGACACGTCGTTGTCCTCTCTGGTTGCGTGTTGGTGGCACGGAGCAAACAATAATAGGTTTTACATATACATAACCGATGATATGCCCTAGGAAATTAACGATACCTTTACCGAACACCACTTTGTTTAGATGAAGCGTAAGGCCATACTCGATCAAACGCTCGAAATGACTTTCAATTGCGATAAGATGGGCTTCCCAAGTTGGGCTAACCACGATCAAGTCGTCAATGTACATGCACGTTTTCTTGAGACCCCTGACGACGTCGTCCATCAGATGTTGGAAAGTGCTAGCGCTATTTTTCATACCGAAAGGCATCCTAAAATACCTCGATGTTCCGAAAGGGGTTACAAACGCCAATACCGCGTAGAGTGAGATCTGTGTTGGGCGAAAAGTTTGTCAAAATCGCCAAAGTGACCATTCTCAATAATCACTGCTGCGCCAATTTCGTGGATAACAGGAACTCAGTTTGGTTATCTGTTTTTCGATGTCAGTAACTCAGTTTCGTCAGCTTCGTCGAGTACAGGAAACCAGTTTCTTCAGTTTCGTTTTGTAAATTTCGTTCTGTCAATTTGTTTCGTTTCATGGATTACAGAAAGCCATATCATTCCATGATCTTACTGTGAGCTCAATGTATGACCTCACAAAATACAATAACTGAGTATATTCTGGTGACGTCATAATATAATGACGTCACATGCTGATCTCATTATATGATCTCATCGTGATATCACTGTGAAGCTAACATGCATGATCTCACAGTATGATATACATGATCACAGCTCACAGTATGACCTCACAGTATGAGTTAGCTGTGATATCACTGTGATATGGCTGTGATCTCACATGTTGACCGGGTAATTATGGCCGTCGTCATCTCGATCATCTCTAATTTTATTTTCTAATTACACCAGGCAAAATAGATGTATTCTCCAGTCAAAATCTCACCAAAAAGAGGTATTACATCCGTTCCTACTTGTATTTTTTGAAAAGCATATTTTACCAAATTTGACATGCACGTTGACCTTTGAATGTTTATTATAACTTTTAGTCAGTTTCAAAATAAATACACACTCCAGTGATGTGATAACAAAGTAGTGCGTATTGGTAAATGATCAAGTTCTTCAATGTGCTTTGATTACTATGTTTCGATTACTGCCATCTCAAGTAATGCAATACATTAATGCTTATATTGCCAAGCATATAAGCCAGCATGTCGTTCAAGTTCAAGAACAAAACAAGTTCAGGTTAATTTAGTATGTTAAATTTGCTATAAATATCACCGGTGGTCAAATGTGTTGACACACTGGTACCCAGAAACTAAATATAGCTGTGAGATTTGCATATTAATTTGGTGGCCTATGTAGAGTGACGTAGACCTATGCATATACCTTATAACGTTTTCAGTTGAAATTAGGCAGTTAGCATAACAGCAAAAATTGATGTTTTTATTTTGTTAGACTTTGTTATGATGATTTATGGTATGTTTCAGGTTGAGCCATACGTTGTACAGCAGACAACATGTCAGAAAGCTATAGTGACTGGTATGGTGTTTATAACCGGGCGTCTAGTTGTTTGCCATGCGATGAATGATAACCTATATGTTTATCAGACTTTCAGTAATAAAATGTTGGAAACATTAAAAGTGGCAGGTCTGACCAGTCCACAAGATATTGTAAAACTGCCTCACGAAGGCACGCTGGTCATTAGTGACAAGGAAAATATGTTATTTTGGGTTTCGCTTTCAATCAAACAAAATGGGAAGAGCACTGTACGAATTAAAAAAAAAGTCGAGATGAAGTATAAGCCTTTAGGAATGTGTGTAAACAGAAACAGCAAGGTAGTTATTTGTGATCAAGAAAAACATCGATTGTACATATACAGCGCAACGGGCGCATGCGAAGGGCTTATAGAACTACCAGAGAATATAAAACCGCATCATATTATATCTCATACGACCAATAATAGGTACTTCATCACCGATTATAATAATAAACAATTTGTGTTGGCAAAACAAGATGGGACAATAACACACACAATGGAATCATCTGAACAACTAGGTAGACCTTGTTGCATTACCCAAGATGGAAGAGGCAATGTGCTGGTGACCGATGTTATAAAACACAGCGTGTTGGCGTTTGACAGTGCTGGTAAGTTTAAAGGTCAGTTACTGGGTGAGGAGGATGGATTATTTAAGCCAAGGCATCTGCTTCTAGACCAAGATAATGATATACTCTATGTGGCATGTGAAAAGCCAGTGCGCGTTGTCATCTACGAATACACACCATTACTGGTTGAATCACATATAGTACAGAAGACTGCTGACCAGAAGCAGGTAGAGGACGCAACTAAGACATACGACCCAAAAGAAGAAGCTTACAAGGTGAAACAAATTTAAATAAAAAACAAACTAAACTAAGATCACAGTCCGTTTTTTTATGAAAATAAGTAATTAGCCCTTATCGTCATAATCAGACTAATAATAAAATTGTTCATATAAATCACTTCACTAAGTAATTAAGATTAAGTATGATGAGTACGGTACAAAATTGTCACTGTATTTCTGGTTTGTTTTCAAAATACACTCACTGAGTATAGTCTGGTGACGTAATAATATAATGACGTCACATGCTGACCTCATTATATGATCTCATCGTGATATCACTGTGAAGCTAACATGCATGATCTCACAGTATGATATACAGGATCACAGCTCACAGTATGACCTCACAGTATGAGTTAGCTGTGATATCACTGTGATATGGATGTGATCTCACGTGTTGACCGGGTAATTATGGCCGTCGTCATTTCTAATTTTATTTTATAATTACACCAGGCAAAATAGATGTATTTTTCAGTCCAAATCTCACCAAAAAGAGGTATTACATCCGTTCCTACTTGTATTTTTTTAAAAGCATTTTTTACCAAATTTGACCTGCACGTTGACTTTTGAATGTTTATTATAACTTTTAGTCAGTTTCAAAATAAATACACACTCCAATGATGTGATAACAAAGTAGTGTGTATTGGTAAATGATCAAGTTCTTCAATGTGCTTTGATTACTATGTTTCGATTACTGCCATCTCAATCGAATGCAATACAATAATGTTTATATTGCCAAGCATAAAAGCCAGCATGTCGTTCAAGTTCAAGAATAAAACAAGTTCAGGTTAATTTAGTATGTTAAGTTTGCTAAAAATATCACCGGTGGTAAAATGTGTTGACACACTGGTATCCAGAAACTAAATATAGCTGTGAGATTTGCATATTAATTTGGTGGCCTATGTTGAGTGACGTAGACCTATGCATATACCTTATAACGTTTTCAGTTGAAATTAAGCAGTGAGCATAACAGCAAAATTGATGTTTTTATCTTGTTATACCTTGTTATGATGATTTATGGTATGTTTCAGGTTGAACCATACGTTGTACAGAAGACAACATGTCAGAGAGCTATAGTGACTGGTATGGTGTTAATAACCAGGCGTCTAGTTGTTTGCCATGCCATGAATGATAACCTATATGTTTATCAGACTTCCAGTATTGAAATGGTGGAAACATTAAAAGTGGCAGGTCTGACCAGTCCACAAGATATTGTAAAACTGCCTCACGAAGGCACGCTGCTCATTAGTGACAAGGAAAATATGTTATTTTGGGTTTCTCTTTCAATCAAACAAAATGAAAAGAGCAATGTACAAATTAAAAAAAGAGCCAAGATGAAGTATAAGCTTTTAGGAATGTGTGTCACCGGAAACAACAAGGTCATTATTTGTGCTCAAGAAAAAAATCAATTGTACAAATACAGCGCAACGGGCGCATTTGAAGGGCGTATAGAGCTCCTAGAAAATGTGAAACCGTATCATATTATATCTCATGCGACCAATAATAGGTACTTCATCACCGATTATCATAATAAACAATTTGTGTTGGCAAAACAAGATGGGACAATAACACACACAATGGAATCATCTGAACAATTAGGTAGACCTTTTTGCATTACCCAAGATCGAAGAGGACATGTGCTGGTGACCGATGTTATAAAACACAGCGTGTTGGCGTTTGACAGTGCTGGTCATTTTAAAGGTCAGTTACTGGGTGAGGAGGGTGGATTATTTAAGCCAAAGCATCTGCTTCTAGACCAAGATAATGATATACTCTACGTGGCATGTGAAAAGCCAGTACGCGTTGTCATTTACGAATACACACCATTACTGGTTGCATTACATATAGTACAGAAGACTGCTGACCAGAAGCAGGTAGTGGCTGGTATGGTCATAATAAAGGGGCGTCTAGTTGTTGCTCATGGGGCAAATGATAACCTCTATGTTTATCAGATTTCTAATAATACAGTGATGGAAACATTAAAGGTGGAGGGTGTTACAGGTCCACAACATATTGTAAAACTTCCTCACAGAGACACACTGCTCATCAGTGACCAGGCAAATATCTTATTCTGGGTCTCTCTTTCAATAAAACGTAATGGACCGAGCACTGCGCAAATAAAAAAAACAGTAAATCTGAATTATACACCTTTCGGAATGTGTGTAACCGAAGACAGCAAGATAATTATTTGTGACCAACAACGGGGTCGACTTTGCAAATACAATACAGTGGGCGAATATGAAGGGCTTATACAGTTACCAGAGAATGTACAACCGCATCATATTATATCACATAAGATCAATAATAGGTACTCCTTCACTGATTATCATAATAGACAATTAGTTTTAGCCGAAAATGATGGAGCAATATTACTTAGAATAGAATCATCTGAACAACGAGGTAGACCTTGTTGCATTACACAAGATAAAAGAGGACATGTGCTGGTGACTGACATTGAAAACCACAAAGTGTTGGTGTTTGACCATGATGGTCTGTTTAAATGTAAATTACTGGACCAGAAGAACGGATTATATAAGCCACGGCGTCTGCTTCTAGACCAAGATAAAGACAAACTCTATGTGTCATGTGAAAAGCCAGTACGTGTTGTCGTATATGAATACACATTACTACTGGATGAGTGCCTCATGAAACACTGACTGTGCCACTGCTGAAAAAAGTTAGCAGTTTAGATTTGTCTATATTCATAAAAAAATACATTGATAAAGTTTTAAAACAAATTTGAAAATTTCAATACAAATGCTGTAAGTTTAGATCTCTGGGACATGTGCTTAATGCCAACACTGAAAGTATGTCAATCAATCAATCAATGCAACTTCCATAGCGCCAATATACTGACCGGATCGAGCTCAGAGCCTCACGAAGCAGAGACTGTGCGAATTCAACGTTTTAGATTTACCTATATGCATACTAGCAATATTAATTAAAGATACTAATTATATTACAATATAAAAGCATTAAGTTTAGATCTCTGGGACATGTGCTTAATGTCAACACTGGTATTGGGTGCATATGATGCATCAGGTCAGTTAAGATATCCGTTCCCCAACGCATTTGTAAATATGTATTAAATCACACATGGTCTCGTCCATGACATCACCTGTACTGATACAATGCGGTATCGTTATTATCTTTTAATTTTTATACGTATAATGACTGAAACAGCAGCTGTGATAGTTTTGTTAGCCTGTGATGCTTGATGAAAATGGCTTGTTTATTAAGTAGTTTTGTTGAATTATAAATTGCATAGCTATTAGGGTTGACTTGTCTATGTTGTTGATGTGTTATAATGACCAAAGCAGGAGCTGTGATAGTTTTGAAGACGTTTTAACCATACAAACGGAATTGTTTTATCTATTACGTTTTGAAACGTTATTAATATATTATTTTCTGACTTTGAAATTATTCTTATTATTGATCATTAAACAAACTATGTCTACGAGTTTAAATGTGATAAGTCAAAACTATAATATTGCTTAGTTTGACCTGCATCACCTTTCAACATAATGTGTGAAGCACGCTCGCCTGCGATTGAGAATCGGACGGGGACACCGTGGCCAAGTCATCAGCTCACCAGGCCATAAATAGAAGGAGATTATGAAACGCAGCTGGGATAGATTCTCAGATCTCAGCATTTAAAGGGACTTAACGTCAGTTTTTGCAGTGAACATACTCGATACACTTCAATATAATATCATATTTGCCACTCCCCTTGACATAATGTATTAAACCCAGAATGTCTTCCACAGCAAGGTTTTTTACGAGCAATATCATCTATATAATCAAAGGAGTCAGAAAAACATCGGATGCTAAATTTTATATGTTGAGCATTTTTTTTTAATTGGCATAATTAGCATATTGAATGTGGTACATTAGGGACCTGCCTTTATTGGAGCCCCCTATCAACACAAACGCACTAATTATGGTTAACTTTGCCTTTGTTCAAGCATTATACAAATGTCAAACATACTATCAACATTTTTTAAAAATGCAAAATGAATGACATCCGTCATTTTGATTTGTTTATATGACACTCCACCAGTACTGGAACGTAATCGCTTGTGATCAGGTGTCTCAGGTAACTGCTTGCTTAAATTTTGGGGAGTGAAAAGGGATACAGAGACAATTTTTATGACACGTCATAGTCAAGGGGCCGCCAGAAAGTCCAGGACTTGAATTTATATCATCTTGACGAAGTATTGTCTCGATGCGTGAGGTTTGAATGCACTTTTTACCTCCATATCCATCAAGTCTTTTGAATAAGCATTTTTCTGTAATATGTTTGCATGTCCTCATATAATTAGGTTCTACAGCGCATTAAACAGAGTATAAGTGTTTCGTGTAGTGTATAAATATTATTCAAACCACTTAACTATCATTTCAGATATAACACCACAATCGGATTCCTTGCCCTCTAAAACATATATTTTGATAGCAAAATTATAGCTTTTTCTTAATCATAACAAAAGCTATAGCAAAATATTGATGCTAGTCATATCGGCAGCCATTTTGGTGGCCATCTTGGATTCTGAAAAAGCCAAGCGGGCGACATTTTCCCACCCAGTTGAATTTTTATCTAGAGATCATATACCTAGATCTAGAGATCAAAAAAAATATTGTAACCACCCATTGCAAGGTCCCCATGCTTATCCACTGCACTATGATCACGAGAACCCATAATTCTCACAATAGGGAAACAACTGAAGAAAAATAAAAAACACAAAGGTTTATCAATAAAAATGGTCATTGGCGGGCATTTTGCCTTTTTGCAAAAGCATTTTTATAATATATCTTTCAAATTTAATTGGACTCATTTATTGGCCTCAAAATATAATTTTAGATCCTTTTTTTATTATTGGCGTCATTAGAAATTGAGATATAAGCTGGTTCTTGGATTTCCACATAAATGATGCTAATTATTCTGATTAATAAAAATGCTCAACATATAAAATTTAACATCCAGCATTTTCTAGCTTCTTGAATCCTATATATATCACATTTCCATAAAAAAAACCTCGCTGTAAAGATAATTTTGGGTTTACCTGCCTGGCAAGTAGATTATAACAACTGACCAACCTGTAAACTCTTCGTTAGTCCCGTTTTTTTAGAAGAATAATAACTTTAGACCTCATACACAGAAACACCACAGCCGTTCCCTGTCAATATTCTTGGCCAGTGACGTACACGCAAGTTAAATGCATCTTCCTGGCAGCAAGTCTTGGCACAGCGAGGCCGTCAGGCCAAGCCTTGCTGAATTAGCCATTCATCTACCTATTGGGGTAGGGATGAAGATTTAGATAATGAATATTCATTAGTTTTTCAAAACATGTCATCTTAATGTTGGCCCGCTGTCTGCGACGTTGGCTCACCATTAATTCAACCCTCACGCACGTGTCCGGTGAGATGTGGTGGTCTGTGTCTGAGACGTTTCCGGTGAGATACTCGGCCAGTAGACATGTGTTGGTTAATGTAGGGCCGGTGTCGTAGACAGTGGCCCCACATTAAAATAGCACTCATGCCAGAGGTCAAACTTGGGTCAAACAGAAAAAATCTTTTTAGAAAGTCCCCACTCCAATAGGCGGATTCAACACTGTTACAGCAAGGCCGGTCTGCGACCTCAGGAGTAGCCAGCCTTGCGGAGGAAGGTGGTTTAATGAGGCTGAATGAATACCTGAAATCAGTTTTCAGAGATCTGAGATGTAGGCTATTGTCCAGAGGCTATAGGTTAGCATAGGTCAGTAATTACATTTTCTCACGAAAAGAAAAAGATCTTACGTTCAATTACACTATTAGAGCCTACACAGCAAAACGAAGACGTTAAACTATTGTTGGCTAACATTGAACCTGCGTTGTGATATGTCATGAAGATACTCTTTCTAACATGGTGTCATGTGTGATAGTCCTACTCTTTCTAGCATGCACGGTGCCTTGCTTCCTAATGAGCCGTCAACAAGCGCTTCTGACGAACAGTAATTTACAGGTTTCGTATATTTTCCTATGATAAATGTGTTTTATTTTTTGCTTAGATATTTTATGAATAGCTGTTGTATCACCTTGCAAACAATGTACGAATTGAAATCGATTTGCTGTGTTCCTAATTAGGTGAAATAGATGGCTGCTCAAGAAAAATCGGCATGGGAATAGACACTTTTGTTTTTTTTATTTCAACATTGACAGGGTTTCCCCTAGAAATAAATGTAAGCGTGGTGGCTTTTGAGAATAATATGAAAATTTGAGAGCGAGAATTACGTGTGTTATTGTGTTCGCCTGAAGGGTGTACACAGAGTAGGGGGGTTTGGGTGCATGCCCCCCAATAGTGAGGCGGATATGTGAAACCATTGTGCATTTTGTCATAAAAGCAACAAACTTGGCACAGACCTAGACAAACTACAAATACATTTTTTTGGCTATGGAGACATCGTGAAATTACCCTAGAATGCTTTTGGCAGCCATTTTCCAAAATGACCGCCAAAAATGGGAAAATCGGTAACTACCATACATTGCTTAGCAGTCATATTATTTAAAATGTCGTTAAACTCTTTAAGTATGATGGGGATATATGTAACACATAACAAGAAAGCAGATGAGTATATATTATGTATTGCTGAGCATCGAAAACTTGCTGTATGAGTCTTTTACAATATGGTCAATAGAGAAAATACACATATTTGACGTTCTCACATTACCCGATTGCTAAAATACTTAAGAAGTAATACTATAAATTTGTGGATAGGGGTAAATGTAGCTTTTACAAATATAAATATGCCTTTGATTTACCTGACAATTTGCCATGTATAGTACACGCTGGTGAATTGAGCAATTATCATTGGGACTTTTGGTGAACTGTTCCCCTCATGTATCACAATCTCAACCACAATGGCAAAGGACACTGCACTTAAAGGTGATCTATCACCCCCTATATAGTATGAATAAATTTGTGACAAATAAAGCAAAGTTGCCACAAGGTGGGGCACAAGTGTTACCTTATATGTGGTGATGTGTTTCCTTATTTGTGGTGATGTGACCCTCTGAGAGAGTCACATGATAACCAATCACCCCGATGTATGGGGTGATTGGCTATTATGTGACCCTCTCAGAGGGTCACATGATAGCCAATCACCCCATATAAGGACATAATTATTCATACCACATAAGGGGTGATAGATCACCTTTAAATGCTGCTTTTACGCACTTGCAGCATCCCCATTCCCCTGGAGACGGGGGCAGGGGCCCAGGGTAGTGGTTAGCACCGCTGCCTTTCACGCTAGAGTTCGGGGTTCGGTTCCAGATCTCGGCGGTTTGAAAGAAACCAAAATGTTTCTTTACCATCCACGTGTGAAACTCAGTATTGTGGGGAGCTTCAATGACGGAGAGTTAGCGTGCTCGGCCTCGGTTATCAGCCAAATTCACACATGATTATCAGCCATACTCACACATGGTTATCAGCCATATTCACACATGACTATCAGCCATATTCACACATAGCCATCAGGCATATTCATATATGGCTATCAGCCATATTCAAATATGGCTATCAGGCATATTCACACGTGACTCAGTCATATTCACACATGGCTATCAGGCATATCCATATATGACTATCAGCCATATTCACACATTGCTCTCAGCCATATTCACACGTGACTATCAGCCATATTCACTAATGGCTATCACCCATTTTCACACATGAATATCAGCCATATTCACACGTGACTAGCCATATTCACACATGGATATATGTCATATTCACATATGGTTACCAGCCATATTCACACGTAGCTATCAGACATATTCACACATGACTATCAGCCATATTCAAACAAGACATCATCCATATTCACACATGGCTATCAGCCATAATATTCACACATGGATATCTGTCATATTCACACATGGTTATCAGCCATATTCACACATGGATATCTGTCATATTCACACATGGTTATCAGCCATATTCACACATGGATATCTGTCATATTCACACATGGATATCAGCCATATTCAGACATGGATATCAGCCATATTCACACATGGCCATCAGCCATATTCACACATGGCTATCCGCCATATTCACACATGGCCATCAGCCATATTCACACATGGTTATCAGCCATATTCACACATGGCCATCAGCCATATTCACACATGGCTATCAGCCATATTCACTCATGGATATCAGCCATATTCACACATGGTTATCAACCATATTCACACGTAGTTAACAGACATATTCACACATGGCTATCAGGCATATTCACACATTGATATCCGCCTTATTCACATATGGCTATCAGCCATACTCACACATGGATATCAGCCATATTCACACATGGTTATCAGCCATATTCACACACGGATATCAGCCATATTCACACGTAGTTAACAGACATAATCACACATGGCCATCAGCCATATTCACACATGGTCATCAGCCATATTCACACATGGCTATCCGCCATATTCACACATGGATATCAGCCATATTCACACATGGCTATCAGCCTTATTCACATATGGCTATCAGCCTTATTCACACATGGCTATCAGCCTTATTCACATATGGCTATCAGGCATATTCACACATGGCTATCAGCCATATTCACACATGGCTATCAGCCATATTCACACATGGATATCAGCCATATTCACACAAGAATACAGCAACATGCTGACTTGATCATTGGATATATGAGAAACTATACTGTAAATCTGGTAAATTTCGCGTGTTTAAATTTTCGCTAATTGCTGATTTGGGGACATTTCAAGAAGCTTAGAATTAGCAAATTTTCTTTAGTAGCGCCATTATAATTAATAATTTTCGCGAGATTCTTCAATTCGCGAATTTGTCCTTCTTGTGAAAATTAAAACCAAACGAATACTACCAGATCTACAGTATTACAATCACCAAGACAACATTGTCAAAATCAGACAATTTTAAGCCTTGCTAATATATCAGACAGAAACAAATTAAACACTTATAGCATTGTCGGCCCCTACCTTTGAATTTAACTCACACAAGTGAAATAAATGATTGCTATCAGAATTAGTGAATAGTATTAATCTTTAACAAGATATATTTAGTGGCTGTAAGGAACAAAATTAAAATAATGTTGTCAAAATGTGACACTAACTGTACATTAACATTAAAGAGACATATCAATGGACGTGAATGAGCAGATTTTACACATTATAACGAGTTAAGAGTTAAAATAATCTATATTTTGGTATAATTTGGTTTGCTTTCATTTATCTTTATTACCTCAGCCAAATGAGGTTATATTTTTGTGTTTGCCGGTTTGTCTGACCGTCAGCAGGATTACTTACAAAATTATGAACGGATTTGCATGAAACTTTATCAGAGGTGTGTCACAGATAAGGCTGTAATCTGATAAGTAGATGCTATAGTACTACCACATGAAAGGGAGTATCTGCGGTGATATTTGATCATGTTTTCTGGTTCATGTTCGAATGGGGAATGCATTATTATTGGACAATGTAGATTTTGGTGTGAGTAGTGGTATGCCAGGAAAGCAAAACTAGCAGTCTCATCCGTGATCAAAGCGATTCTTGACTCTCCATTATGTCTATGAACATGACCTGCTGCGTCAAAATGATATCAGCTTCCTCACTCATGTTTAGAAACTAAAGGCAAATGCGTATGTTTTTGCCCTTTAAAAACTTGTGTCTGAACCTCATCGCCTCCTGTCACCACAATGTGCTGGTCAACTGTGTTGTGATTGAGGAAATGTCTGTCGTTAAGGATTTGGTCACATATAATAACTTGGTGGAAGTGGTGATTTTATGCTTATCCTATGGATACGCAAAGATATTATTCCTCGCACAGCTCGAGTGATACTCTTAGTTGAGTAGTTCCTGTACCTGTCACATGCAAGGTACACATCATTTTCAGTAGGCTCATTTGATACTCAAAATTTTTTCGACCAGCGTTGGTGCCTGATCATAATTGCATTGCTCATCGACCGTTACTTATGTATCTGGAAACTTCAAGCCTGAATTTACTATTGTAATCGTTATCCACTACAAGTTACGAATTGCTGTCGCAATTATCGACTTGTATTAAATGGGAGAAAAATTGAAAGAAAATTGGCATGTATTGGTAAACAATTTCATGGAAATTTTCCTTCTAAAACACTTAATTGTAGGGAAAATAAGTCTGTTCTTCGGGTGTGTAAAATGATGATGTGATGCATCATGAAAAATACCGTTGCTTATGACCTACCAGCAATCAGGATACGTTAATGTCATAATTCATATGTCTATATTATCATGACGGATACCATTGATTATGCTATATCGTCAGGCTAACCTACCAGCAACCAGGACACGTTGAGTCAATTACGGGTCATACTTGGGTCATCTGATGTATATATACACATCACTGTATATATACACATCACTGAAAGGTTGAACCTACATCGTGTTAATATATCGTATTCACAGTTATAGATTCTGATGTTGTATGTGCATTAAGCTCTGTGG
The DNA here is from genome assembly GCA_964017125.1 of Flabesymbios commensalis. NCBI lineage: Eukaryota > Metazoa > Annelida > Polychaeta > Terebellida > Flabelligeridae > Flabesymbios > Flabesymbios commensalis. The sequence continues at coordinate 2,265,439 of OZ024914.1, forward strand.
AAAGCCTCAGCAAACACGAAACATTTGTACAACATTTGTACAATGTTGGACCAACATCTTCGACGTTGGTCCAACATTATACAAATGTTGTACAAATGTTTTGTGTTTGCTTGGGGGAGTGAATAGTTACGTAATTGATCCCAATACATCAAGGCAACCATTGCACATCAAACTATTTAGGCAATGTAGGGGTTAAGACACTAGAATGGCAAGGTGTTCATCATTTACAGGACAAAGCCAGGATTACTGTCATCAGCATGGCGGAGGTGGGGGTGACCATGGTGCCCTTGAAAATGTCGTCGATATTGTCATTTTTGTTGATGCCTCTACCAATCAGACTAGAGTTGACATCACCACCTGAAACGCAAATTTAAAATGGTAAGACAAAAGGTTTACATAACGACCATGTGGTATTAGTTTGTCTGGAGGCATGCCCTATAGGAAATTTAGAAAAAACAGGTTTATAAACGGTGCATTATGTTGCAATCTAGAGGTACAATGGACTTGTTTTAATGTCAATTTGTCACTCATGTATTGGTCAACCCTAGAGTACAATTCATTTTGGGGATATGCAGTGGGTTACAGAAACTGGACCCCCCCCTCTAAATATGGCCCTGTATTTCTTTTGCAAAACTGAATCGCCTTATTCACTACAATCACATGTCATTGAGAAGATATTTATCAGGACGTATCAAATAATATATACCCAATGATTAGACTGCTGTCATGGATATATACATTAAATGGTATTTCTTGTTTTACGTACATAATTTATGAAGGTTACTTTAATTAAACAATACAATAGCTATGCATCATGTTATTATTTAATGTAACAGTAAAGTTGTCCTTATAAATTTACTGATCCAATCAAATCAGAACTATATAGTACACTCTTTGCAAAAACAACACGCCACACAGTGACCAAAAGCTGAACTATTTTGTTGGGACTACTGTTACACACTTGTCAATAACAACACGCCACACAGTGAACAAAACTGAACTATTTCCTTGGGACTTCTGCTTACGCGCCGACTCGTGCAAAAAGTGTATTACATGTTCATTGCAGAGTAAAGTAACACATACCATCAGGTGTGAGTTCGTCAGGTATGAGTTGGTCAGGTATGAGTTGGTCAGGTTTGAGTTTGTCAGGTATGAGTTGGTCAGGTATGAGTTGGTCAGGTTTGAGTTTGTCAGGTATGAGTTCACTGCTGTGTTGAACATTACAGTTTTCCTCCTCACAGACACAAATAACCCCAACTAGATTAGCTACACTAGCTCCCATACATTCCCTGATCCCATCTTCGTATTTAGTCATGTCGCTGCAACCAGTTCCCATTTCAAAGTCCCCTCCACACATGCGCACAAACATGTCAAACCTTACATTTGCACCTGCAATCACTGAGTAAGAAATAATTAATATATACTTGGCATAAAAATAAACGCAACAAATTAAAAATGATCTTATTTTGTGAAATTTAGTCAAAACCATTCTATTGATTAAAGTAATGTTGGTGTGTATGGCCCCTACACGCATTTTATGTTTTTTGACCTCAATAACGGACAGCTGACCTTTAAATTGTCAACTGTCAAGGTCACGACCAGCTGATCATAATTCCAATATGCGGGTCATCTGAAATTAAGCAATTATACGGGCTAGGGTGGCGTAACAATAAGTCCCTTTTCAGATTAATTGTAAGTTTGTTCGTTTAAAAATGATGGGTTGATGAAAATGCCTCGTTTGACACATGTATAGCCTGAGCATGTTTCTCCATGTATTGCTATGACGGAAGGTGATCTGGCTACGGCTCAAATTGCCAGAAAACAGGTTAGCAATACTGAGGTTTAACTCCAGATTTCAAGACAACGAATAACTTCTGATAGGCCACTGAAGAAATGACGAGGAGAAATAATGCACTGAAGATCCCAGTGCGGTAAAAACGTGTGTTTCTGCAATAACGTTACGCATTGAGGCCAAGCAGTCACAAGTGAGTGACATCAGTCAATGGATGAATGTGTGGGTCAACACATTCCAATAATTATATATAATAATTATATGTTGTAATTTTTCTGACATAATAAGCTTATTTAGCAGGATATTTACGCAGTGTGAATCAATTACATATCGATTGATCGTGCATTTTGTGTTTTTTTAGAACTTTCTCGACATATGTATGCCTACTATACATGCTTTAGTATGTGCTATTAAAGGTGGTATGTTGAATACATGTGTTTAAGATGCGTCATGGATCTTTGATAATAATTGTTGTCTCTGTATCAAAACATACGTCAAAATTGAAGTGAATGGTATTTAAAAAAACATTTCACAAATATTGTTAGATAGCTTCACATAAAATATGTTGTCCAGATCAATTACAATAGTACGTGTTCATAGTAAGTAGATAATATTATTAAATTAATTATGGGGATTTACAACAGTGAAAATCAAAATATTTTATTGTTTGTACCCTGCCGTTCATCCATGATTCAGAAGCCAATGAATCACGGATTTAATGTTCAGACATATCAATCTTTTATTGCGAGTTTTATTTTATCCCCTGATTTCAACATTGATGATTTAGAATGCTTGTCCATGAAGGAATTGAGTGAGTCCCATGTACATCTCATATAAGTCTCAATGAGGCTTAGGAGAGTCACAGATTCAATTTCGGTAATGCACATTAATGTATGTATTCCATTTCGGTAATATCCATAGATGTATAGATTCCATTTTTTTAATACACAGATATGTATATATTCCATTTCGATGATACACAGAGATGGATCGATCTCATTTAGGTAATTCACAGAGATGTATATATTCCATTTCGGTAATTCACATATATCTATAGCTTCCATTTCGGTAATATACAGATATTTATAGCCTATACTTCGGTATTATACAGATATGTATAGATTCCATTTCGGTAATACACAGAGATGTATAGATTCCATTTCGGTAAAACACAGACATGCATAGCTTCTATTTCGGTAAGATACAGATGTGTATAGATCCTATTTCGGAAAAACACATAGATGTATAGATTCCATTTCGGTAATACACATAGATGTATAGATTCCATTTCGGTAATACACATAGATGTATAGATTCCATTTCGGTAATACACATAGATGTATAGATTCCATTTCGGTAATGCACATAGATGTATAGATTCCATTTCGGTAATGCACATAGATGTATAGATTCCATTTCGCTAATACACATAGATGTATAGATTCCATTTCGGTAATACACATAGATGTATAGATTTCATTTCGGTAATGCACAGAGATGTATACATTTTATTTATTAAATTTGCGATGATCTTTAGGTTATATTTCGTTTTATATATTACGTTATCCCAATGACTGTCCAACATTATGGTTGATTACCATCTTTGAGGCAATGTTGTGCCAATGCTATTTGATGTGATACATTTTATGATGAATATAAGATCGGATAAATTAGAGAACACTCACAGGCAATATGTAATCTGACTGCTAAATGTCGGAATCAATATCGGGCATGTTTTATATACACAGATGGTTGGCTGGTGTGTTATATGGATCCAAGACTTTTAGTGTTCATTAACGCACATTACCAAATATCAAAATATACAAAAATTAATCATGTGTGTGTGGGGGGGGGGGTGTCGAGAGTTAAAATTTAGAAAAATACTGGGGGTTCCGGGAGCGAGCCCCCGAAAATCCCCAGAATTTTTTGAAAATCTGCAGCTCAGAGGGGGGGATCAGGATCCCTCTGGCACTCACCCTCTGCAACACAAAGATATATCTGAAGAAAAAGCACCACCACCAAACATACCATAAACATACATAAACATACCCAACGGTTTAAATAATGAATTCATGCCGGACATATACATTCGGGATAAATCAATTTACTACCTGAATAATTTACACATGAGTTAAATCAATTGCTTAACCAGCAAGTGAATTGATACAATGTGTGAATTGATACAATGTGTGAATTAATACAATGTGTGAATTGTAGACTAGGCAGAATCTGAAGAAATGTGCTTATAAAAAGTCATGGAGGCATTTTGTGTTTACCGCTGGCAAACATGTTTTCTAGATGTATTAATATGTCCTAAATCTAAATATGGTGTTTGCCAGGCTGGATTTTCAACGATGAATCTTGTAATGGTAAATTCCAAAATGGCCGCCACCAAAATAAATAAAATCTAATAATTGTCTTATCTTTGGAACCAACCATGAAAAAAACACAAATAAAACATGTATTAATACATTGTGGGACACAAGGAATCCATTGACACCATTACTTATTTGATAAAATGTAATCAAATTAACATAGGAACCATATGTGCACTACATTGGCTCGTTTTTAATAAATAAGGTAATATAAAAAAGAGAACATTTTAAACAATTATATATATATTTGATAAAAGACACACCAATAACATCCATGAGTTTAAAACTCTTTAATTTTATAACAAAATTAATAGCCTGATTCAATAACTCAAATATAAAGAAAAAAAAATACTGATTTAAATCCTACTGTATGTTAAAGCGAGGGTTTTTGTAGTTTGTGGAAGTACTGCGCGTAGAACTTATCAGGACAATGTCTGAGAAAAGGAATCCTGTGATGCCATTACTTATTTGATAAAATGTAGACAAATCAACATAGGGGTCATATTTGAACTAAATTGGTTCGTAATTTCCATAAAGAATAAAAACATGAGGTCATTTAACCACTAGAAAAGCGTGTGCGTATCCATGAATCTCATAATAGCTATACAAATTAACCACGATCCCGAAAGAGAAAACATCCCATAATTAGGACAGCTTATGGTATATACACGTGTATAGTAATGCGCAGTATAAGTTATTTGTGCATGTTTAACTTAATCACTGTCCTGTGTGATATTTCAGCATTCATCCTTCTATATACATGGCAAGCGCATTTTTCTGCAACTGCAGAGCTTGATATAGCTAAACCCGGAAAAGGCAATTGAACGCAATTATATTGAGGGAACCTGTTGCCTAAATTTAAATACTTTAATCGAAATCAGGCATGACAATGTCGTTCAACTTTTTTGTTGAACGAAATTGGCATGGACGATTCCCATCACAGTGTTTAAATTTAGGCAAAAGGTTCCCTCAATATAATTGAGTTCAATTGACTTATCGGTAAAACCACATGACATGATTTCGGAGCATGCTCTGGGGATAGGTGGGAGAGAAAGCAAGTGTTGCACTAAATGACCATCCGTGCGTTTCCACCCCATATCGGTTACCACTGAAAGAATTGGAGATGAGCAATTTGCTTGGTTCCACACTCTTGATTGGTAATGGGTTCACCTGATGTGTAACTGTGCTGCATCTGATGTTCGCAGTAGTTTCTCCTGTGCTTGTCCCATACAGAACAGCTTCACTCTGGCTTCATCACACATATTCCCATCAGAAACTCCATATATGGTACAGATCTAGCTGTACCTTCTGAATATTGGCCTTTTCCAAAATCAGTCAAATAGTTGTGATGTTAGTGGAACACATGTTATTTTCTTATTGTGACCAGCAAATTGTATCGAATGGTATTTTTCTCCAAATTTCATGTACTGAGATATATCTAGGATGCTTAGATGTTCCTGCTTTAATTAATAGAGATAAGCATCCTATAATTTGGGAGATCTGTATACTGACACCACCATTGATTCCATGAGAACATGAATACAATGCAATATTAGGTGTGACTGTCCGCTTCCTCGTGGTCAGCTTCAAGTCTTGACAAAGTTGGGTTAGACCACTTGACAGTAGTCGCTTCAACGAATTCACCAGCAACCACAATTACTTTGCCTGTTGGGCTGTGTTCAATGAAGAAGTTAGTAGCAAAAAGCGATTTAATTCTTATTGTCTTCAAGTGTCATGAAATTAGATCAATCCGACGGAAGAGGGTCCAATTCATTTTCAATCTGTCGTCTGACTGGTCGATGACCTTTCTTACGTTTGGTTCTTCTTCCTTCTTTGATGGACTCGCTTCTATGACAATCAAATGTTACATCAATCCCAATGATGGTGGCCCCCATCTTGTAAACAGTATTGGCAAATGTTCTTGCATAGTCTTCAGACGTTTTGGTATTTGGGGGTTTGGCAAGAGCCCTCAACAGCGCTTGAGCATCAATCAATAGACAGCTTGGTCCATCAAGGGAAACAGTTGTTGGTGTTGCTACATCCATGTCAATACGCCGGCTAACGAAAACTTGTTTGCTGAATGCAGGATACCCCTGGTTTTAGCAAGTGATAGTGAAACCGACATCAACTCATGCTGCAGGATCTTAATTGTTAAGTTTGACCTCATGCCATACCCTATAAGCAGGCATAAGCCTTATGTAAAATAAGCAATAAGTTTCTGTCCACCTTAATAGTGTTTTGCTGGCCTTGGACGTCCTGCACAATAAGAATTGTGTAAAGCGAAGCAAATGTTGCGGCCTTATTCATATGAATAAGGGCTTTAATACTGTGTTCACTCTCTGCACTAAGCAGCGATTCCTGGATGGTAGCAATGACAACATCCTTGTTCATCATATTCTGCGGGGCTTGTGATTTGTTATGAAACACTCCGTGTGACTAGTCTGCCTTCATCACTGTCACTCTTTGACCTCTGACCCGTTGCGGCCTCATAGTGTGTGTAGTCGTCATCATCATTATCATCTTCCTCCTCATCTCTGTGCAATGTCGTCAGTGTCAAAGGGAGTTCCAATGGAAGCTAGCTCTGTTCTTCACTCCTCATGAACACTATCCCGGTGATCATTCAGTCGTGGAAGCAATATTTGTCAAAGAGTTTATGCGTTTTCATTGAACGTACATAGACTTTAACTGTCATCACTTTCTGAGAAGTATTCCCCACAATATCACATTATATCCACAGCTCACACGAGCCACATTCATCCATGTGGTAGCCCAAAAATTCCAAGAAAGTTTATTCCTATAATTATGCAGCCCACTGGGGCTGGGCACCCATACATGTGTATCCACTGATCATCAGCTTTAGATACAGTGCCTCATCGACTGTTAGAACATGTTCCTGCTGCAGTGATTCTGCTACACGCGCATGACAACAGTGTTCAGTTTATCCAGTGCTGGAGCTGGCAATTTTGCGTAGGTACCCCACTGATGCTTGCTCTGCATTTATGGAACTGACCTGCTAATTGAACGAAGTCCAAGAAGGCATTTGATTTTGAGAAGAGCGGCGCATTGTAACGACCATGTGAACGTTAATGGTTGGTGGACATTCATCATTGAATGAGTAAACCAACCTGCTGTGTAATCTTCAGTAAATGGACATACTGGCAGTATGTCATTCATTACATCGTTCAGTTGACACCTTGATACCATCCAATATATTCGCTTTAGGTGGACCTATTTGCTATGATGTAACCTGTGCAGCATGTGTGTAGATCAAGAATACTGACAGAATTGTTTTGTGAGCCTACAAGCTATCGAATCATTCATGTGCACAATACTATGCACTTGCATATACCATAAGCTGTCTAAATTATGGGGTATGCCTCATGTTTTCTGGATCGTGTATATTTTGTACAGTGATTGTGAGGTTTACGGATACGCACACGTTTTTATAGTTGATAAAATGTCCTCATGTTTGTATTGTTTATAAAAATAACGAGCCAATTTAGTTCAAATATGACCCCTATGTCGATTTGTTTACATGTTATCAAATAAGTGATGGTATAACAGGATTCCTTGTCTCAGACAACTCTACTCGCAGTACTTCCACAAACTACACTAACCCTCGCAATAACATGATTATAGTAGGATTTACACAAGTAATTTCGTTTCTTGATATTTGAGTTCTTGAATCAAGCTATTGATTTTTCTTTATAAAATTAAAGTATGTTAAACTCATGTATGTTATTGGTGTGTCTATTATAAAAATAATAAATAATCTTTAATTGTTTGAAATATTCTCTTGTTTGTATAATCGTATTAGCGAAAAACGAGCCAATTTAGTTCAAATATGATTCATATGTTAATTTAATTACATCTTATCAAATAAGCAATGGTATCAATGGATTCCTTGTGTCAAACAATGTATTAATACATCTTTTATTTGTGTTTTTATCATTTTTGGTACCAAAGATATGACAATTAATAGATTTTAGTTATTTCGGTGGCGGCCATTTTGGAATTTACTATTACAGTATTAATCGTTCAAAATCCAGCCTGGCAAACACCATATTTGGATTTAGAACATATTAATACATCTAGAACACATGTTTTCCAGCCGTAAACACAAAATGCCTCCACCATTAACATTTTTTCAAATTCTACCTAGTCTAGATACAATGTGTGAATTGACACAATGTGTGAATTGATACAATGTGTGAATTGACGCAATGTGTGAATTGACACAATGTGTGAATTGATACAATGTGTGATTTTGATACAATGTGTGAATTGACGCAATGTGTGAATTGACGCAATGTGTGAATTGATACAATGTGTGAATTGATTTCCAGACTGCTACATTATTGACTGTACTCACATATATCCAGCGCGATAATTCATCATAATCTTTACTCTCTCACTGTGGGGATCGACTTAAGAAGTCAGAATCTGACCTCTACTTCCATAGACCACAGGTCACTGGTGTCACAGGTCACTCGTCATCTCAATCACGCGTTATCACCTCTGGAAGAATGAAGATCACCTGGTCACTAACAGTAGCTGTTTATAGTGTGTATTCTGTCAAAGAGAAAGAACAAAATTGAATTCTTAGATCCGAATATACGAGGGGCGCAGCGCAGAGCATATTCATATCTAAGAATCTTTTGTTGTAACTTTGCATGATCTGGGCCTTCAATGTCTGGACTACATGTGTAACACACAAGAGTACAGACAACTCTAGAGCTTGCTTCAAATATCTAAAATTCTACTATAGGCCTAGCACGGATTACCACAAAATTTCATTCGTCAAATTCATGAAAACCAGTATTTGTTTACCACATAGATATGTGTAATTAACAGAAAAACGGATTTGTGGGTGAAATATGGGTCAAATTATCTGAAAGACCCAAAAATGTATTTATTATTAGATACTTGAGATACACTCTGACATCCTCAACGATTGACCACATGGAGTTAGGGGCGTAACTTCGGCTACCATTAATGTAAATACTAGTAGCTGCTGCATCTGTCAAGTGAAACAAAATCTGAAAACAGAGCACATCAACAGTGAATAATAAGTAAAACTCAACAATAAAAAAGCATAGCATATCAACAGTGGATAATAAGTAAAACTAAACAATCTGCAAGCAGAGCATATCAACAGTAAATAATAAGTGAAACTAAGCCATCTGAAAGCAAATCATCTCAACAGTGGATTCCAATTGAAACTAAAAATATGAAAGCAGAGCACATCAACAGTGATACCAAGTAAAACTAAACAACTCAAAAGCAGACTATATCAACTGTGAAAACAGAGTAAAACTAGTCAATAATATTCGAAGTAAAATTCCCTTGCCATTGTAGACAAGTACGCATATCTAGTTTGTTGTATTACAATATACAATTTTAAAGGATTATTTATATGTATATTTCAACAATTACTAACATCTAGGTGTGAATTAATTGATTTTATATTGCTTAGTGAAGATTGCACAGGAAATGTTGCAATAATACACAATGTTACTGTGAAACATACAATAATGTAGTGCTTTATTGTCACGATGGAGCGCTAAGGATTGAGGTACAATTATGTAAAATGTCGCTAAACTCTTCAAGTATGATAGGGATGTATGTAACACATAACAAGAAGCAGATGAGTGTATATTATGTATTGCTTAGCATCGAAAACTTGCTATATGAGGCTTTTACAATATGGTCAATAGAGAAAATACACATATTTGACGTGCTCACATCACCCGATTGCTAAATTACTTAAGAAGTAATACTATAAATTTGTGGATAGGGGTACATGTAGCTCTTAAAAATATTAGTAAACTGGAACTGCTTCTAATTTACCAGACAATTTGCCATGTATAGTACACGCTGGTGAATTGAGCAATTCTCATTGGGAGTAAGTAACTTTCGGTGAACTGTTCACCTCATGTCTCACAATCTCAACCACACTGACAAAGGACACTGCACTTAAAGGTGATCTATCACCCCTTATATAGTATGAATAAATTTGTGACAAATAAAGCAAAGTTGCCACAAGATGGGGCACAAGTGTTCCCTTATATGTGGTGATTGGCTATCATGTGACCCTCTGAGAGAGTCACATGATAACCAATCACCCCCATATATGGGGTGATTGGCTATCATGTGACCCTCTGAGAGAGTCACATGATAACCAATCACCCCCATATATGGGGTGATTGGCTATCATGTGACCCTCTGAGAGAGTCACATGATAACCAATCACCCCCATATATGGGGTGATTGGCTATCATGTGACCCTCACATGATAGCCAATCACCCCATATAAGGACATAATTATTCATACCATATAAGGGGTGATAGATCGACTTTAAATGCTGCCTTTACGCACTTGCAGCACCCCCTACAACCCTTCTTATATCACAGTCACAGCAAAGTATACCTGGATGATTTGGCTGCTTCTGGAAGGGTCGTCCACATTCTGCATCTCCATACCCCTGGAGACGGGGGCGGGGGCCCAGAGTAGTGGTTAGCACCACTGCCTTCACGCTAGAGTTCGGGGTTCGGTGCCATATCTCGGCGGTTTGAAAGAAACCAAAATGTTTCTTTGCCATCCACGTGTGAAACTCAGTATTGTGGGGAGCTTCCGTGACGGAGAGTTAGCGTGCTCGGCCTCGGTTATCAGCCATATTCACACATGACTATCAGCCATATTCACACATAGCTATCAGGCATATTCATATATGGCTATCAGCCATATTCACACATTGCTCTCAGCCATATTCACACGTGACTATCAGCCATATTCACACATAACTATCAGCCTTATTCACACATGACTATCAGCCATATTCACACATGGCTATCAGCCATATTCACACATGACTAGCCATATTCACACATGGATATATGCCATATTCACATATGGTTACCAGCCATATTCACACATGGCTATCAGCCACATTCAGACATGACTATCGGACATATTCACACATAGCTATCAGTCACATTCAGACATGACTATCAGCCATATTCAAACAAGACATCCGCCATATTCACACATGGCTATCAGTCACATTCACACATGGCTATCAGCCATATTCAAACAAGACATCCGCCATATTCACACATGGCTATCAGCCATATTCACACATGGATATCTGTCATATTCACACATGGTCATCTGTCATATTCACACATGGTTATCAGACATATTCACACATGACACTCAGACATATTCACACATGGCTATCAGCCATATTCACACATGGATATCTGTCATATTCACACATGGTTATCAGCCATATTCACACATGGCTATCAGTCATATTCACACATGGCTATCAGCCATATTCACACATGGCTATCAGGCATATTCACACATGGATGTCTGTCATATTCACACATGGTTATCAGCCATATTCACACATGGCCATCAGTCATATTCACACATGGCTATCAGCCATATTCACACATGGCTATCAGCCATATTCACACATGGATATCAGGCATATTCACACATGATTATCAGCCATATTTGCACGTAGTTATCAGACATATTCACACATGACACTCAGACATATTCACACATGGATATCCGCCATACTCACACATGGCCATCCGCCATATTGACACATGGCTATCAGCCATACTCACACATGGCCATCAGCCATATTCACACATGGCTATCCGCCATATTCACACATGGTTATCAGCCATATTCACACATGGCTATCAGCCATACTCACACATGGCCATCAGCCATATTCACACATGGCTATCCGCCATATTCACACATGGCCATCAGCCATACTCACACATGGCTATCCGCCATATTCACACATGGCCATCAGCCATACTCACACATGGCCATCAGCCATACTCACACATGGCCATCAGCCATACTCACACATGGCCATCAGCCATACTCACACATGGCCATCAGCCATATTCACACATGGCCATCAGCCATATTCACACATGGCCATCAGCCATACTCACACATGGCCATCAGCCATATTCACACATGGCCATCAGCCATATTCACACATGGATATCAGCCATACTCACACATGGCTATCCGCCATATTCACACATGGCCATCAGCCATATTCACACATGGCTATCCGCCATATTCACACATGGCCATCAGCCATACTCACACATGGCTATCAGCCATACTCACACATGGCTATCAGCCATACTCACACATGGCCATCAGCCATATTCACACATGGCTATCCGCCATATTCACACATGGCCATCAGCCATACTCACACATGGCTATCAGCCATACTCACACATGGTTATCAGCCATACTCACACATGGCCATCAGCCATATTCACACATGGCTATCCGCCATACTCACACATGGCCATCAGCCATATTCACACATGGATATCAGCCATATTCACACATGGCCATCAGCCATACTCACACATGGCTATCCGCCATATTCACACATAGCTATCAGGCATATTCACACATGGCCATCAGCCATATTCACACATGGCCATCAGCCATATTCACACATGGCTATCCGCCATATTCACACATGGCCATCAGCCATACTCACACATGGATATCAGCCATATTCACACATGGCTATCAGCCTTATTCACACATGACACTCAGGCATATTCACACATGGATATCCGCCATATTCACACATGGATATCAGCCATATTCACACATGGATATCAGCCATATTCACACAAGAATACAGCAACATGCTGACTTGATCATTGGATATATGAGAAACTATACTGTAAATCTGGTAAATTTCTCGTGTTTAAATTTTCGCGAATTGCTGATTTGGGGACATTTCACGAAGCTTAGAATTAGCAAATTTTCTTTAGTAGCGCCATCATAATTATTAATTTTCGTGACATTCTTCAATTCGCGAATTTGTCCTCCTTGTGAAAATTAAAACCAAACGAATACTACCAGATCTACAGTATTACAATCACCAAGACAACATTGTCAAAATCAGACAATTTTAAGCCTTGCTAATATATCAGACAAAGAAAAATTAAACACTTTTAGCATTGTTGGCCCCTACCTTTGAATTTAACTCACACAAGTGAAATAAATGACTGCTATCAGAATTAGTGAATAGTATTAATCTTTAACAAGATATATTTAGTGGCTGTAAGGAACAAAATTAAAATAATGTTGTCAAAGTGTGACACTAACTGTACATTACCATTAAAGAGACATATCAATGGACGTGAATGAGCAGATTTTACACATTATAACGAGTTAAGAGTTAAAATAATCTATATTTTGGTATAATTTGGTTTGCTTTCATTTATCTTTATTACCTCAGCCAAATGAGGTTATATTTTTGTGTTTGTCGGTTCGTCTGACCGTCAGCAGGATTACTTACAAAATTATAAAAGGATTTGCATGAAACTTCATCAGAGGTGTGTCACAGATAAGGCTGTAATCTGATTAGTAGATGCTATAGTACTACCACATGAAAGGGAGTATCTGCGGTGATATTTGATCATGTTTTCTGGTTCATGTTCGAATGGGGAATGCATTATTATTGGACAATGTAGATTTTGGTGTGAGTAGTGGTATGCCAGGAAAGCAAAACTAGCAGTCTCATCCGTGATCAAAGCGATTCTTGACTCTCCATTATGTCTATGAACATGACCTGCTGCGTCAAAATGATATCAGCTTCCTCACTCATGTTTAGAAACTAAAGGCAAATGCGTATGTTTTTGCCCTTTAAAAACTTGAGTCTGAACTTCATCGCCTCCTGTCACCACAATGTGCTGGTCAACTGTGTTGTGATTAAGGAAATGTCTGTCATTAAGGATTTGGTCACATATAATAACTTGGTAGAAGAGGTGATTTTATGCTTTTCCTATGGATACGCGAAGATATTATTCCTCGCACAGCTCGAGTGATACTCTTAGTTGGGTAGTTCCTGCACCTATCACATGCAAGGTACACATCATTTTCAGTAGGCTCATTTGATACTCAAAAGCTTTTCGACAAGCGTTGGTGCTTGATCATAATTGCACTGCTCATCGACCGCTACTTATGTATCTGGAAACGTCAAGCCTGAATTTACTATTGTAATCGTTATCCACTACAAGTGGCGAATTGCTGTCGCAATTATCGACTTGTATTAAGTAGGTGAAAAATTGAAAGAAAATTGGCATGTATTGGTAAAAATTTTCATACAAATTTTCCTTCTAAAACACTTAATTGTAGGAAAAATAAGTCTGTTCTTCGGGTGTGTAAAATGATGATGTGATGCATCATGAAAAATACCGTTGCTTATCATGTATGGTCAGGCTTACCTACCAGCAATCAGGATACGTTAATGTCATAATTCATATGTCTACATTATCATGACGGATACCATTGATTATGCTATATCGTCAGGCTAACCTACCAGCAACCAGGACACGTTGAGTCAATTACGGGTCATACTTGGGTCATCTGATGTATATATACACATCACTGTATATATACACATCACTGAAAGGTTGAACCTACATCGTGTTAATATATCGTATTCACAGTTATAGATTCTGATGTTGTATGTGCATTAAGCTCTGTGGACAGCCTCAGCAAACACAAAACATTTGCACAACATTTGTACAATGTTGGACCAACATCTTCGACGTTGGTCCAACATTATACAAATGTTGTACAAATGTTTTGTGTTTGCTTGGGGGAGTGATTAGTTACGTAATTGATCCCAATACATCAAGACAACCATTGCACATCAAACTATTTAAGCAATGTAGGGGTTAAGACACTAGAATGGCAAGGTAAAAATGAAATGAAATGAATCGGGCTTTAGGCCACCTTTGTGCACATATATGCTAAACTGGGCCAGGAGAACCTCCTGAGGATGGTGAGATGATTGAGATGACACTGTCCTCTAGACACAGGATTCGAAATTCGAACCCTGGCGGTCTGAGGCCGAGCACGCTACCTCTCGGTCACGGAGGCTCCCCACAATACTAACTTTCACACGTGGATGGGGAAGAAACATTTTTGTTTCTTTCAAACCGCCGAGACCGGGAACCGAACCCCGAACTCTGGCGTGAAAGGCAGCGGTGCTAACCACTACCCTAGGGCACCCGCCCAGAATGGCAAGGTGTTCATCATTTACAGGACAAAGCCAGGATTACTGTCATCAGCATGGCTGAGGTGGGGGTGACCATGGTGCCCTTGAAAATGTCGTCGATATTTTCATTTTTGTTGATGCCTCTACCAATCAGACTAGAGTTGACATCACCACCTGAAACGAAAATTTAAAATGGTAAGACAAAAGGTTTACATAGCGACCATGTATTAGTTTGTCTGGAGGCATGCCTTACAAAAAACAGGTTTATAAACGGTGCATTATGTTGCAATCTAGAGGTACAATGGACTTTCTTTAATGTCAATTTGTCACTCATGTATTGGTCAACCCTAGAGTACAATTCATTTTGGGGATATGCATGGGGTTACAGAAACTGGACCCCCCCCCCCCTCTGAATATGGCCCTGTATTTGTTTTGCAAAACTGAATCGCCTTATTCACTACAATCACATGTCATTGAGAAGATATTTACCAGGACGTATCAAATAATATATACCCAATGATTAGACTGCTGTTATGGATATATACATTAAATAGTATTTCTTGTTTTACATACATAATGTATGAAGGTTACTTTAATTAAACAATACAATAGCTATGCATCATGTTATTATTTAAGGTAACAGTAAAGTTGTCCTTTTAAATTTACTGATCCAATCAAATCAGAACTATATAGTACACTCTTTGCAAAAACAACACGCCACACAGTGACCAAAAGCTGAACTATTTTGTTGGGACTACTGTTACACACTTTTCAATAACAACACGCCACACAACGAACAAAACTATTTCCTTGGGACTTCTGCTTACGCGCCAACTCGTGCAAAAAGTGTATTACATGTTCATTGCAGAGTAAAGTAACACATACCATCAGGTGTGAGTTTGTCATGTATGAGTTGGTCAGGTATGAGTTTGTCAGGTTTGAGTTTGTCAGGTATGAGTTCACTGCTGTGTTGAACATTACAGTTTTCCTCCTCACAGACACACATAACCCCAACTAGATTAGCTACACTAGCTCCCATGCATTCCCTGATCCCATCTTCGTATTTGGTCATGTCGCTGCAACCAGTTCCCATTTCAAAGTCCCCTCCACACATGCGCACAAACATGTCAAACCTTACATTTGCACCTGCAATCACTGAGTAAGAAATAATTAATATATACTTGGCACAAAAATAAACGCAACAAATTAAAAATGATCTTATTATGTGAAATTTAGTCAAAACCATTCCATTGATTAAAGTAATGTTGGTGTGTATGGCCCCTACCCGCATTTTATGTTTTTTTACGGGCTAGCGTGGCGGAACAATAAGTCCCTTTTCAGATTAATTGTAAGTTTGTTCGTTTAAAAATGATGGGTTGATGAAAATGCCTCGTTTGACACATGTATAGCCTGAGCATGTGTCTCCATGTATTTCTATGACGGAAGGTGATCTGGCTATGGCTCAAATTGCCAGAAAACAGGTTAGAGAAATAATGCACTGAAGATCCCAGTGCGGTAAAAAACGTGTGTTTCTGCAATAACGTTACGCATTGCGGCCAAGCAGTCACAAGTGAGTGACATCAGTCAATGGATGAATGTGGGTCAACACATTCCAATAATTATATATAATAATTATATGTTGTAATTTTTCTGACATAATAAACTTATTTAGCAGGATATTTACGCAGTGTGAATCAATTACATATCGATTAATCGTGAATTTTGTGTTTCTCGACATATGTATGCCTACTATACATGCTTTAGTATGTGCTATTAAAGGTGGTATGTTGAATACATGTGTTTAAGATGCGTCATGAGTCATTGATAATAATTGTTGTCTCTGTATCAAAACATACGTCAAAATTGAAGTTAATGGTATTTAAAAAAACATTTCACAAATATTGTTAGATAGCTCCACATACAATATATTGTCCAGATCAATTACAATAGTACGTGCTCATAGTAAGTAGATAATATTATTAAATTAATTATGGGGATTTACAACAGTGAAAATCAAAATATTATATTGCTTGTACCCTGCCAATGGATCACGGATTCAATGTTCAGACATATCAATTTTTTATTGCGAGTTTTATTTTATCCCCTGATTTCAACATTGATGATTTAGAATGCTTGTCCATGAAGGAATTGAGTGAGTCCCATTTACATCTCATATAAGTCTCAATGAGGCTTAGGAGAGTCCGAGTCACAGATTACATTTCGGTAATGCACATTAATGTATGTATTCCATTTCGGTAATATACATAAACGTATAGATTCCATTTATTTAATACACAGAGATGTATAGATTCCAGTTCGATAATACACAGAGATGCATCGGTAATTTACAGATATTTATAGCTTATTTAATAAAAATGCATAGCTTCCTGAGATCATATCGTTACCATTTTGTGAATGGTTTTCCACTTCTATGAATGATTGTATTATCAATACAAATGCTATAAATCTTACTTTATATAATTACTAAGTTAGTGACAGTTTAGTAAAAGGTGATATTCTTGCACAATATCATACCTGTCGTTCGTGGCGTCCATGCTGCGAGGTGTTGTGTGTAGTGCCTGTCACACAGAGAGTGACGCCTTTTGACCCTCAGCGCCAGAAGGTGTTATCAATATCAGGGTAGATGGTTGTGCTGCGGGCTTATCTAACACTGACCCTTACGAGATGTTGAACCAATGTTGATTTAATGTTGGGCCAGTGTGACAGACGGTGGACCAACATTCACCCTCAAAGCGCTGACATACTGTTCTATAAACCAATAGACCAAATGTTTTGTTCAATATAAAATTAGGATAAATGAAATAGTTAGCTCTTTCCGCTTGATTTGAATACCTATCTTAAAATAGTTTACTCTTTCAGCTCGGGGATCAAAGTTAGACGTCAGAATCTGACGTATACAGTCGTCAGATCTTCGTGCTGAAATGATTAAATTAGCATTTGTTCACTCTCTTGAGTCGAGTTTGTTTGGTGTAGCTCTGATGTGTCTGTTATGTACAAACAAACAACAGTAACTGAGTACTTGAAAAGTGAGCAGTTAATGTTGTTTGTTTTTACATGCCCCTCTCAGCATACATGAGACGTTCACCCAATGTTGGCTTACTGTTGGGTTAACGTCGTAGACGATGGACCAATATTTAACCAACGTTTGGGTCAATATCTCCAATTTACAACAGGAATTATCAAAGTAAAACATCATATTTGGTGTTATAAGCCTAATGTTATAAGCATATTATTTCATACCAAGTTTTCTAAAATACGTAATCAAGGTTAAACGTGAAACATTAATTTTATATAATGTTAGCATTATTAATCTTAATACGCTAAAATGTAACATTTTATTCCAAATTATTAAAATGTATTAATTGAATTTAAAATTAAATTACTGCATGAAATTAGCCTATATCAAACCTTAATATGTTGTGGATACAAATAATGAGCAATTTCACCCTTTTGCCACTAAATCATCTTATTTAAATTTCGACCCACCTGCATTTGTGTCTCGCTACCATGACCCAGGTGGGTGGGTGAAAATTATTGATATTCGTTTGATTTGAGACAACACATTTGCAAATATTGATGTCTAATTTATGCACACATTTCATTCCCAATAACAATAGGTTAATGAAACAGATTAAAAACGATTTAATTCGTGAATAACATTTATGTCAACCCCTCAATAGACGTCAGATTATGATTTCTATAAAGGAGAACAATATTTATATTGGCCATTGCACACCCATACCATAGATATTCAAATGAAGCGGAAAGAGGTAACAAAGACATTTATGATGATTTTAATTTGAATAAAAACATACCTATCTTGGTTTAAATTAAACTATGTCAGCGCTTTATGGGTTAACCCTTTCAATCCTGAATTTCCCATTGTCATCTTCATCCACTACAAGCCGCGAATTGCTGTCGCAATTCTCGACTTGTAGTGGATGAAGATGATTTGATGTCGTTTAAAAATTAAAGAAAATTGCCATGAATTGGCAAACCAGTTTTATGGAAATTTTCATTCTAAAACCCTTGGTTGTAGGAAAATTAAGTCTGTTTTCAGGGATGTAAAATGATGCTTTAATGCATCGTGAGGACTTGAAGGCTTAACTATCATGGGATGATTATGAACCAGCATATTATTACGTTTGAAACAAAGCGTGAATTGATCTTGCAATCCCAGCTTGTTTGATATCACTATTAATTGATCAGTGCAAATGAAGATCCTAGGGATAACTAAGAGCTACGTTGATGATGTCGTTGTGGTAATTTGAAGCTGTACTGATGATGTTGTGGTAATTTAGAGCTGCCTGATGATGTCGTTGTGGTAGTGAGCTGCCTGATGATGTCGTTGTGGTAATTCAGAGCTGCCTGATGATGTCGTTGTGGTAATTTAGAGCTGTCTGATGATGTCGTTGCGGTAATTTAGAGCTGCATAATGATTTCGTTGTGGTAATTTAGAGATCCACTGATGATGTCGTTGTGGTAATTTAGAGCTGCCATGATGATGTCGTTGAGGTAATTTAGAGCTGCACTGATGATGTCGTTGTGGTAATTTAGAGCTGCATGATGATGTCGTTGTGGTAATTTAGAGCTGCTCGATGATGTCGTTGAGGTAATTTAGAGATCCACTGATGATGTCGTTGAGGTAATTTAGAGATCCACTGATGATGTCGTTGAGGTAATTTAGAGCTGCACTGATAATGTCGTTGAGTTAATTTAGAGCTGCACTGATGATGTCGTTGAGGTAATTTGGAGATCCACTGATGATGTCGTTGAGGTAATTTAGAGCTGCATGCCACTGATAATGTCGTTGAGGTAATTTAGAGCTGCACTGATGATGTCGCTAGGGTAATTTAGAGATCCACTGATGATGTCGTTGAGGTGAGTTAGAGCTGCACTGATGATGCCGTTGAGGTAATTTAGAGCTGCTCGATGATGTCGTTGAGGTATTTAGAGCTGCACTCATGATGTAGTTGAGGTAATTTAGAGCTGCCTGATGATGTCGTTGAGGTAATTTAGAGATCCACTGATGGTGTCGTTTTCGTGGGGTCATCTTGTGATTTAGCGGTATTTTCACGCCTGGAGGTTATTTAGAGGTCAAAACTAAGATGGCTGCCAATGTCAACATGATGTTTTTTATATTTTTTTGTCAGTGAATACTGTTCATTACTATTTTTTGAAATTATAAGTTGACAATTGAATTAAATACTCCAATTAAGACTAATTTTAAGACGTTGATTGCAATAGAATTGATCATTTTAAGATCTTCTAAATGTCAAAACCAAAATTAACAGCCATCTTGAATTTTTAACTTTTGACATAACAGGGCTAGAATCCATTGTAATACCTCATTTTTTACTAATTTAGGTACACTGATTACGTTGTAATGGATATGTTTACGTGTCAAGGTCATCTAGATGTCAAAACTAAAATGGTCATCAGCGTCAACATGAAAATTTTACATTTTTACCAATGACTACTCTTAATTATTATATTCTGAAATGATAGGTCCATACCTGAATTCAACACTCCATTATAGACTAATAAAAAAAAAAAAAATACATTTTCTGAAGTGGACGCTATTTCGCCAAGGTCAAACATCTAATTGCTTTAACGTTCGATACTTCGATTCTATGCATCGCATTGTAGGTACAATCTAAGATGGCCGCTATTTTTTAAGTTCAAACCATGGAATAATGTGATTTCCGACAAAATTGAAGCAACTTAATGATTTTGATGTCTATGTTAGGGTTTTGAGATAGGCCCGACATAATCGTGTGGCCAGACAGCAACATACAAATTGTATTGTGAGTAAAATCCAAGATGGTATTTGGGTGGACAGTAATCATACTAGATGAAAATTGAAACGTATAAATACCAATTCCACTGAAAGCTGTGTAAGTAAAGTAGTCTAAAATGAAATATTATCGATTCTAGCCCTATTATTCTAGTATATAATATTTAACAATAGTCGCTTGTATAATTTTGTGTTGGACATTAGCTGTCATATTGGTTTTGTTCTCTGGATAGCATTAACCCCTAAAAATACCATTCCGATGTAATCAGTTTACCCAAATTAGTCGAAAATGAGGTATCACATTAGATTCTAGACCTGTCATGTCAAAAATTGAAAATCAAAGATGTCCGTTCATCTTGGCTTTGACCTCTAGATGTCATTGGAACGTGAAATATAAATTATATTGCAATCAACGTCTTCAAATTGGTCTAAAATGGAATATTTATTTAAATTGTGGAACTATATTTTCATAATATAATAATTTACAGGAATCTCTGGCAAAAATGAAAACTTATGTTGACATTGGCAGTCATCTTAGTTTTGATCATTCAAAAATAAGGTCCACTGAGAGACCAGTGGACGAAACAAGTTAATATTGCTTTTCACTGTGATCGATGGTGGCCATTTTGGATTTTGCGCTCTACAAAATTCTGCCTACTTTTCCTAGGCGTAGGAGCTTATTTTTTGACAAATACCTTGACCTACCTAAACCAAGCTTGCCGAAGGTTTGTCACGGAATCATGGTTTTGAACCCTACTAATAAAATAGAAACAGAAAACAATACATGATAAAACGAAAGTCAATCCCTTCTGTGGTATTTGAACTATAGCATACATAATCTCTGATGAGGAGGATCAGGTTTCGATGTGCTATGTAGTTGTTGTCAGCCTAACTGTGCCCTATTATTGAAGTCCCAGTCAAATATGATGAGACAGCAATAATTCACTGTAAAACCGATAAGAGCATGGTAAAAAGCTACTCGAAACTTGATAACACTCTGGCTACGCTCATATTAAGTGATATTTGCATGGTAACAACATATATGTTTATTAAAATGTGATAATACACTATTTTAAAAAGGATGTTGGCCCAGGAAATATGCTAGTTCATATCCATACTCATATCCATACTCACTCACTCACTCACTCACTCACTCACTCACTCACTCACTCACTCACTCACTCACTCACTCACTCACTCACTCACTCACTCACTCACTCATTCACTCACTCACTCACTCACTCACTCACTCACTCACTCACTCACTCGTTTTATGAATTATTAATGTTAAAAAAGTATATTAATATCGAAATACAAAAGTTAAACACAAACACATAATTGGATTTTTAAACTCTTTTTTTTTGTCAAATAACTACCAAGTAATACAAATTATACAAACATATTTTTAAAGTCAAACAACACTTTCAATATTAATGCTAATTAAATTGCATATGGTTAAAATATATAATTGTGGGTTGCATTCAAATATTCCCACTAGCATATTTCATGTGATAATAATCTAAAAGCGTGCTAGTTTGCAATTGATAGGAAGTACATTTATTAAAATATGATAGAAGACAAAGTAAAACGTATGTCAATAGGCCAAGCATCGATCTATCGTCCAATCAATTCACCTCATTACAGTCCATTAATAACAATGGCAGATAATAATTCCCAAACGCAATTTCGTTGTCATTTACAACAGAATAGTATTACACAGTTAGTCCATGTCAACAAAAAAGTCGAAGTTAGAGTTTGCCAAAAAACCATAATTACATATTATTATTATTACTACATATTTGACACGTCTAGATCACTAATGTGTCATTGTTAGTGTAATCGGTTGTATATGCTAATACCTGATTTGAATGTGTTAAAACAGCGGCAGGGTCATGGTAACTGAAAACAATACCACAATGTACAACACTGACAGGTTCATAGTGACTGAAAACAATACCACAACGTACAACACTGACAGGGTCATGGTGGCTAAAAACAATACCACAACGTACAACACTGACAGAGTCATGGTGACTGAAAACAATACCACAACGTACAACACTGACAGGGTCATGGTGGCTAAAAACAATACCACAACGTACAACACTGACAGGGTCATGGTGACTGAAAACAATACCACAACGTACAACACTGACAGGGTCATGGTGACTGAAAACAATACCATAACGTACAACACTGACAGGGTCATGGTGGCTGAAAACAATACCACAACGTACAACACTGGCAGGGTCATGGTGGCTAAAAACAATACCATAATGTACAACACTGACAGGGTCATGGTGACTGAAAACAATACCACAACGTACAACACTGACAGGGTCATGGTGACTGAAAACAATACCACAACGTACAACACTGACAGGGTCATGGTGACTGAAAACAATACCACAACGTACAACACTGTCAGGGTCATGGTGACTAAAAACAATACCACAACGTACAACAGTGACAGGGTCATGGTGACTGAAAACAATACCACAACGTACAACACTGGCAGGGTCATGGTGGCTAAAACAATACCATAACGTACAACACTGACAGGGTCATGGTGACTGAAAACAATACCACAACGTACAACACTGACAGGTTCATGGTGGCTAAAAATAATACCACAACGTACAACACTGTCAAGGTCATGGTAACTGAAAAATCTAAAACTTACAACACTGTCAAGGTTATGGTAACTAAGACTAAGATACAACGTACAGCATTGTTAAGGTCGTGGTGACTGAAAACAGTATACAGCGTATGGTCATGGTAACTCAAACAAGATAAAACGTACAACACCATCGCTGGCAGGGTCATGGTAGCCGAAAACAAGATAAAACGTACAGCACCAACACTGGCAGGGTCATGGTAGCCGAAAACAAGATAAAACGTACAGCACCAACACTGGCAGGGTCATGGTAGCCGAAAACAAGATAAAACGTACAGCACCTAAACTGGCAGGGTCATAGTACCCGAAAACAAGATAAAACGTACAGCACCACAACGTACAACAAGGGCAGGGTCAGTGTAACTGAAACTATGATACACCATGCAACACTTGCCAGGTCATGGTAACTGAAACTACGATACAACGTACAATACAACACCCTGCTGAAAACAATATATGCAAGCAGTGTCCATTACAGTGCGATATGAGAAATTACAGCACTCGTTGTTGAACGAATTATAGTTGATAAAACAATATTAACTACATGGTAGCATACAATGTATCACTTTGTGTTAGTAAAACCATCGTTTGTAACATATATGTATTTGAAGCAAGTAAAACATGTATGTGTCTGGTACTTGCATACCTTTACTTGCATACCTTGACATTGGCAGTCTGTATCAAAGGCCACGAGGAAGTATATGTAAACGTGTTTTTTAGAGAGAGGGAGAGAGAGGTGTTTTGTCGTGTTTGACCCTTGAGGACAACAGACCACAAGTATCTGGATGATTATTTCCGAGGCAAAAGAGATATCCATACGCGTCAATAATATATGCATGTTCAAACTATTTTTTTCAATTCATTATAGTATATATACACATTTTTAAATGCAATCCTCAATTGTATTTAATACATTAGTTTTTATAACGTAGGCTGTAAGTTTAATAAAAATGCATAGCTCCCTGAGATCATATCGTTACCAATTTGTGAATGGTTTTCCACTTCTATGAATGATTGTATTATCAATACAAATGCTATAAATATTACTTTATATAATTACTAAGCTAGGGACAGTTTAGTAAAAGGTGACATTCGTGCACAATATCATACCTGTCGTTCGTGGCGTCCATGCTGCGAGGTGTTGTGTGTAGTGTCTGTTACACAGAGAGTCCCGCCTTTTGACCCTCAGCGTCAGAGGGTGTTATCAATATCAGGGTTAATGGTTGTGCTGCGGCTTATCTAACACTGACCCTTACGAGATGTTGAACCAATGTTGATTTAATGTTGGGCCAGTGTCACAGACAGTGGACCAACATTCACCCTCAAAGCGCTGACATACTTTTCTATAAACCATGAGACCAAATGTTTTGTTCAATATAAAATTAGGATAAATGAAATAGTTAGCTCTTTCCGCTTCATTTGAATACCTATCTTAAAATATTTTACTCTTTCAGTTCGGGGATCGAAGTTAGACGTCATAATCTGACGTATACAGCCGTCAGATTCTAAAGTCGGTCTTTGTGCTGAAAGGATTAAATTAGCATTTGTTCACTCTCTTGAGTCAAGTTTGTTTGGTGTACCTCTGATGTGTCTGTTATGTACAAGCAAACAGCAGTAACTGATAACTTGAAAAGTGAGCAGTTAATGTTGTTTGTTTTTACATGCCCCTCTCAGCATACATGAGACGTTCACCCAATGTTGGCTTACTGTTGGGTTAACGTCGTAGACGATGGACCAATATTTAACCAACGTTTGGGTCAATATCTCCAATTTACAACAGGAATTATCAAAGTAAAACATCATATTTGGTGTTATAAGCCTAATGTTATAAGCATATTATTTCATACCAAGTTTTCTAAAATACGTAATCAAGGTTAAACATGAAACAATAATTTTATATAATGTTAACATTATTAATCTTAATACTCTAAAATGTAACATTTTATTCCAAATTATTAAAATGTATTAATTGAATTTAAAATTAAATTACTGCATAAAATTAGCCTAAATCAAACCTTTATATGTTGTGGATACAAATAATGAGCAATTTCCCCCTTTTGCCACTAAATCATCTTATTTAAATTTCGACCCACCCGAATTTGTGTCTCGCTACCATGACCCAGGTGGGTGGGTGAAAATTATTGATATTCGTTTAATTTGAGACCACACGTTTGCAAATATTGATGTCTAATATAAGCACACATTTCATTCCCAATAACAATAGGTTAATAAAACAGATTAAAAACGATTTAATCCGTGAATAACATTTATGTCAACCCATCAATTAGACGTTTGAATCTGAAGTATATAGACGTCAGATTATGATTTCTATAAAAGAGAACAATATTCATATTGGCCGTTGCACACCCATACCATAAATATGCAAATGAAGCGGAAAGAGGTAACAAAGACATTTATGATGATTTTAATTTGAATAAAAACATACCTATCTTGGTTTAAATTAAAATATGTCTGCGCTTTATGGGTTAACCCTTTCAATTCTGAATTTACCATTGTCATCTTCATCCACTACAAGCCACGAATTGCTGTCGCAATTCTCGACTTGTAGTGGATGAAGCTGATTTGATGTCGTTTAAAAATTAAAGAAAATTGCCATGAATTGGTAAACCAGTTTCATGGAAATTTTCATTCTAAAACCCTTTATTGTAGGAAAATTAAGTCTGTTTTCAGGGATGTAAAATGATGCTTTAATGCATCGTGAGGACTTAAAGGTTTAACCATCATGGGATGATTATGAACCAGCATATTATTACGTTTGAAGCAAAGCGTGAATTGATCTTGCAATCCCAGCTTGTTTGATATCACTATTAATTGATCAGTGCAAATGAAGATCCTAGGGATAACTAAGAGCTACGTTGATGATGTCGTTGTGGTAATTTGAAGCTGTACTGATGATGTTGTGGTAATTTAGAGCTGCACCGATGATGTCGTTGATGTAATTCAGAGCTGCCTGATGATGTCGTTGTAGTATTTCTGAGCTGCCTGATGTTGTCGTTGTGGTAATTTAGAGCTGTCTGATGATGTCTTTTTGGTAATTTAGAGCTGCCTGATGATGTCGTTGTAGTATTTCTGAGCTGCCTGATGTTGTCGTTGTGGTAATTTAGAGCTGTCTGATGATGTCTTTGTGGTAATTTAGAGCTGCCTGATGCTGTCGTTGTGGTAATTTAGAGCTGCCTGATGATGTCGTTGTGGTAATTTAGAGCTGCCTGATGATGTCGTTGTGGTAATTTGAAGCTGTACTGATGATGTCGTTGTGGTAATTTAGAGCTGCCTGATGATGTCGTTGTGGTAATTTAGAGCTGCCTGATGATGTCGTTGTGGTAATTTAGATCTGTCTGGTGATTTCGTTGTGGTAATTTAGAGATCCACTGATGATGTCGTTGTGGTAATTTGGAGCTGCCATGATGATGTCGTTGAGGTAATTTAGAGCTGCACTGATGGTGTCGTTGTGGTAATTTAGAGCTGCCTGATGATGTCGTTGTGGTAATTTAGAGCTGCCTGATGATGCCGTTGTGGTAATTTAGATCTGTCTGGTGATTTCGTTGTGGTAATTTAGAAATCCACTGATGATGTCGTTGTGGTAATTTAGAGCTGCATGATGATTTCGTTGTGGTAATTTAGAGATCCACTGATGATGTCGTTGTGGTAATTTGGAGCTGCCATGATGATGTCGTTGAGGTAATTTAGAGATCCACTGATGACGTCGTTGAGGTAATTTAGAGATCCACTGATGATGTCGTTGAGGTAATTTAGAGCTGCACTGATAATGTTGTTGAGTTAATTTAGAGATCCAATGATGATGTCGTTGAGGTAATTTAGAGCTGCACTGATGATGTCGTCGAGATAATTTAGAGCTGCACTGATGATGTCGTTGAGGTAATTTAGAGCTGCACTGATGATGTCCTTGAGGTAATTTAGAGCTGCACTGACGATGTCGCTAGGGTAATTTAGAGATCCACTGATGATGTCGTTGAGGTAAGTTAGAGCTGCACTGATGATGTCGTTGAGGTAATTTAGAGCTGCTCGATGATGTCGTTGAGGTAATTTAGAGCTGCACTCATGATGTCGTTGAGGTAATTTAGAGCTGCCTGATGATGTCGTTGAGGTAATTTAGAGATCCACTGATGGTGTCGTTTTTGTCGGTCATCTTGTGATGATTTAGGTTATTTAGAGGTCAAAACTAAGATGGCTGCCAATGTTAACATGATGTTTTTTATATTTTTTGTCAGTGACTACTGTTCATTACTATGTTTTGAAATTTTAAGTTGACAATTGAATTAAATACTCCAATTAAGACAAATTTTAAGACGTTGATTGCAATAGAATTGATCATTTTAAGATCTTCTAAATGTCAAAACCAAAATTAACAGCCATCTTGAATTTTCAACTTTTGACATAACAGGGCTAGAATCTATTGTAATACTTCATTTTTTACTAATTTAGGTACACTGATTACGTTGTAATGGATATGTTTACGTGTCAAGGTCATCTAGATGTCAAAACTAAAATGGTCATCAGCGTCAACATGACAATTTTACATTTTTACCAATGACTGCTCGATGATGTCGTTGAGGTAATTTAGAGCTGCACTCATGATGTCGTTGAGGTAATTTAGAGCTGCCTGATGATGTCGTTGAGGTAATTTAGAGATCCACTGATGGTGTCGTTTTTGTCGGTCATCTTGTGATGATTTAGGTTATTTAGAGGTCAAAACTAAGATGGCTGCCAATGTTAACATGATGTTTTTTATATTTTTTGTCAGTGACTACTGTTCATTACTATGTTTTGAAATTTTAAGTTGACAATTGAATTAAATACTCCAATTAAGACAAATTTTAAGACGTTGATTGCAATAGAATTGATCATTTTAAGATCTTCTAAATGTCAAAACCAAAATTAACAGCCATCTTGAATTTTCAACTTTTGACATAACAGGGCTAGAATCTATTGTAATACTTCATTTTTTACTAATTTAGGTACACTGATTACGTTGTAATGGATATGTTTACGTGTCAAGGTCATCTAGATGTCAAAACTAAAATGGTCATCAGCGTCAACATGACAATTTTACATTTTTACCAATGACTAGTCTTAATTATTATAGTCTGAAATGATAGGTCCATACCTGAATTCAACACTCCATTATAGACTAATAAAAAAAAGAAAATACATTTTCTAAAGTGGACGCCATTTCGCCAAGGTCAAACATCAAATTGCTTTAACGTTCGATACTTCGATTCTATGCATCGCATTGTAGGTACAATCTAAGATGGCCGCTATTTTTTAAGTACAAGCCATGGAATAATGTGATTTCCGACAAAATTGAAGCAACTTAATGATTTTGATGTCTATGTTAGGGTTTTGAGATATGCCCGACATAATCGTTTGGCCAGACAGCAACATACAAATTGTAGTGTGAGTAAAATCCAAGATGGTATTTGGGTGGACAGTTATCATACTAGATGAAAATTGAAACGTATAAATACCAATTCCACTGAAAGCTGTGTAATCAAAGTAGTTTAAAATGAAATATTATCGATTCTAGCCCTATTATTCTAGTATATAATATTTAACAATAGTCGCTTGTATAATTTTGTGTTGGACATTAGCTGTCATATTGGTTTTGTTCTCTGGATAGCATTAACCCGTAAAAATACCATTCCGATGTAATCAGTGTACCCAAATTAGTCGAAAATGAGGTATCACATTAGATTCTAGACCTGTCATGTCAAAAATTGAAAATCCAAAATGTCCGTTCATCTTGGCTTTGACCTCTAGAAGTCATTGGAACGTGAAATATAAATTATATTGCAATCAACGTCTTCAAATTGGTCTAAAATGGAATATTTAATTAAATTGTGGAACTATATTTTCATAATATAATAATTTACAGGAATCTCTGGCAAAAATGAAAAATTATGTTGACATTGGCAGTCATCTTAGTTTTGATCATTCAAAAATAAGGTCCACTGAGAGACCAGTGGATGAAACAAGTTAATATTGCTTTTCACTGTGATCGATGGTGGCCATTTTGGATTTTGCGCTCTACAAAATTCGGCCTACTTTTCCTAGGCGTAGGAGCTTATTTTTTGACAAATACCTTGACCTACCTAAACCAAGCTTGCCGAAGGTTTGTCACGGAATCATGGTTTTGAACCCTACTAATAAAATAAAACCAGAAAACAATACATGATAAACCGAAAGTCAATCCCTTCTGTGGTATTTAAATTACAGCATACATAATCTCTGATGAGGAGGATCAGGTTTCGATGTGCTATGTAGTTGTTGTCAGCCTAACTGTGCCTTATTATTGAAGTCCCAGTCAAATATAATGAGACAACAATAATTCACTGTAAAACCAATAAGAACATGGTAAAAAGCTACTCGAAACTTGATAACACTCTGGCTACGCTCATATTAAGTGATATTTGCATGGTAACAACATATATGTTTAATAAAATGTGATAATACACTGTTTTAAAGAGGATGTTGGCCTAGGAAATATGCTAGTTCATATCCATACTCACTCACTCACTCACTCACTCACTCACTCACTCACTCACTCACTCACTCACTCACTCACTCACTCACTCACTCACTCACTCACTCACTCACTCACTCACTCACTCACTCACTCACTCACTCACTCACTCACTCACTCACTCACTCACTCACTCACTCACTCACTCACTCACTCAATCACTCACTCACTCACTCACTCACTCACTCACTCACTCATTCACTCACTCACTCACTCACTCATTTTATGAATGATTAATGTTAGAAAAGTATATTATTATCGACATACAAAAGTTAAACACAAACACATAATTGGATTTTTAAACTCTCTTTTGTCAAATAACTACCAAGTAATACAAATTATACAAACATATTTTTAAAGTCAAACAACACTTTCAATATTAATGCTAATTAAATTGCATATGGTTAAAATATATAATTGTAGGTTGCATTCAAATATTCCCACTAGCATATTTCATGTGATAATAATCTAAAAGCGTGCTAGTTTGCAATTGATAGAAAGTACATTTATTAAAATATAATAGAAGACAAAGTAAAACGTATGTCAATAGGCCAAGCATAGTTCTATCGTCCAATCAATTCACCTCATGACAGTCCATTAATAACAATGGCAGATAATAATTCCCAAACGCAATTTCGTTGTCATTTACAACAGAATAGTATTACACAGTTAGTCCATGTCAACAAAAAAGTCGAAGTTAGAGTTTGCCAAAAAACATAATTACATATTATTATTATTACTACATATTTGACACGTCTAGATCACTAATGTGTCATTGTTAGTGTAATCGGTTTTATATGCTAATACCTGATTTGAATGTGTTAAAATAAATCGATAATAATCAATGTCAATTCCACCGTATTAGTTTCAATACAACTGTTGGATATTTAAAGTAATATGACAAGAAAGTAAGTAAAAGCAGTAAATGTTGCTATTTCTCTAAGCATGTTAAGTATCTAATATTACATGGTTTTGTCAGCAAAAAAATTCCTGTATTTAGTGTCATAATTTCACTGTATCAACAAGTGTACGTATCATTTAATTAATGTAATTTATTTTGAACAACACCATAAATAACGTTTTGCAATGTAAATAATGTTTTTTGTCAGTAATATCACTAAAACATATATTTTTTATAATCAATGTGTTTAAGCGTTGTAGTAAGCGATCTATCTGAGATTTATAAGCACAATTCACAATTTAGGAGTATGTAGCAGCCTGCTCCAAAATATGTCAGACACATGGGACCTATTTTCAAAGTTGCTTCATTTGTGTTGTTTCTTGAGAAGATGTTGTTGTATGATCTCATGTTGTTGACATCTCATTGCGATCCCATCTCTATTTGCGGAACGGGTTCCATTCACAGTGACCGTGGACATTGATGAGGTTACCAGCACAATCCATGTAGTAGTACATGTAGCCGTATTGCTCCTCACCAGTTGTCTCACAGTAACCCCAGACATACTCCCAGATAACGTAGCACCAACCAGCAGGGACGTGCCTCTTCTCGCGGAGCATGGACGAATCTGTGATAATAGAAAATAGGGGGTAAAGTAGAGGCCCCAGACATACTCCCAGATAGCATAGCACCAACCAGCAGAGGCCTGCCTCTTTTGGCGGAGCATGGAAGAATCTGTAAAAATACAACCCTCAGACATACTCCCAGATAGCATAGCACCAGCCAGGCCGGGGGCGTGCCTCTTGTCGGACCCATGGAAGAATCTGTAAAAATACAAATCACGGGGGTAATGTAAAGGCTTAAATAACCCTCAGACATACCCCCAGATAGCATAGCACCAGCCAAGAGGGCGTGCTCCTGTCGCGGATCATGGAAGAATCTGTATTAAAACGAAGCAGGACCTAACCTGTGTACTGCTAGACTCATTTATATACGTTTCAAAATAACAAACAGAGAAATACCTTTGAAATGTGTAAAGTATTTAGTTGTAAATGCCAATTTTGTTATATAATTCAATGTCAATTTTCAGACATAAAACTATTTTCACTCAAGGATATGCTGAAGAACAGACGTCTGCCAACTACAAGACATAGATATATCACACCATGTCATAACTAATTATAATACAAACAACGCTCTAGGTTTGGGTGCATTTGTGAACTTGTAAATGTGTGAAAATACAATTATTTTACATAATTTAAACGCTCGTCATGTCAAATTAATAATTTGTTACCATGGTCACGAGAGGGAACCAGCCAGTATATTTGTTTTCCTTCACAGAAAGGCCTGATGGCTTCAGGAACGAGATCCATGTCAGTCACACGGTTATCCATATCTGGAGTCCACATGACACTGTCCTCCTCTGTGCTGTTGGTGTTTACCTGGTGACAACACCCACTGTTAACATGGTGTATTAGTTCAAACCACCAAACACGAGAAGTTCACCCAAAGCTGGATCAATGTTGGACCAGCGTCGCAGACGGTGGGCCAATATTGAATCGACGTTGGGTGAACTTAATTTAGGTCATAACAAGCCTAATATTGCCTTATTTGGAATCACACATTTTAAAACTGAACATATATTTTCTGATTGAAGCCTTAAAATTCCAGAAAGATCCATGCTTGCTCAAATAATAATTTTCGTATAGTGCCTGTTTAGTTCATATGTTTATTACACGTATTTACAATTTAAAGATATCTGAAAAATATTTCAGTACTGGACTGATGTTGGCCTATTAACTATTTTTTTTTGGGGGGGGGAGGGGGGTATATTTACTATAAATTAGCTCAGTCGAATATAAAATGATTTCATCGACATACCTTGTACACATGTAAACACATAATGCACATTGGCGATATATTTATTGCCTTCCTGAATGGTTCATACTTTATGATGTTGAAATGTAGCTGGTTGGTAAATAAATCGAAAAAAACCTTTACTATATTCTTTTGGTTGCCTCTAATATATATTTATTTAACGACATGTTTTTCGAAAATGTACACGTTTTGAATAGTCATTTTTATCAGAAACTATCACCTATTAAGGGAAAACAATGACTCGTTTACGTATATTGAAAACATTTGTAAGGGAAAAACAAAATACATTGCACCGCATAATACAATTGTTTTATGTGATATATGCGACACATCAAATTAAAATACCTTTTTTACAAGCAATCTGAATGAATGATCGAACGAACGAAAGAATGGATGAATGAAGGTACAAACACATCAATATAGGTTGAAAAAATGAATAAATGATTGACTGATTGATTGAATGAATTAATTATTACATAAGGTGTGTTTGAATGAGAAGCAACAACAAACAAGCCCACAAACAAGCCCACAAACAAGCGCACAAACAAGCACACAAAAACCCCACGAACAAGCCCACAAACAAGACCACAAACAAGCGCACAAACAAGCGCAGAAACAAACACACAAAAACCCCACGAACAAGCCCACAAACAAGACCAAAAACAAGCCCACAAACAAGCGCACAAACAAGCCCACAAACAAGCCAACAAACAAGCCCACAAACAGGTCCACAAACAAGCCCACAAAAAAGCCCACAAACAAGCGCACAAAGAAGCTCACAAACAAGCGCAGAAACAAGCCCACAAACAAACCCACAAACAAGTCCACAAACAAGCCCACAAACAAGCCCACAAACAAGCCCACAAACAAGCCCACACACAAGCCCACAAACAAGTCCACAAACAAGCCCACAAACAAGCCCACAAACAAGCGCACAAAGAAGCCCACAAACAAGCGCAGAAACAAGCCCACGAAGAAGCCCACAAACAAGCCCAGAAACAAGCGCACAAACAAGCCCACAAACAAGCGCAGAAGCAAGCCCACAAAGAAGTCCACAAACAAGCCCACAAACAAGCGCACAAACAAACCCACAAACAAGTCCACAAACAAGCCCACAAACAAGCGCACAAACACACGCACAAACAAACCCACAAACAAGCCCACAAACAAGCCCAGAAACAAACCCACAAACAAGTCCACAAACAAGCGCACAAACAAGTCCACAAACAAGCCCACAAACAAGCGCACAAACAAACCCACAAACAAGTCCACAAACAAGCCCACAAACAAGCGCACAAACAAGCCCAGAAACAAGCGCAGAAACAAGCCCACAAAGAAGACAACAAACAAGCCCAGAAACAAGCGCACAAACAACTCCACAAACAAGCCCACAAACAAGCCCACAAACAAACCCACAACAAGCGCAGAAACAAGCCCACAAACAAACCCACAAACAAGCGCACAAACAAGCCCACAAACAAGTCCACAAACAAGCCCACAAACAAGCCCACAAACACGCGCACAAAGAAGCCCACAAACAAGCGCACAAAGAAGCCCACAAAGAAGCCCACAAACAAGCCCACAAACAAGCCCACAAACAAGCCCACAAACAAGTCCACAAAAAAGCCCAAAAACAAGCCCACAAACAAGTCCACAAACAAGCGCACAAGCAAGCGCACAAACAAGCGCACAAACAAGCGCACAAACAATCCCACAAAGAAGCGCACAAACAAGCCCACAAACAAGCGCACAAACAATCCCACAAAGAAGCGCACAACAAGCACACATACAAGCACACACATATGCACACAAACTACAAAACAAATAAGCACACAAACCAACAAACAAAACAAGCAAACAAATAAACGAACAAACAAACAAACATAAAACACAGAAAAAAAAAGCAAACTAAAAAAAACAGACAAAACAAGCAAACAAACAAGCAAACAAGCAAGCAAGCAAGCACACAAAATCAAGCAAACAAATAAACAAACATGAAAAAGAAAACAAACAAGCAAAAAAACAAACAAAAAAACAAACAAATTAACAAACAAACAAACAAACTAAAAAACAAACTAACAAACAAACAAACAAACAAATAATCAAACAAACAAATACATACATAAATAAAAAAAAAAACACAGTAAAAAAATTAAAAAAAAACACAAACAAACAAACAAACAAACAAACAAACGAACGAACAAGTCCACAAACAAGCCCACAAACAAGCCCACAAACAAGCGCACAAAGAAGCCCACAAACAAGCGCACAAACAAGCCCACAAACAAGCCCACAAACAAGCCCAGAAACAAGCGCACAAACAAGCCCACAAACAAGCCCACAAACAAGCGCACAAACAAGCCCACAAACAAGTCCACAAACAAGCCCACAAACAAGCCCACAAACAAGCGCACAAAGAAGCCCACGAACAAGCGCACAAAGAAGCCCACAAACAAGCCCACAAACAAGCCCACAAACAAGCCCACAAACAAGCCCACAAACAGGTCCACAAACAAGCCTACAAACAAGCCCACAAACAAGCGCACAAAGAAGCCCACAAACAAGCGCACAAAGAAGCCCACAAACAAACCCACAAACAAGTCCACAAACAAGCCCACAAACAAGCCCACAAACAAGCCCACAAACAAGCCCACAAACAAGCCCACACACAAGCCCACAAACAAGTCCACAAACAAGCCCACAAACAAGCCCACAAACAAGCGCACAAAGAAGCCCACAAACAAGCGCAGAAACAAGCCCACGAAGAAGCCCACAAACAAGCCCAGAAACAAGCGCACAAACAAGCCCACAAACAAGCGCAGAAGCAAGCCCACAAAGAAGTCCACAAACAAGCCCACAAACAAGCGCACAAACAAACCCACAAACAAGTCCACAAACAAGCCCACAAATAAGCGCACAAACACACGCACAAACAAACCCACAAACAAGCCCACAAACAAGCCCAGAAACAAACCCACAAACAAGTCCACAAACAAGCGCACAAACAAGTCCACAAACAAGCCCACAAACAAGCGCACAAACAAACCCACAAACAAGTCCACAAACAAGCCCACACACAAGCGCACAAACAAGCCCAGAAACAAGCGCAGAAACAAGCCCACAAAGAAGACCACAAACAAGCCCAGAAACAAGCGCACAAACAACTCCACAAACAAGCCCACATACAAGCCCACAAACAAACCCACAACAAGCGCAGAAACAAGCCCACAAACAAACCCACAAACAAGCGCACAAACAAGCCCACAAACAAGCCCACAAACAAGCCCACAAACAAGCCCACAAACACGCGCACAAAGAAGCCCACAAACAAGCGCACAAACAAGCCCACAAAGAAGCCCACAAACAAGCCCACAAACAAGCCCACAAACAAGCCCACAAACAAGTCCACAAAAAAACCCACAAACAAGCCCACAAACAAGTCCAGAAACAAGCGCTCAAGCAAGCGCACAAACAAGCGCACAAACAAGCGCACAAACAATCCCACAAAGAAGCGCAAAAACAAGCCGATAAACAAGCGCACAAACAATCCCACAAAGAAGCGCACAACAAGCACACATACAAGCACACACATATGCACACAAACTACAAAACAAATAAGCACACAAACCAACAAACAAAACAAGCAAACAAATAAACGAACAAACAAACAAACATAAAACACAGAAAAAACAAGCAAACTAAAAAAAACAGACAAAACAAGCAAACAAACAAGCAAACAAGCAAGCAAGCAAGCACACAAAATCAAGCAAACAAATAAACAAGCATGAAAAAGAAAACAAACAAGCAAAAAAACAAACAAAAAAACAAACAAATTAACAAACAAACAAACAAACTAAAAAACAAACTAACAAACAAACAAACAAACAAATAATCAAACAAACAAATACATACATAAATAAAAAAACAAACACAGTAAAAAAAAACAAAAAAAAAACACAAACAAACAAACAAACAAACAAACGAACAAACAAGTCCACAAACAAGCCCACAAACAAGCCCACAAACAAGCGCACAAAGAAGCCCACAAACAAGCGCACAAAGAAGCCCACAAAAAAGCCCACAAACAAGCCCAGAAACAAGCGCACAAACAAGCCCACAAACAAGCCCACAAACAAGCGCACAAACAAGCCCACAAACAAGTCCACAAACAAGCCCACAAACAAGCCCACAAACAAGCGCACAAAGAAGCCCACGAACAAGCGCACAAAGAAGCCCACAAACAAGCCCACAAACAAGCCCACAAACAAGCGCACAAACAAGCCCACAAACAAGTCCACAAACAAGCCCACAAGCAAGCCCACAAACAAGTCCACAAACAAGCGCACAAACAAGCGCACAAACAAGCGCACAAACAAGCGCACAAACAAGCGCACAAACAAGCCCACAAACAAGCGCACAAACAAGCGCACAAATAAGCGCACAAACAAGCGCACAAACAAGTGCAGAAACAAGCGCACAAACAAGCGCACAAACAAGCGCACAAACAAGCGCACAAACAAGCGCACAAACAAGCGCACAAACAAGCGCACAAAGAAGCCCACAAACAAGCCCACAAACAAGCCCACAAACAGGTTCACAAACAAGCCCACAAACAAGCCCACAAACAAGCGCACAAAGAAGCTCACAAACAAACGCAGAAACAAGCCCACAAACAAACTCACAAACAAGTCCACAAACAAGCCCACAAACAAGCCCACAAACAAGCCCACAAACAAGCCCACAAACAAGCCCACAAACAAGCCCACACACAAGCCCACAAACAAGTCCACAAACAAGCCCAGAAACAAGCGCACAAAGAAGCCCACAAACAAGCGCAGAAACAAGCCCACGAAGAAGCCCACAAACAAGCCCAGAAACAAGCGCACAAACAAGCCCACAAACAAGCGCAGAAGCAAGCCCACAAAGAAGTCCACAAACAAGCCCACAAACAAGCGCACAAACAAACCCACAAACAAGTCCACAAACAAGCCCACAAACAAGCGCACAAACACACGCACAAACAAACCCACAAACAAGCCCACAAACAAGCCCAGAAACAAACCCACAAACAAGTCCACAAACAAGCGCACAAACAAGTCCACAAACAAGCCCACAAACAAGCGCACAAACAAACCCACAAACAAGTCCACAAACAAGCCCACAAACAAGCGCACAAACAAGCCCAGAAAGAAGCGCAGAAACAAGCCCACAAAGAAGACCACAAACAAGCCCAGAAACAAGCGCACAAACAACTCCACAAACAAGCCCACAAACAAGCCCACAAACAAACCCACAACAAGCGCAGAAACAAGCCCACAAACAAACCCACAAACAAGCGCACAAACAAGCCCACAAACAAGTCCACAAACAAGCCCACAAACAAGCCCACAAACACGCGCACAAAGAAGCCCACAAACAAGCGCACAAAGAAGCCCACAAAGAAGCCCACAAACAAGCCCACAAACAAGCCCACAAACAAGCCCACAAACAAGTCCACAAAAAAGCCCAAAAACAAGCCCACAAACAAGTCCACAAACAAGCGCACAAGCAAGCGCACAAACAAGCGCACAAACAAGCGCACAAACAATCCCACAAAGAAGCGCACAAACAAGCCCACAAACAAGCGCACAAACAATCCCACAAAGAAGCGCACAACAAGCACACATACAAGCACACACATATGCACACAAACTACAAAACAAATAAGCACACAAACCAACAAACAAAACAAGCAAACAAATAAACGAACAAACAAACAAACATAAAACACAGAAAAAACAAGCAAACTAAAAAAAACAGACAAAACAAGCAAACAAACAAGCAAACAAGCAAGCAAGCAAGCACACAAAATCAAGCAAACAAATAAACAAACATGAAAAAGAAAACAAACAAGCAAAAAAACAAACAAAAAAACAAACAAATTAACAAACAAACAAACAAACTAAAAAACAAACTAACAAACAAACAAACAAACAAATAATCAAACAAACAAATACATACATAAATAAAAAAACAAACACAGTAAAAAAATTTAAAAAAAACACAAACAAACAAACAAACAAACAAACGAACGAACAAGTCCACAAACAAGCCCACAAACAAGCCCACAAACAAGCGCACAAAGAAGCCCACAAACAAGCGCACAAAGAAGCCCACAAACAAGCCCACAAACAAGCCCAGAAACAAGCGCACAAACAAGCCCACAAACAAGCCCACAAACAAGCGCACAAACAAGCCCACAAACAAGTCCACAAACAAGCCCACAAACAAGCCCACAAACAAGCGCACAAAGAAGCCCACGAACAAGCGCACAAAGAAGCCCACAAACAAGCCCACAAACAAGCCCACAAACAAGCGCACAAACAAGCGCACAAACAAGCGCACAAACAAGCGCACAAACAAGCCCACAAACAAGCCCACAAACAAGCCCACAAACAAGCGCACAAACAAGCCCACAAACAAGCCCACAAACAAGTCCACAAACAAGCCCACAAGCAAGCCCACAAACAAGTCCACAAACAAGCGCACAAACAAGCGCACAAAGAAGCGCACAAACAAGCGCACAAACAAGCACACAAACAAGCCCACAAACAAGCGCACAAACAAGCGCACAAACAAGCGCACAAACAAGCGCACAAACAAGTGCAGAAACAAGCGCACAAACAAACCCACAAAAAAGCGCACAAACAAGCCCACAAACAAGCGCACAAACAAGCGCACAAACAAGCGCACAAACAAGTGCAGAAACAAGCGCACAAACAAGCGCACAAACAAGCCCACGAACAAGCGCACAAAGAAGCCCACAAAGAAGCCCACAAACATGCCCACAAACAAGCGCACAAACAAGCCCACAAACAAGTCCACAAACAAGCCCACAAGCAAGTCCACAAACAAGTCCACAAACAAGCGCACAAACAAGCGCACAAACAAGCGCACAAACAAGCGCACAAACAAGCACACAAACAAGCCCACAAACAAGCGCACAAACAAGCGCACAAACAAGCGCACAAACAAGCGCACAAACAAGTGCAGAAACAAGCGCACAAACAAACCCACAAAAAAAACAGACAAAACAAGCAAACAAACAAGCAAACAAGCAAGCAAGCAAGCACACAAAATCAAGCAAACAAATAAACAAGCATGAAAAAGAAAACAAACAAGCAAAAAAACAAACAAAAAAACAAACAAATTAACAAACAAACAAACAAACTAAAAAACAAACTAACAAACAAACAAACAAACAAATAATCAAACAAACAAATACATACATAAATAAAAAAACAAACACAGTAAAAAAACACAAAAAAAAAACACAAACAAACAAACAAACAAACAAACGAACAAACAAGTCCACAAACAAGCCCACAAACAAGCCCACAAACAAGCGCACAAAGAAGCCCACAAACAAGCGCACAAAGAAGCCCACAAAAAAGCCCACAAACAAGCCCAAAAACAAGCGCACAAACAAGCCCACAAACAAGCCCACAAACAAGCGCACAAACAAGCCCACAAACAAGTCCACAAACAAGCCCACAAACAAGCCCACAAACAAGCGCACAAAGAAGCCCACGAACAAGCGCACAAAGAAGCCCACAAACAAGCCCACAAACAAGCCCACAAACAAGCGCACAAACAAGCCCACAAACAAGTCCACAAACAAGCCCACAAGCAAGCCCACAAACAAGTCCACAAACAAGCGCACAAACAAGCGCACAAACAAGCGCACAAACAAGCGCACAAACAAGCGCACAAACAAGCCCACAAACAAGCGCACAAACAAGCGCACAAACAAGCGCACAAACAAGCGCACAAACAAGTGCAGAAACAAGCGCACAAACAAGCGCACAAACAAGCGCACAAACAAGCGCACAAACAAGCGCACAAACAAGCGCACAAACAAGCGCACAAAGAAGCCCACAAACAAGCCCACAAACAAGCCCACAAACAGGTTCACAAACAAGCCCACAAACAAGCGCACAAAGAAGCTCACAAACAAACGCAGAAACAAGCCCACAAACAAACTCACAAACAAGTCCACAAACAAGCCCACAAACAAGCCCACAAACAAGCCCACAAACAAGCCCACAAACAAGCCCACAAACAAGCCCACACACAAGCCCACAAACAAGTCCACAAACAAGCCCAGAAACAAGCGCACAAAGAAGCCCACAAACAAGCGCAGAAACAAGCCCACGAAGAAGCCCACAAACAAGCCCAGAAACAAGCGCACAAACAAGCCCACAAACAAGCGCAGAAGCAAGCCCACAAAAAAGTCCACAAACAAGCCCACAAACAAGCGCACAAACAAACCCACAAACAAGTCCACAAACAAGCCCACAAACAAGCGCACAAACACACGCACAAACAAACCCACAAACAAGCCCACAAACAAGCCCAGAAACAAACCCACAAACAAGTCCACAAACAAGCGCACAAACAAGTCCACAAACAAGCCCACAAACAAGCGCACAAACAAACCCACAAACAAGTCCACAAACAAGCCCACAAACAAGCGCACAAACAAGCCCAGAAACAAGCGCAGAAACAAGCCCACAAAGAAGACCACAAACAAGCCCAGAAACAAGCGCACAAACAACTCCACAAACAAGCCCACAAACAAGCCCACAAACAAACCCACAACAAGCGCAGAAACAAGCCCACAAACAAACCCACAAACAAGCGCACAAACAAGCCCACAAACAAGTCCACAAACAAGCCCACAAACAAGCCCACAAACACGCGCACAAAGAAGCCCACAAACAAGCGCACAAAGAAGCCCACAAAGAAGCCCACAAACAAGCCCACAAACAAGCCCACAAACAAGCCCACAAACAAGTCCACAAAAAAGCCCAAAAACAAGCCCACAAACAAGTCCACAAACAAGCGCACAAGCAAGCGCACAAACAAGCGCACAAACAAGCGCACAAACAATCCCACAAAGAAGCGCACAAACAAGCCCACAAACAAGCGCACAAACAATCCCACAAAGAAGCGCACAACAAGCACACATACAAGCACACACATATGCACACAAACTACAAAACAAATAAGCACACAAACCAACAAACAAAACAAGCAAACAAATAAACGAACAAACAAACAAACATAAAACACAGAAAAAACAAGCAAACTAAAAAAAACAGACAAAACAAGCAAACAAACAAGCAAACAAGCAAGCAAGCAAGCACACAAAATCAAGCAAACAAATAAACAAACATGAAAAAGAAAACAAACAAGCAAAAAAACAAACAAAAAAACAAACAAATTAACAAACAAACAAACAAACTAAAAAACAAACTAACAAACAAACAAACAAACAAATAATCAAACAAACAAATACGCACAAACAAGCACACAAACAAGCCCACAAACAAGCGCACAAACAAGCGCACAAACAAGCGCACAAACAAGCGCACAAACAAGTGCAGAAACAAGCGCACAAACAAACCCACAAAAAAGCGCACAAACAAGCCCACAAACAAGCGCACAAACAAGCGCACAAACAAGCGCACAAACAAGTGCAGAAACAAGCGCACAAACAAGCGCACAAACAAGCCCACGAACAAGCGCACAAAGAAGCCCACAAAGAAGCCCACAAACATGCCCACAAACAAGCGCACAAACAAGCCCACAAACAAGTCCACAAACAAGCCCACAAGCAAGTCCACAAACAAGTCCACAAACAAGCGCACAAACAAGCGCACAAACAAGCGCACAAACAAGCGCACAAACAAGCACACAAACAAGCCCACAAACAAGCGCACAAACAAGCGCACAAACAAGCGCACAAACAAGCGCACAAACAAGTGCAGAAACAAGCGCACAAACAAACCCACAAAAAAAAACAGACAAAACAAGCAAACAAACAAGCAAACAAGCAAGCAAGCAAGCAC
The DNA here is from genome assembly GCA_964017125.1 of Flabesymbios commensalis. NCBI lineage: Eukaryota > Metazoa > Annelida > Polychaeta > Terebellida > Flabelligeridae > Flabesymbios > Flabesymbios commensalis. The sequence continues at coordinate 2,308,416 of OZ024914.1, forward strand.
ACAAAATCAAGCAAACAAATAAACAAGCATGAAAAAGAAAACAAACAAGCAAAAAAACAAACAAAAAAACAAACAAATTAACAAACAAACAAACAAACTAAAAAACAAACTAACAAACAAACAAACAAACAAATAATCAAACAAACAAATACATACATAAATAAAAAAACAAACACAGTAAAAAAACACAAAAAAAAAACACAAACAAACAAACAAACAAACAAACGAACAAACAAGTCCACAAACAAGCCCACAAACAAGCCCACAAACAAGCGCACAAAGAAGCCCACAAACAAGCGCACAAAGAAGCCCACAAAAAAGCCCACAAACAAGCCCAGAAACAAGCGCACAAACAAGCCCACAAACAAGCCCACAAACAAGCGCACAAACAAGCCCACAAACAAGTCCACAAACAAGCCCACAAACAAGCCCACAAACAAGCGCACAAAGAAGCCCACGAACAAGCGCACAAAGAAGCCCACAAACAAGCCCACAAACAAGCCCACAAACAAGCGCACAAACAAGCCCACAAACAAGTCCACAAACAAGCCCACAAGCAAGCCCACAAACAAGTCCACAAACAAGCGCACAAACAAGCGCACAAACAAGCGCACAAACAAGCGCACAAACAAGCGCACAAACAAGCCCACAAACAAGCGCACAAACAAGCGCACAAACAAGCGCACAAACAAGCGCACAAACAAGTGCAGAAACAAGCGCACAAACAAGCGCACAAACAAGCGCACAAACAAGCGCACAAACAAGCGCACAAACAAGCGCACAAACAAGCGCACAAACAAGCCCACAAACAAGCCCACAAACAAGCCCACAAACAGGTTCACAAACAAGCCCACAAACAAGCCCACAAACAAGCGCACAAAGAAGCTCACAAACAAACGCAGAAACAAGCCCACAAACAAACTCACAAACAAGTCCACAAACAAGCCCACAAACAAGCCCACAAACAAGCCCACAAACAAGCCCACAAACAAGCCCACAAACAAGCCCACACACAAGCCCACAAACAAGTCCACAAACAAGCCCAGAAACAAGCGCACAAAGAAGCCCACAAACAAGCGCAGAAACAAGCCCACGAAGAAGCCCACAAACAAGCCCAGAAACAAGCGCACAAACAAGCCCACAAACAAGCGCAGAAGCAAGCCCACAAAAAAGTCCACAAACAAGCCCACAAACAAGCGCACAAACAAACCCACAAACAAGTCCACAAACAAGCCCACAAACAAGCGCACAAACACACGCACAAACAAACCCACAAACAAGCCCACAAACAAGCCCAGAAACAAACCCACAAACAAGTCCACAAACAAGCGCACAAACAAGTCCACAAACAAGCCCACAAACAAGCGCACAAACAAACCCACAAACAAGTCCACAAACAAGCCCACAAACAAGCGCACAAACAAGCCCAGAAACAAGCGCAGAAACAAGCCCACAAAGAAGACCACAAACAAGCCCAGAAACAAGCGCACAAACAACTCCACAAACAAGCCCACAAACAAGCCCACAAACAAACCCACAACAAGCGCAGAAACAAGCCCACAAACAAACCCACAAACAAGCGCACGAACAAGCCCACAAACAAGTCCACAAACAAGCCCACAAACAAGCCCACAAACACGCGCACAAAGAAGCCCACAAACAAGCGCACAAAGAAGCCCACAAAGAAGCCCACAAACAAGCCCACAAACAAGCCCACAAACAAGCCCACAAACAAGTCCACAAAAAAGCCCAAAAACAAGCCCACAAACAAGTCCACAAACAAGCGCACAAGCAAGCGCACAAACAAGCGCACAAACAAGCGCACAAACAATCCCACAAAGAAGCGCACAAACAAGCCCACAAACAAGCGCACAAACAATCCCACAAAGAAGCGCACAACAAGCACACATACAAGCACACACATATGCACACAAACTACAAAACAAATAAGCACACAAACCAACAAACAAAACAAGCAAACAAATAAACGAACAAACAAACAAACATAAAACACAGAAAAAACAAGCAAACTAAAAAAAACAGACAAAACAAGCAAACAAACAAGCAAACAAGCAAGCAAGCAAGCACACAAAATCAAGCAAACAAATAAACAAACATGAAAAAGAAAACAAACAAGCAAAAAAACAAACAAAAAAACAAACAAATTAACAAACAAACAAACAAACTAAAAAACAAACTAACAAACAAACAAACAAACAAATAATCAAACAAACAAATACATACATAAATAAAAAAACAAACACAGTAAAAAAATTTAAAAAAAACACAAACAAACAAACAAACAAACAAACGAACGAACAAGTCCACAAACAAGCCCACAAACAAGCCCACAAACAAGCGCACAAAGAAGCCCACAAACAAGCGCACAAAGAAGCCCACAAACAAGCCCACAAACAAGCCCAGAAACAAGCGCACAAACAAGCCCACAAACAAGCCCACAAACAAGCGCACAAACAAGCCCACAAACAAGTCCACAAACAAGCCCACAAACAAGCCCACAAACAAGCGCACAAAGAAGCCCACGAACAAGCGCACAAAGAAGCCCACAAACAAGCCCACAAACAAGCCCACAAACAAGCGCACAAACAAGCCCACAAACAAGTCCACAAACAAGCCCACAAGCAAGCCCACAAACAAGTCCACAAACAAGCGCACAAACAAGCGCACAAACAAGCGCACAAACAAGCGCACAAACAAGCACACAAACAAGCCCACAAACAAGCGCACAAACAAGCGCACAAACAAGCGCACAAACAAGCGCACAAACAAGTGCAGAAACAAGCGCACAAACAAACCCACAAACAAGCGCACAAACAAGCGCACAAACAAGCCCACAAACAAGCGCAGAAACAAGCCCACAAAGAAGCTCACAAACAAGCCCAGAAACAAGCGCCCAAACAACTCCACAAACAAGCCCACAAACAAGCCCACAAACAAACCCAGAAACAAGCGCACAAACAAGCCCACAAACAAGTCCACAAACAAGCCCACAACGAAGCCCACAAACAAGCGCACAAAGAAGCCCGTAAACAAGCGCACAAAGAAGCCCACAAAGAAGCCCACAAACAAGCCCACAAACAAGCCCACAAACAAGCCCACAAACAAGCCCACAAACAAGCCCACAAACAAGCCCACAAACAAGCCCACAAACAAGTCCACAAAAAAACCCACAAATAAGCCCACAAACAAGTCCACAAACAAGCGCACAAGCAAGCGCACAAACAAGCGCACAAACAAGCGCACAAACAATCCCACAAAGAAGCGCACAAAGAAGCCCACAAACAAGCGCACAAACAGTCCCACAAAGAAGCGCACAAACAAGCACACATACAAGCACACACATATGCACACAAACTACAAAACAAATAAGCACACAAACCAACAAACAAAACAAGCAAACAAATAAACGAACAAACAAACAAACATAAAACACAGAAAAAACAAGCAAACTAAAAAAAACAGACAAAACAAGCAAACAAACAAGCAAACAAGCAAGCAAGCAAGCACACAAAATCAAGCAAACAAATAAACAAACATGAAAAAGAAAACAAACAAGCAAAAAAACAAACAAAAAAACAAACAAATTAACAAACAAACAAACAAACTAAAAAACAAACTAACAAACAAACAAACAAACAAATAATCAAACAAACAAATACATACATAAATAAAAAAACAAACACAGTAAAAAAAATATAAAAAACACAAACAAACAAACAAACAAACGAACAAACAAGTCCACAAACAAGCCCACAAACAAGCCCACAAACAAGCGCACAAAGAAGCCCACAAACAAGCGCACAAAGAACCCCACAAACAAGCCCACAAACAAGCCCAGAAACAAGCGCACGAACAAGCCCACAAACAAGCCCACAAACAAGCGCACAAACAAGCCCACAAACAAGTCCACAAACAAGCCCACAAACAAGCCCACAAACAAGCGCACAAAGAAGCCCACGAACAAGCGCACAAAGAAGCCCACAAAGAAGCCCACAAACATGCCCACAAACAAGCGCACAAACAAGCCCACAAACAAGTCCACAAACAAGCCCACAAGCAAGCCCACAAACAAGTCCACAAACAAGCGCACAAACAAGCGCACAAACAAGCGCACAAACAAGCGCACAAACAAGCACACAAACAAGCCCACAAACAAGCGCACAAACAAGCGCACAAACAAGCGCACAAACAAGTGCAGAAACAAGCGCACAAACAAACCCACAAACAAGCGCACAAACAAGCGCACAAACAAGCCCACAAACAAGCGCAGAAACAAGCCCACAAAGAAGCCCACAAACAAGCCCAGAAACAAGCGCACAAACAACTCCACAAACAAGCCCACAAACAAGCCCACAAACAAACCCAGAAACAAGCGCAAAAACAAGGCCACAAACAAGTCCACAAACAAGCCCACAAAGAAGCCCACAAACAAGCGCACAAAGAAGCCCACAAACAAGCGCACAAAGAAGCCCACAAACAAGCCCACAAACAAGCCCACAAACAAGCGCACAAAGAAGCCCACGAACAAGCGCACAAAGAAGCCCACAAACAAGCCCACAAACAAGCCCACAAACAAGCGCACAAACAAGCCCACAAACAAGTCCACAAACAAGCCCACAAGCAAGCCCACAAACAAGTCCACAAACAAGCGCACAAACAAGCGCACAAACAAGCGCACAAACAAGCGCACAAACAAGCACACAAACAAGCCCACAAACAAGCGCACAAACAAGCGCACAAACAAGCGCACAAACAAGCGCACAAACAAGTGCAGAAACAAGCGCACAAACAAACCCACAAACAAGCGCACAAACAAGCGCACAAACAAGCCCACAAACAAGCGCAGAAACAAGCCCACAAAGAAGCTCACAAACAAGCCCAGAAACAAGCGCCCAAACAACTCCACAAACAAGCCCACAAACAAGCCCACAAACAAACCCAGAAACAAGCGCACAAACAAGCCCACAAACAAGTCCACAAACAAGCCCACAACGAAGCCCACAAACAAGCGCACAAAGAAGCCCGTAAACAAGCGCACAAAGAAGCCCACAAAGAAGCCCACAAACAAGCCCACAAACAAGCCCACAAACAAGCCCACAAACAAGCCCACAAACAAGCCCACAAACAAGCCCACAAACAAGCCCACAAACAAGTCCACAAAAAAACCCACAAATAAGCCCACAAACAAGTCCACAAACAAGCGCACAAGCAAGCGCACAAACAAGCGCACAAACAAGCGCACAAACAATCCCACAAAGAAGCGCACAAAGAAGCCCACAAACAAGCGCACAAACAGTCCCACAAAGAAGCGCACAAACAAGCACACATACAAGCACACACATATGCACACAAACTACAAAACAAATAAGCACACAAACCAACAAACAAAACAAGCAAACAAATAAACGAACAAACAAACAAACATAAAACACAGAAAAAACAAGCAAACTAAAAAAAACAGACAAAACAAGCAAACAAACAAGCAAACAAGCAAGCAAGCAAGCACACAAAATCAAGCAAACAAATAAACAAACATGAAAAAGAAAACAAACAAGCAAAAAAACAAACAAAAAAACAAACAAATTAACAAACAAACAAACAAACTAAAAAACAAACTAACAAACAAACAAACAAACAAATAATCAAACAAACAAATACATACATAAATAAAAAAACAAACACAGTAAAAAAAATATAAAAAACACAAACAAACAAACAAACAAACGAACAAACAAGTCCACAAACAAGCCCACAAACAAGCCCACAAACAAGCGCACAAAGAAGCCCACAAACAAGCGCACAAAGAACCCCACAAACAAGCCCACAAACAAGCCCAGAAACAAGCGCACGAACAAGCCCACAAACAAGCCCACAAACAAGCGCACAAACAAGCCCACAAACAAGTCCATAAACAAGCCCACAAACAAGCCCACAAACAAGCGCACAAAGAAGCCCACGAACAAGCGCACAAAGAAGCCCACAAAGAAGCCCACAAACATGCCCACAAACAAGCGCACAAACAAGCCCACAAACAAGTCCACAAACAAGCCCACAAGCAAGCCCACAAACAAGTCCACAAACAAGCGCACAAACAAGCGCACAAACAAGCGCACAAACAAGCGCACAAACAAGCACACAAACAAGCCCACAAACAAGCGCACAAACAAGCGCACAAACAAGCGCACAAACAAGTGCAGAAACAAGCGCACAAACAAACCCACAAACAAGCGCACAAACAAGCGCACAAACAAGCCCACAAACAAGCGCAGAAACAAGCCCACAAAGAAGCCCACAAACAAGCCCAGAAACAAGCGCACAAACAACTCCACAAACAAGCCCACAAACAAGCCCACAAACAAACCCAGAAACAAGCGCAAAAACAAGGCCACAAACAAGTCCACAAACAAGCCCACAAAGAAGCCCACAAACAAGCGCACAAAGAAGCCCACAAACAAGCGCACAAAGAAGCCCACAAACAAGCCCACAAACAAGCCCACAAACAAGCCCACAAACAAGCCCACAAACAAACCCACAAACAAGCCCACAAACAAGCCCACAAACAAGTCCACAAAAAAGCCCACAAATAAGCCCACAAACAAGTCCACAAACAAGCGCACAAGCAAGCGCACAAACAAGCGCACAAACAAGCGCACAAACAATCCCACAAAGAAGCGCACAAAGAAGCCCACAAACAAGCGCACAAACAATCCCACAAAGAAGCGCACAAACAAGCACACATACAAGCACACACATATGCACACAAACTACAAAACAAATAAGCACACAAACCAACAAACAAAACAAGCAAACAAATAAACGAACAAACAAACAAACATAAAACACAGAAAAAACAAGCAAACTAAAAAAAACAGACAAAACAAGCAAACAAACAAGCAAACAAGCAAGCAAGCAAGCAAGCACACAAAATCAAGCAAACAAATAAACAAACATGAAAAAGAAAACAAACAAGCAAAAAAACAAACAAAAAAACAAACAAACAAATTAACAAACAAACAAACAAACTAAAAAACAAACTAACAAACAAACAAACAAACAAATAATCAAACAAACAAATACATACATAAATAAAAAAACAAACACAGTAAAAAAAAAAAAAAAAAAACACAAACAAACAAACAAACAAACAAACAAACGAACAAACAAATCCACAAACAAGCCCACAAACAAGCGCACAAAGAAGCCCACGAACAAGCGCACAAAGAAGCCCACAAACAAGCCCACAAATAAGCCCACAAACAAACAAACAAACAAACGAACAAACAAATCCACAAACAAGCCCACAAACAAGCCCACAAACAAGCGCACAAACAAGCCCACAAACAAGCGCACAAAGAAGCCCACAAAAAAGCCCACAAACAAGCCCAGAAACAAGCGCACAAACAAGCCCACAAACAAGCCCACAAACAAGTGCACAAACAAGCCCACAAACAAGTCCACAAACAAGCCCACAAACAAGCCCACAAACAAGCGCACAAAGAAGCCCACGAACAAGCCCACAAAGAAGCCCACAAACAAGCGCACAAAGAAGCCCACAAACAAGCGCACAAAGAAGCCCACAAACAAGCCCACAAACAAGCCCACAAACAAGCCCACAAACAAGCCCACAAACAAGCCCACAAACAAGCCCACAAACAAGCCCACAAACAAGCCCACAAACAAACCCACAAACAAGCCCACAAACAAGCCCACAAACAAGTCCACAAAAAAGCCCACAAATAAGCCCACAAACAAGTCCACAAACAAGCGCACAAGCAAGCGCACAAACAAGCGCACAAACAAGCGCACAAACAATCCCACAAAGAAGCGCACAAAGAAGCCCACAAACAAGCGCACAAACAATCCCACAAAGAAGCGCACAAACAAGCACACATACAAGCACACACATATGCACACAAACTACAAAACAAATAAGCACACAAACCAACAAACAAAACAAGCAAACAAATAAACGAACAAACAAACAAACATAAAACACAGAAAAAACAAGCAAACTAAAAAAAACAGACAAAACAAGCAAACAAACAAGCAAACAAGCAAGCAAGCAAGCACACAAAATCAAGCAAACAAATAAACAAACATGAAAAAGAAAACAAACAAGCAAAAAAACAAACAAAAAAACAAACAAACAAATTAACAAACAAACAAACAAACTAAAAAACAAACTAACAAACAAACAAACAAACAAATAATCAAACAAACAAATACATACATAAATAAAAAAAAAAACAGTAAAAAAAAAAAAAAAAAAAAACAAACAAACAAACAAACAAACAAACAAACAAACGAACAAACAAATCCACAAACAAGCCCACAAACAAGCCCACAAACAAGCGCACAAACAAGCCCACAAACAAGCGCACAAAGAAGCCCACAAAAAAGCCCATAAACAAGCCCACAAACAAGCCCACAAACAAGCCCACAAACAAGCGCACAAAGAAGCCCACGAACAAGCCCACAAATAAGCCCACAAACAAGCGCACAAACAAGCCCACAAACAAGTCCACAAACAAGCCCACAAGCAAGCCCACAAACAAGTCCACAAACAACCACACAAACAAGCGCACAAACAAGCGCACAAACAAGCGCACAAACAAGCGCACAAACAAGTCCACAAACAAGCGCACAAACAAGCGCACAAACAAGCGCACAAACAAACCCAGAAACAAGCGCAAAAACAAGCCCACAAACAAGTCCACAAACAAGCCCACAAAGAAGCCCACAAACAAGCGCACAAAGAAGCCCACAAACAAGCGCACAAAGAAGCCCACAAACAAGCCCACAAACAAGCCCACAAACAAGCCCACAAACAAGCCCACAAACAAGCCCACAAACAAGTCCACAAAAAAGCCCACAAATAAGCCCACAAACAAGTCCACAAACAAGCGCACAAGCAAGCGCACAAACAAGCGCACAAACAAGCCCACAAACAAGCGCACAAAGAAGCCCACAAAGAAGCCCACAAACAAGCGCACAAACAATCCCACAAAGAAGCGCACAAACAAGCACACATACAAGCATACACATATGCACACAAACTACAAAACAAATAAGCACACAAACCAACAAACAAAACAAGCAAACAAATAAACGAACAAACAAACAAACATAAAACACAGAAAAAACAAGCAAGCAAGCAAGCACACAAAATCAAGCAAACAAATAAACAAACATGAAAAAGAAAACAAACAAGCAAAAAAACAAACAAAAAAACAAACAAATTAACAAACAAACAAACAAACTAAAAAACAAACTAACAAACAAACAAACAAACAAATAATCAAACAAACAAATACATACATAAATAAAAAAACAAACACAGTAAAAAAAAACAAAAAAAACACACAAACAAACAAACAAACAAACAAACGAACAAACAAGTCCACAAACAAGCCCACAAACAAGCCCACAAACAAGCGCACAAAGAAGCCCACAAACAAGCGCACAAAGAAGCCCACAAAAAAGCCCACAAACAAGCCCAGAAACAAGCGCACAAACAAGCCCACAAACAAGCCCACAAACAAGCGCACAAACAAGCCCACAAACAAGTCCACAAACAAGCCCACAAACAAGCCCACAAACAACGCACAAAGAAGCCCACGAACAAGCGCACAAAGAAGCCCACAAAAAGCCCACAAACAAGCCCACAAACAAGCGCACAAACAAGCCCACAAACAATTCCACAAACAAGCCCACAAGCAAGCCCACAAACAAGTCCACAAACAAGCGCACAAACAAGCGCACAAACAAGCGCACAAACAAGCGCACAAACAAGCGCACAAACAAGTCCACAAACAAGCGCACAAACAAGCGCACAAACAAGCGCACAAACAAGCGCACAAACAAGTGCAGAAACAAGCGCACAAACAAGCGCACAAACAAGCGCACAAACAAGCGCACAAACAAGCGCACAAACAAGCGCACAAACAAGCGCACAAACAAGCGCACAAACAAGCGCACAAACAAGCGCACAAACAAGCAAACAAGCAAGCAAGCACACAAAACCAGGCAAACAAATAAACAAACATGAAAAAGAAAACAAACAAACAAAAAAACAAACAAAAAAAACAAACAAACAAACAAACAAACTAACAAAAACAAACAAACAAACAAACAAATACATAAATAAATAAACACACGAACACAAAAACAAACTAACACAAACAAACAAACAAGAGCAAACAAATAAACAAACAAACAAACAAACAAACAAACAAACACAAACAAATAGGCACACAAAGAAACAAAGAAACACACAAACTGAACCAACGAACAAATGAATGCATGATTGAAGGGAAAAATAAATGAATGAAAGAATGAATGAATGAATAAATGAATGAATGAATGAATGAATGAATTAATTAATTAATTAATGAGTTAATAGATGAATAAATATATGCATATATTAATCAATGCATGAATCAAACAGCTTACCTTGGCCGGTGGTTGGGGAGCATCCCAGGCAGCGTACCAATCCATGTGTTCTCCAGAGGCAAGGAAGCACTGATCAGCATTTGCCATGTAGGTGGCAGAAATTTTCTACAGATACATATTTTCATGTCAAAGTAAATCCACACAAATTGTCCATACGATGTATTTGTTCTTATTTAAGCTAGTTTAAACCATTTTCTATTGTTGTGGTCAACATCAGTTAATACTATATTGTTTTCTTACCTTGTTGTAGTCAACATCAGTTATTACTATATTGTTTCCTTACCCTGTTGTAGTCAACATCAGTTATGAGGACTATGGCACCATTCTTGTCCTTTTTGATGTATAGCTGAGTCCTGTCTTTCTCACTCATAATCATCTCCTCTTTCTCTGTTCCATTGGTCACCGTCTGCACCTGGTATACATAGTTACTATTTACATATATAGAACGTATGTGAACATGTATGATTATATATAATGACGCAAGGACCTGGCATTAATAAAAAATTATACAAATATATAAGGACACATGTGCCAGAACGTACTCATAAATGATAAATATATATAAAAATAATTACAATGTTTTAAAATTTTAAAATATAGTCATGAATTAAGCAGTTATGAATAAATATATCTAACGCAAAAAAATTGTTATACAATTCACAAATGTGTTTTTATGTTATTAGGTGAAATTAACAAATAATCAATCTAAAATAGGTCAAAGATACAGCTATATTCACTTTAAATATAACACCATGTGCATAGTAGAAGTCAGAAAATAAAAAAAAGGTACAATCTAGGAAATATACAAATCTTACGAAATTAGTTACTAATAAGATCAAATAGTTACCTTGACATTTCTGTCCACATCATCATCCTGAAACATAACATAGTGAAACTGTGATTTTTTACTGACAGAGAAGCAATTATACACTAACTTTATTTTCAATATACAGTATAATCGCTCAGCTATGTTACTATTATACTGTTTTAACGTACCGTATTAATAGCACGATTGTACGCTAAAACAATGCATATTTATCTGCGGTATGTTCATTGTGAAGGATCGATGGGTGTAGTTGATATGTCCAATAAGGAAATAGTTCTGAAGTACAATGTAGTCATATTTTAAACATTTTAACATCGATCTATTGTTTTCCATTTTATTCAGGTGGAACGGCAATTGCTGCTTCGATTTCGATTTAGCTGAATTCCAATTGATCGCCCTATTTGTATGTGCAATGGCATTTATTAAACCTTAAGGCGCTAAACTGTAGTTGCAAATAAAGCTTCAAATTTGGACATTTAAATTATTTATTGCCTCGCTTTAAGGGTTAACCGACTGTAATTAGCTAATGTCAATGTCTGTCAATATCATTTAAATATATTGTATCGATATTGTATCTACGATAAACTTTTGATATTACCACTTAAGAGGGCGCTACTAGTGAGATATTGCTGTTTATGCGGGCGTAATACTTGACTATTGGCCCGACCAGCAGGGCCAATAGACTCTCTGTGTGTACGGGCAGTTGCCTGCATAATCGGCTGCTATAGCCTGGTGTACAACTGGTGTACTCCAGCTGCTGGGCCTACTCGGAACAGGTACACTTGTGATCTATGCGGGCGGACACCTGCATAACAGCGGCACGCCAAAAAGACGGGTGCGTCCTGATAGCACACAGTTGACTGGTTAATTGTAACCTGGTAACTGTAGACATAGAATAAATATGTTTTTAAGATTCGTTGTCATGGTGGAAAAGTGATAATAATAGTAATAACATGATTTTGTAGGGCGATAGACATTGTTATTGTCCCTCCGCAGATGCCAGCCGCGGAGGGACAATAACAAGTGGTTATCGCCCTACAAAATCATGTTATTGTTATATTATGCAGCTTGTAATTTGTGTCTTGTATTTTACGTGTTTTGTGTATTTTAACCCTTAAAGTGCTGAAAAGGATTTGTTTCTTTTGAAATCATCATGTCTTAGTTGGCACTTTCCACTTCATCAGAATACCTATGTTATGGGTGTATTACTATTATCAATGTTTTACTATTTTTATGCGGGGATCAACTTCATACGTCAGAATCTGACGTCTGGAGATGTCAGATTCTGACGCCTATAGTCAGTTCGACGGTGGAGGCAGGATTGGGGCCAATGTACTCGGTACTTCGGTACTTTGGTACTCGAGTACCGATTTTGCAGTACTCGTCGGTACTCGGTACTCGTACTTTTAAAAAGTACTTGTACTCGTACTTGTACTCAAGTACTTTTAAAAATGAAAGTACTTTCAACAAGTACTTACGAGTACTTTACGAGTACTACTCATCCCAAATTGATTCAAAATAGCTCACATACAAACCACAAATCAGTATAGCGGGATATGGAACATTCAGTTAATAATTCGTTTACCATCCATTTAGCTATTATATTGAAAAATCATTTAATTAATACTTTGAAATTATTTCAAAACCAGTCCAATTACTTACACCAACTTATAACAGAAGTGCACCTTTTTTACAATATCATGATGCTAATTTATTGTTCTGCCTTGTATATTCTAGTATCCTCGTGTAGTTCGAAAGCTAATTAAATAGCTATTCTTAAAAAAAAACAAGAGACGTGTCTTTGGAAAACAGGAATACATGTTGGTATAATATTTACAAGTGACTATAATATACAGTAGGACTAATAATCATTGAAGGGGGGAGGGGTGATTTCAACAATGATGTCGCGCCATTTTAAAATCACACTTACAACTCCTCGTTCTTCGCAGCTAAACCCCAGCAAACACGGGGCATTGAACCAATGGTGGTATAATGTTGGGCCAACGTTGAAGACGGTGTACCAAGGTATTTGCATAATATTTGCACAATATTGGCCCAATGCGTAGACACTTAGCCGAAATTTCCCCAGCACCGGACAAATATTGTCACTTGAGTGAACAAGTAGTTTATGACTGTTATCTTATAAAGCAGTTGAGACTCGGTGTGGACTAAGATATTTTAAAACTGTCATAGCTCATACAACTCTGTACCAATGTTGTGTAAGTACCAAAACCACGACGCGACAACGCGACGTCTGATCTACAGTGACCTTACAATGCCGGGCCAATATCCAAGACATTGGGCCAAGAATTAACCAGCATTGTACCGAGAAGTACATAGGATTAACACATGATATAACAGTACTGTTCAAACAAAGATGACCAAGGTAATTAGACGGCAAACATCACCCTTCAACTGCCGGACACCACTATTAATTTATATATTAGTAGGCCCCTATTACAAATCATTTATAATGCGGTTCATCCAAAAAAAATTGAATCCCTGCATTTACTAAAAACAAGAAAAAAATAAAAGTAGACAAAATTATGCACAATTTTTTCAAGACGTCAGGTGTCTAGCAAACTAATCAACCCTAAAACGTACAATATACATTGTGTCAGGTCACCAGTAAGCAGCAGGTAAGTCAATTTATTTTATTTGTCTATTTTTTAATATCGTGATTATGTAGTTTGTCATTTGAAGATAAAATTGAGTCAGCAATAATAGCTACAAATTAGAGAAAAATATAATTGAACACGTTAGTGTCGCGTAAGGGTTAAAGGTGTGAGGTTACATAATGAGTCAATTGTCTGCCTACGGCTGCTATCTATAACCCTTTCCGTCCCCGAAATGTGATGACGGACCGAGTATAAAAATAAATACAACAGTGAGGTGCTCCACAAAAAAATAAATTTTTAAACTAATAATAGGCTAATTTCTCAGCGGATACCCGGGCTGAAACTTGTACGCATATACATGTATTATGGTAATACATTTGATTTAATATCACGGTCTCCAGCAGCTAAAGCGTGCCTGTTAGCGTTAACCAATTCTGCCGTGCAAAGCCAAAAGGCAATTCTGCTTACTTTACAAGTAAGCAGATACTGCCTTTTGGATTTTCAGTGCAGAATTGTGATTCGTTTACCCTTAATAGCCTTGATCTTTTCCATGACACAATGTGTGTTTGGGCTCATTGAAGCGTTTATTACAGTGACGGCCAATTGTTAGCGGCACTGGCCCAAAATTTTACAATCATTAGGACTACTGCAAGTTTTTAAGCTGGCGTGTTTTGCAACGTAAAGCTTTAGACACAGACAATTTATATACTAGTATCAAAAATACATCGGCTAGTACGTACTTATTTATTTATTATGATTCGCCAAATAGTAGGCCTACATGTAGCATACAATACAATACTTTGTACACTGGTAGGAAAATGCATTATTATACTATTGGCTGGGACATGGCATCAGATATGCAATATCAATAATAGGCCTGTCCCATAAAATATTATTTTCATCACTAATATTCTATATATATATAGAAGTCGCATATTTAATATTGGGGTTATTAAGATATACCGCACCTACACAAAATTAAATTCAAAATGGTATATATCACACAACTCTGTAGCGTGTGTAACTATTTTGTGAAAACATGGAAAATGGCATTTGAAGTTCGAAAGGCAATTTGTGCACTTTTGGAAAATGCCACACGATTGTATTAAAATAAACTAAATAGAAAAATATTCATTTACACTCCATTTTATCAATAATCGTTTGCCAAAGTGCGACTCAAGACTCATTTTGCCAGATCGGGTCACATATATCAACATGAAGTAAAATATATTATAATCAATTATTTATTGAATAAATTTAATGTAATTAATTACATTTTACACCCGGAGTTTACAATCAAAGTACTCGGTACTTGTACTCAAGTACTTTTAAAAGTACTTGTACTTGTACTCAAGTACTTTTGAAAATCCAGTACTTGTACTTGTACCTGTACTCGTCATTTTTGCAAGTACTTGTACTTGTACTCGAGTACTTTTGACCAGTACTCGCCCCAAGCCTGGGTGGAGGATGGTGCAAAATAAAAGTCTAGCAACAACCCTGATTTTTTTACATTCAGTTTTCAAAAGTTAAACCATTTAACATGTAACGCAATTCTGAGAATGAAGCGGACATTTTCAGGATAGATGCTAAATGACAAGAAGATAGGGTTTACAAAATTTCACTTGAAAATTAACTGACTAGATACCCAAAAGCTTTATTAAACTTTTATTTTGGACCAGCTTCCACCGTCGGACAGACTATAGTCGATTCCAGCGCTGAAAAGGTTTGCTCTCTATTATACGATTCAATTGTTAGGACATAATTATGAATCCTTTTCCAGGCTAAGATTGGACCTGTATATATTAACAGACTGAGAAATTAATTTACTAGGAAAATGATTAAAAACAGCCGTTTTTCACATCTACTAAAGTCGAACCCAGCGCTGACAGGGTTAGCTCTCTATTGTGCGATTCATAATTATATTGTTGCAATTGTTAAGACATAATTATAAATCCCTTTCCAGGCTAAGATTGGAAATATATATAAAACATATTGAAACATTAATTTAAGGTAATTTTTTAAAAATTACCAGATAGTCGTTTTTCACATCTCCTAGATAGATTCCACCACCAATCAGGACAACCAGTAACAGAGCCGTGGCGACTGATGCCCATGATATGAGAATGATGGATCGCTTACTGTATGATGCCTTCTTCATCTGAAATATTAAAGATTGAAGTGATGAAATAATACAGTGGCGACCGACGCCCATGGTATCAGAATGATGAAGCGGTTAATACTGTATGATGCCTTCTCCACCTGAAATATTAAAGATTGGAGTGATGAAATAATACAGTGGCGACCGACGCCCATGATACCAGAATGATGAAGCGGCTAATACTGTATGATGCCTTCTCCACCTGAAATATTAAAGATTGAAGTGATGAAATAATACAGTGGCGACCGACGCCTATGATACCAGAATGATGAAGCGGTTAATACTGTATGATGCCTTCTCCACCTGAAATATTAAAGATTGAAGTGATGAAATAATACAGTGGCGACCAACGCCCATGATACCAGAATGATGAAGCGGTTAATACTGTATGATGCCTTCTCCATCTGAAATATTAAAGATTAAAGTGATAGAATAATTCAGTGGCGACCGACGCCCATGATATCAGAATGATAGTGCGTTTACTGTATGATGCCTTCTCCATATGAAATATTAAAGATTGAAGTGATGAAATAATACAGTGGCGACCGACGCCCATGATACCAGAATGATGAAGCGGTTAATACTGTATGATGACTTCTCCACCTGAAATATTAAAGAATAAAGTGATGGTCACGACAGATGCTCATGATACCAGAATATGGTAAGATTATTTCCTATCCATGCGCAATATAATACATAAAGGTGCCATTATTAAAAAAAATAATATTACCCTAGTTCTGTATTTCAATTTATCTACTTTCACCATTACCGTCAACATATTACCGATAACACATAATAATTACCACTTGCATAATCAATGTACATTCTGATTTTTGACAAACGTACTTTCATGTTCATTTTAAAGGCGTATGAGTCTGCATAGACTTCATGTGGTCAAAAATATATATTTTTATTGAACAGCGAACATCTTGAACATGTAGCATATTTTTACATAAAAATAAAGTTAGATTGGCATGAAAGTTGTAAATATAAGAGCTACACAACATTTAGATATCTTTACCTCTGCCGTTTTCACATCGGTCACATCTACCGTCATGTTCCTCCGTGTATATTTTTCTGCTTGGTGATTTCAGAACAGACCGTTTCAGAAAGCTGATCAATACCGCTGTGAGAATGACATCACCTGCTGGAAATGCATCTTATATAGTGTATTGGATGGAAACACAATACCTTGATCCAATTTTGTTTTAATGTTGGGCAAGCGGTGTAGAGGGTGGACCAGGGTTGCAACAACATATCTCAATATATTGTGTTTGCTGGGTTATCGTGTCAAAGGCTTTACAAAGATCAACATTACCATGATTCCGGAGAACAAAGGGAGCTATGTCCGCTCTTTCTCCTTTAGCTTTTACAGAGCGGAGATCGACTTTAGACGTCAGAATCTGACGTCTGTAGACGTCAGATTCTGACGTCTAAAGTCTATCCCCGCACTGACAGAGTTAAATATTGAAATGGCCGTAGACGTATAACATACATATTCAAATGAAGCGGCAAGAGCTAACTAAGACATTTATGATGATTTCAAATTGAGAAAAACACCCTTTGGTCTCCATGGGTTGTATAAAAATATTTAAGCGCTTGATTGAACTGGGGAACAATGAACACAGTGTATGCCTTCTGTATACGTTGACAGAGAGTGAGATGTTTAAACAGGATGTATGTATATCACAGGATTGGTCAAACTAGAAAAAAGACTAAGACTAAGGTAAACTAGATATGTTGATTTAGACCGCGACACCTCTACTTTTATCTAAACTAAGATTTCAGCAAACATCTAAAACTGAATAAGGGAAGTAAATGTGCATCACATATTTCACGTAGCCCATACACGATAGTATAAAAACATTAAATTCGTCGCCCCTTTCCTTTTCAAACGTGATCATGTTTAACATATTTCTTCAGTTCTTTGCCAATGTCTGACTAAATAAAATCATTCACGTTGGAATTTCTCGCACAATTAGTATATGTGCATCACGTATTCCACCTGTCCCATACACGAGAATAGTATAACAAACTAAATAAAAACATCGCAAATGTGACCAGGTCTCAAATATTGCTTCAGTGCTTTACCAATTTCTGGATAATCAAAATCGTTCACTCTCACATCGGAATTGCTCACACAATTAAATCACCAATTAAGGACACATGAATTAACATATAGAACTTTGAATGTTTATGTAATACAAATTTCTGAATTTTCGTATTAATCGTGTGACAATGACGATTTCAAAATGATTCATCGCAATTTGTTTTGAAAACAATACATTACTTTTTGCAGTTGTACTAATTTATCTTTGTGATATTTACTCACCATCCTGTCCCGACAAGGAAGTAACGTAAAGATCACCCCTTGTCAACCCGCAGTATCCCGCAGTATCCAATACTGGTTCAATGTTGGCCCAGCGTCTACAACACTGGCCCAACAACAGCCCACGCGACAGCCATCACGTTTCGATTGCTAAGTTAAGATGATCACTTGGATACATATTACTCATCCATTGCTATTGTAAATTGCTTAACGTAGTACAAGAGCATCAGGGTAAACCTTAAATAAAATTGCAAAAAGCTGATTTTTTCAGGAATGATACCTGGACATCTCGCCAGACGAATGCCAGAGAGTTCCCAAAAATCTCCTTTGTGTTTTTTTAATTCAAGATGGCCGCCACCATGTAGCCCCATCTTTCGAAAAAAACCAGGGGTATACCGTAATTCTTCACTTTTGCCGTTTAAAAAATATATTCAGGTGTATATACCTATGTTTTAGGGCACAAAGCGTTCATCCAGATGATCAGACATGATGTCAATACTTTTATTAATACCAAATATCCAAGATGGCCGCCATATTGTTTCTGAGTATGTTAAGTGATATCTTAAAAACTAATCTTTTTATTATATAAAATTTATCAACATGAATCCCCCATAGTAATTAATTCTATGTAACGCCATGTTTAAAAAAAACAGGAGTATGCCTCAATTTCTCACTTTTGCTGTTAAAAAAAATTGTGTCTCTACCTATGTTTGAAGGTACAAGGAGCTTATCCAGATGATCAGAAATAATATCAGTACTTTTCCTGATACTACAAATCCAAGATGGCCACCATATTTTGTTAAGCGACATGCGACAACTGCCTAAAGCTAAAATGTATTTTTCAACGGAGCCGATGGCGTATAGAGCTTATTTAGATCACCTACATTTCATTATATTGAGTTCATCGACATAATTAATCCCACATGGTAGATTATTCTACCATGGCGGGTGACATTTTTAGAAATGTTTCGAACTGCTTTTCCACTCGAAATATAGATTGAAATTTGTCAAGGTAACAACATTTATTCTCTGGTAAATAATTAATTAGAAACAGCAACAAGTCTAATTCAAAATGTATTGGTATTTTTTAATAAGCATAGCGTGTTTCAAATAAACGAAACTGTTAATGTCAACATATCACATGTGGGCTTTGTGTAGCGATTATATTATATAAGACACACAATAAAACACATGGAACATAGTAATATGTTTTTTAATATCGCACCCATAAGTTATTGTGTCATATTTTTTTTTTTTGAAAATGAACATGATTAAACAGAGCGAACTGTCTGTCAGCGCTGTCAGTAGGTCATAAATAGGAAATATGCTGATCATAATTGTGTTGGTTGGGTGCGTTTCAATCATCCGAAATGTCACAGTTTCTACATGTTTGGCCAATACAAAAAGCGCACATCGTTGTACAATATAGTCTAGCTTTGCGAGATTTGCTCCTCTTTGCCCCTCTGCACCCGCAACTCCTTTTTTTTAGAACACTTTCTGGAGTGACTGCTCTTTCAGTTTGAGTTGGTGACAAACGAACATACATAAATTCCGTTCCCAGTCTGTAGATTCCACACCCTCCTGTACCGCAAAAGATGTTCTGCATCATAATGGAGTATACCCAGTAAACACGAGGCATTCATCCAATGCTGTTTCAATTTTAGCTGACCGTATTCGACGCTGGCCCCAAAATTAAACAGCATTGGTTTAATGCCCCGTGTTGGCTGGGGCAGTAGGGGACGTTTAAGGGAGGCATTCTAGCAAATATCCATTAGAAGATAAGGACTTACGTCTTACACGCTACAAGTATATGACATCTTCGATAATCGTCCAGTGACAATGCTCATGTAAATACTTAATTGTGTTCATGATCTGCGGATGTCAATATGTTTTTTATCATTTATTAGACATTTGAATATTAAGATATTGCATTTTAAATATTAGTATTTTTTGTAATACAATTATGGCATTGCATGGTATTGTAATCGGATGATGTTACATCAGAATGTCAGAATATAATATTAAATTAGATGATGTGACAATTTATCGTGGGATGAGATCGTTTAATGTCAGGATAATATCTGGAGACCTTACTGAATTATATTGCGATATTTATGTTGAACTGACATGTAAAAATGAAATAAATCGGGCTTTAGGTCACCTTTGTGCACATATAGGCTAAACTGGGCCAGGAGAACCTCCTGAGGATAGTGAGATGACACTGTCCTCCAGACACAGGATTCGAAATTCGAGCCCTGGCGGTCTGAGGCCGAGCACGCTACCTCTCGGTCACGGAGGCTCCCCACAATACTGACTTTCACACGTGGATGGGGAAGAAACATTTTTGTTTTTTTTCAAACCGCCGAGACCGGGAACCGAACCCCGAACTCGTGAAAGGCAGCGGTGCTAACCACTACCCTAGGGCCCCCGCCCGAACTGACATGTGCCATCCTGATATTGCAATGTTCTATGTCGATTTTGTATCACCATATGGTAAAGTGCGTTTGTCAATATAATGTTGTTGAAATGTTATACCCTGACATGACAATATGTCCTGACATTAAAATGCCACATCCAGACTTTCTTTAAAGTGACATATCCTGGCATTCTAAAGTCACATTGAAATATTCATATTGAAGAGTCATATTCTGTCATTATAATGTTACATTAGAATGCCGCCATATCATAAAAATGGAATATCTTGACATTAAAATACCATTTTGTGATATTAAAGGACAATATTTGGACATTATAAGATTATGTAATGACTTTAAAGTGTCAAATTCTGATAATATACAATCAAATATCCTGACGTGAAAATGTCATATTCTGCTACATCCACTATCTTAATGTCATATTCCGACACACTATTATACAATATTCGACTTTTTAATAAAACGTTTTTCATCATAATGACGCATCGTCACATTAAAATGCTATACTGTGAAATCACTGTATCATTTTATCAATGTATAACGTCATATCCTAATATTCAAGTAAAATATCCTAATATTCAAATGTCATATCCTGACATTAAAATGACAGTGATGATAAAGTGCTATATCCCGATATTGTAATGCATTTCTGGTACGCGGTGTGCACTAAGGCTGCTGCTTACGATTTTCACATGCACTTACAACTTTTATACGACCGAAAGTGTTATATAGCACTGACAAAATGAATAGACCCGCAGATTTGGGAAACGTATAGGCCGACTGATGTCAACCCAGTGTTGTTTTATTGTTGGCCCACCGTCTGCACGATGCAACGATGCAACTATAAAGCAAGCCTCCTATCCGTGAAATTGAAAAAATACCCCTTTTTACTTGCTATTGAGTGAGCCTTATGAAAATAACCCCTTATTCTGAATTTCAAAACATTCCTCTTTTTAAAAGTACCCCTTGTTGGAGGTTTTAGGTCATTTTGACCCCCTAAACGCGTGACGCACGTTACACGCGTTTTCACGAAAAAAAACCCTAATAACGTGTTTTCTCCTTCACGGATGGGACGCCACCTTTATGGGGCGCAGCCCCCTCCCGGGGGCAACTATATAGCCTACAGTGTTATCCCGACATTGAAACAATATCGGGTGTTAAAACAATATCATGTTTGCAGGTAACCTTACTGTACATTGCGTCGGACATCCGTGTGTGCACAAAGCAAGACTTATGACAGATGTCTGAAGATATCAGCAGGAGCCGTCTACTGCTTGTTTTATTTCAGAGATTTCGAATATATTTGTCATTCAATCTCGTATATTCTTGGTGTTAATAGAAATTGCCCAGAATGATAATAAACTCCGCATTTTCGTTGTTCAAGTGTGTGTTTGTGTTTTTTCCTTGTGAATAATCATAAATTTACATTTTATCACCGTCAAACTGTAGGATTGTTACAATGCTTACACCTTTATGAAAAGAAAATATTCATATTAATGCTCTGGTAAAAAATGCACTTTAAAAAGCAATTAGAGTACTTAGTAATGCAATAAAACACAAAAAAAATCGAAAAATACTATGAAATACATAATTATGTATTTCATAGTATTTTTCGAAATTTTTTGGTGTATTACATTTTTAAAATTGGGTAAATAGGCTTTTATTTGTTCTCTATTTAAAATAGCGAAAGCAGTTGTAGTAAATACGTATTTATTAGATTAGATTATCAGATTAATATATTGTGTTATTGTATGTATTTATGTCATGTATAATCATTTCACCATTTATGAATATTCATGAATAAATGATCGAGGCAAATATATTTGGGTGGAGGTACTTTCAGTTTTTATTGGTGTATTTGCACAATCTGACCAGGAAGTATTGACAGTGCACCGCTCCTTGTCATGGCAGTGGTTGTGGTGTGGGGGATTTATCACGCAAACACTATGTGGTGATCCAATGCCACTGGTGGGCCACCATTAGCACAACATAGGGTTTTGTTGGGCATTGTTGACAGTGTGTGGGGTACGGTAGGCAGTGCGTTTATGTCAGCTAGTTTAGTTTGCACGTGGATCTCTCGTCCAAAGCAAATTTAATTCACCCAGTCTGCCTATGACCCCGACATGCACTTGTCTTTATTATGATGACAGCATACATTGTGTTAAAAGTTCTTAAGATTTTGCGAATGTAAATAAATAATTATGTCAATTCAAATCATAGATTTTAATAAACCTGTATATTGCCTGTAACAACATCTTGAAGGTAAAAAATAAAACAAGTTTTTGTATTTCTCTACTATTGTACAGCAGGCTTCTCCATTCATCGATAAGAGAGAGAGTATTGTCTGAGTCTTAGTACAACCGACAAAGGAAAATATCAAAACTAAAAGATATGTTATGTAGTTATGTAAGCATATCTGTACATTTATATGTGTATAACATATATAACGTCTAATAAGTGAGGCGTGTCAATATTTTTGGCAAATTCTTAGTAATGTATCATTTCATAATCTTAAATTGGTTTTCAATTGATCGTATCTATTACTTTGTAAACGGTCAAATACCATTCTGTATACACAAATGGTTACTTGATCCCCGTTTTTTTTTACCTCAGAAGGAGCTGAAATCAACTTTCCTAAGAATTGTTCAGTTAATAGACATATTTAATTCTACTCGTTTCAAGCTTTGTTTGGGGATACATAATGTCGAATGATCAATGGACTACCTGTCAAAACTAGACAACCAATTATTTAATACATGTATGCAATTATAACCGAAATTATTCCCAACTATGTCTGGATTATGTAGGAGGGTGCATGTTTCCGTGTCCCAAGAAGAAGAAAAACCTTTGAGTAGTCGTTAACAAATAGATATCACTGTAGAATAAAAAAACAATGCTAAGGCCTGTGGTGGACATGCCAACATACGTTTTCAATACAGGTATTTCCTTGTCAATAACAGTAACACCAACAGCTGCTGCGTCCCAATTTGTAATATCGTCCCAATTTGATATAAATTATTACAAATTGGCACGCATTTGCAATGCGCTCCAATTTGTTATAAAATATTCTGAATTGTGACACATGGTATGCAGATAACACGATGAACTAAGGGTAACGTTCTTGTCCTCTGAAAACCTGATTTAGCATCAAAATTCCTGGGATATAGATATAGATGGTTTAGATGGCTAAGTGCTTTATTGATATACAAAAAAAACATTAATGAGGGGAAGGTAGAGTGCTTTACCATATTTTCTAGAAACTTTCACTTGATGTTTGTTCATGAACTATTTATTAAGTTACTTTGTGTCCTCAAAAACTCATAAGACGAAACGAACAAATATTTAATTAAAATTGTTCAATGTTCACATCAGATCCTAGCGAAACTAGAAACAAAACTAAAACCATATAGTTTGATGAAAATTCACATTTATTGTGTACTAAAAATAAAATACAAAATCTGACGTAGGAAAACAAGAAAATTATATAAAAATACACATTTGGTTCGATATTACAATGTGAGAAAAAAAACACGTTTTTGTCGTTCAATTATTTCGAAAACATCATGGCTAACGTGACAAGCGACACATTGTGTTGTTTGTCTGATTAAGTAGGCATATATAAATACGCAATTGCAAAAATATGCATTATGATGCTCCTCTCGTAATTATCGATCCGAAAATATATCTGGTGGATCCATTCAAGTAAATTTAAAGACAAACTTCAACAAAATTTAAGACAAGTAACACGTTAAATACAAGCAATACAAATTATGATCCTTTTGTTTAATCCGAAAGGATAATATTTAAAATGTCTTGTTTATCAGAGTGATTGAGCATGCAGATATACACACCTTTAGATTAGGAAATACCTACATGTAAATATGATACACATAAATGTGATACACATACATGTATTGATGCCACACAATTCCCCACGGATTACCCATTTTTTGTTTCATACAAGATGTTATAAAAACATTCTCCCAAATTCCGAATTATTATAGTGCATGTTTAACTATGGGGAACATCTTTCCCCATAGTTAAACATGCACTATAATAATTAAACGAATGACGACAAAGCTACTGTACAATTTGGTAAAGAGTTAATATCCTCTGGTGATTACAGAGTAATAAATTTATGTAATAGGGCAAGAGCTGAACCTGAGAAAAAATCGGTCCGTACAACCCACCATACTGACAAAATCTAATTATCTAATTGCTGTATGATGATCTGGCAATGTCATTGCGGTCTAATTGGTACCTAAAACAGTTTTTTTTTAATAGTTTTACTCTTACAGTGCGGGGATCGACGTTAGACATCAGAATCTGACGTCTGTATGCGTCAGATTCTGACGTCCACTAAAGTCGATCCCCGCGCTGTAAGGGGTAATATTGGTCCACTGGAAACAACGCTGGCCAAAAATAAAAAGCAACATTGTGTAAGCGCATAGTGATTGCTGCCATGATCCATATAACTGAGCTCTTTTAAACATTGTAATCAACTAGACAGGTAACTAAAACTGTTCACCCGATTTCGCGGTGGCTCATTGTGTTCAACGGGGACTGTTAACCACCTTGGGGATGCCCCCTTACATTCCGCGGTGGCTCATTGTGTTCACCGGAGGACTGGTAACCACCTTGGGGATGCCCGCTTTACATTCCGCGTGGCTCATTGTGTTCAGTGGAGGACTGGTAACCACTTTGGGGATGCCCGCTTTACATTCCGCGTGGCTCATTGTGTTCAGTGGAGGACTGGTAACCACCTTGGGGATGCCCGCTTTACATTCCGCGGTGGCTCATTGTGTTCAGCGGAGGACTGGTAACCACATTGGGGATGCCAGCTTTACATTCTCCGGTGGCTCATTATGTTCAGCGGAGGTCTGGTAACCACCTTGGGGATGCCTGCTTTACATTCCCCGGTGGCTCATTATGTTCAGCGGAGGTCTGGTAACCACCTTGGGGATGCCCGCTTTACATTCCGCGGTGGCTCATTGTATTCAGTGGAGGACTGGTAACCACCTTGGAGATGCCCGCTTTACATTCTGCAGTGGCTCATTATGTTCAGCGGAGGACTGGTAACCACCTTGGGGATGCCCGCTTTACATTCCGCGGTGGCTCATTGTGTTCAGTGGAGGACTGGTAACCACCTTTGAGATGCCCACTTCACATTCCGCGGTGGCTCATTGTGTTCAGTGGAGGACTGGTAACCACCTTGGGGATGCCCGCTTTACATTCCGCAGTGGCTCATTGTGTTCAGCGGGGGAATGGTAACCACCTTGGGGATGCCCGCTTTACATTCCGCTGTGGCTCATTGTGTTCAGTGGGGGACTGGTAACCATCTTGGAGATGCCTGCTTTACATTCCGCGGTGGCTTATTGTGTTCAGTGGGGGACTGGTAACCACCTAGGGGATGCCCGCTTCACATTCCGCAGTGGCTCATTGTGTTCAGTGGGGGACTGGTAACCACCTTGGGGATGCCCGCTTTACATTCCGCAATGACTCATTGTGTTCAGCGGAGGAATGGTAACCACCTTGGGGAAGCCCGTTTGTATTTTGCGGTGACTCATTGTGTTCAGCGGAGGAATGGTAACCACCTTGGGGATGCCCGCTTTATATTCCGCGTGGCTCATTGTGTTCAGTGGGCGACTGGTAACCACCTTGGGGATGCCCGCTTTACATTCCGCGTTGGCTCATTGTGTTCAGTGGGGGACTGGTAACCACCTTGGGGATGCCCGCTTTACATTCCGCGTTGGCTCATTGTGTTCAGCGGAGGACTGGTAACCACCTTGGGGATGCCGCTTTACATTTTGTTGTGGCTCATTGTGTTCAGCGGAGGAATGGTAACCACCTTGGGGAAGCCCGCTTTACATTTTGCGGTGGCTCATTGTGTATAGTGGAGGACTGGTAACCATCTTGAGGGTGCCCGCTTTACATTTTGCGGTGGCTCATTGTGTATAGTGGAGGACTGGTAACCACCTTGGAGATGCCTGCTTTACATTCTGCTGTGGCTCATTGTGTTCAGCGGAGGACTGGTAACCACCTTAGGGATGCCCGCTTTACATTTCGTTGTGGCTCATTGTGTTCAGTGGGGGACTGGTAACCACCTTGGGGATGCCCGCTTTACATTCCGCGGTGGCTCATTGTGTTCAGTGGAGGACTGGTAACCACCTTGGGGATGCCTGCTTTACATTCCGCGGTGGGTCATTGTGTTCAGCGGGGGACTGGTAACCACCTTGGAGAAGCCCGCTTTACATTCCGCGGTGGCTCATTGTGTTCAGTGGAGGACTGGTAACCACCTTGGAGATGCCTGCTTTACATTCTGCTGTGGCTCATTGTGTTCAGCGGAGGAATGGTAACCACTTTGGGGATGCCCGCTTTACACTCCGCTGTGGCTCATTGTGTTCAGTGGAGGACTGGTAACCACCTTGGGGATGCCCGCTTTACACTCCGCGGTGGCTCATTGTGTTCAGTGGAGGACTGGTAACCACCTTGGGGATGCCCGCTTTACATTCCGCTGTGGCTCATTGTGTTCAGTGGAGGACTGGTAACCACCTTGGAGATGCCCGCTTTACATTCCGTGGTGGCTCATTGTGTTCAGTGGAGGACTGGTAACCACCTTGGGGATGCCTGCTTTACATTCTGCGGTGGCTTATTGTGTTCAGTGGAGGACTGGTAAACACCTTGGAGATGCCCGCTTTACACTCCGCGGTGGCTCATTGTGTTCAGCGGGGGACTGGTAACCACCTTGGAGATGCCCGCTTTACATTCCGTGGTGGCTCATTGTGTTCAGTGGAGGACTGTTAACCACCTTGGGGATGCCCGCTTTACATTCCGTGGTGGCTCATTGTGTTCAGTGGAGGACTGGTAACCATCTTGGGGATGCCCGCTTTACATTCCGCTGTGGCTCATTGTGTTCAGTGGGGGACTGGTAACCACCTTGGGGATGCCCGCTTTACATTCCGCAGTGGCTCATTGTGTTCAGTGGAGGACTCGTAACCACCTTGGGGATGCTTTCTTTACATTCCGTGTGGCTCATTGTGCTCAGTGGAGGACTGGTAACCACATTGGAGATGTCCGCTTTACATTCTGCTGTGGCTCATTGTGTTCAGTGGAGGACTGGTAACCACCTTGGAGATGCCCGCTTTACATTCCGTGGTGGCTCATTGTGTTCAGCGGGGGACTGGTAACCACCTTGGGGATGCCCGCTTTACATTCCGCTGTGACTCATTGTGTTCAGCGGAGGACTGGTAACCACCTTGGGTGCAACTGTAATAGTGAACATACTGCCTATTCCAAAAATTGTCCCCGATGGATTACAGAGAAGGAAATCCAACGTGTTCGCACAGGGCGAAAGATTTCCTTCCCTGAAGCTCGGAAAATTGTTGAAGGGGTTAACAAACAACCATCATTTGCCAGTGTTGTCGCGAAGCAGGTTGTGTCGGTTGGTTGCCAGACTGTTGCAGTAGAGATCAGATCTGCAACTGGTGCAACAAATGTTTCCGCAACACCTGCATCGTCTTCATCAAAACCTAATACAAGCAAAGATACCTCCACTGCCAAAAAACAAACTATGATCAATAAAAATACAACAACAGCAGCTACTGTCCCAAAGCATCTGGCAAACAGAGATGCAAAACAAACAAAAAATGGAATAACAAATATTAAAGATCAGAACAAAGAAACGGTAAATAAACCACCAGTAGCTGAACAAACAAAACAGATTAACAAGAAAAGCACAAATAAAGGCAGTTGTCGAATGCCCAAGGGCACTGATGACCCGATCGCTACGTATAATAGATACGAATCCATAGAGTGTGTAGATGGTGATGAAAGCAGCGGTAGCGAGGTATTCGTATCTCCCGACACCGTCGCTGCACTCCAAGCACAGATAAAACCAGGGAGGCATAAAAATTCATAATGGCCCACAAAACTATACAATGGAACTGTCGAGGTTAAAGAATTACAATGACCTGGCTATTCTTCTGCAGGAGCACAGCCCGTCGGCTGTGTGCCTGCAGGAGACTAACTTAAAACCTAACACTAACATAAGTTTTAAGAACTATTCAATAATCAATTGTTTTGGCCCTGCCAATAATGAAAGGGCCTGCTGGGGGGTTTCCATCCTTGTGAAGGATGGAACACCACATCAACAGATCACGTTGAATACAAACTTACAGGCTGTGGCGGTTAACATAAACTGTCACAGACCAATGACGATATGCTCTGTTTATTTACCCCCAAACCGCTCAGTAGATGTTGTGGAATTGAGGCAGCTGGTAAAACAATTGCCCAAGCCCTTCATGCTACTGGGAGATTTTAACGGGCACCACACAATGTGGGGCTGTAGGGACATCAACCCACGGGGCAGAATAATAGAAGACTTCCTCTCAGAGGAAAACCTCTGCATTTTTAATGTTGATACCACCACCTATTTGCATCCTGCTTCAGGATCTGCAACAGCCATTGACCTATCCTTGTGTGATCCCGATTTATATTTGGATTACACTTGGAGGGTCAACGAGGATCTCTGTAGCAGTGATCATTATCCTATATTTATAAAGATCAACAACTCTATTGTTGAAGAAAGAGTGCAGCATTGGAGGCTGCACAGAGCAGATTGGGAGGCCTTCCAACAGTCTTGTGGGGAGAGCCTCACAATCTCACAATTTGAGAATGAAGAGGGGGTTGATGACCCTATAGCCCTTTTTACAGCCAAGTTACACAATATAGCAGATAAAAGCATACCCAAAACCTCGACAGTTCCCCAAAAAATCGACAAACCCTGGTTCGATGAAGGTTGCCGGAAGGCAATAGACAAAAGGAAAAAATCGTTGCAAAAATTTAAAAAACATCCAACTAGACAAAACCTCGCCGCACAATCAGTGAAGCCAAGCGTCAATCTTGGAGAGCATATGTCTACACACTAAATAATAATACATCGGCAAAACATACTTGGCAAATGCTGCGCAGAATCAGTGGCAAGAGGAAAGATAAAACCATCAAGTACCTTGTCACTGATTCTGACACAATAACCAATAAAACGGATATTGCAGAAACGCTGGCGACATCCTTCGCTGCTAAATCATCGCCAGATCATTATCAGGAAAAATTTCGAAGGATTAGGGACAAAGAGAAGGAGAACACATTGGACTTTGAGTCAGATAATGACGAAAAGTACAATGTTGATTTCTCTAAACGAGAGTTAATCAAATCTATCGCTCAGGCAACTGATTCGGCAACTGGCCCTGATGAAATTCACTACCAGTTTCTGAAACATTTGCCTGATGTATCACTTGATCTGTTGCTTCTACTCTTGAATGATCTGTGGCAATCTCAGGATTTCCCAGATGGATGGAGAGAAGCAACAGTGATCCCGATCCCTAAACCTGGAAAAGATCGAACAGATCCTAATAATTATAGGCCAATAGCATTGACAAGTTGTCTCTGCAAAATCATGGAGCGCATGATCAATCATCGTCTCACATGGTTTTTACAAGACAATAACATAATAACTAAATATCAATGTGGTTTTCAAAAAGGGAAAAGCACGACAGACCATTTGGTCAGACTGGAGACTTATATCCGTCAAGGTTTTGTTAAAAATCAACATACAGTTGGAATATTTTTTTATTTAGAAAAGGCCTATGATACCACATGGAAGGGTGGTATCATGAAAGATCTCCATGAAATGGGCCTAAAGGGTAGATTACCCTTATTCATTGACAATTTTTTAAAGGGGAGAAAATTTAAAGTCCGCTTGGACAACACCCACTCTTCACTAAATCCACAAGAGGAGGGTGTCCCACAAGGTGGTATCCTTTCACCAACTCTATTTACCGTTAAAATAAACAGTATAATTGATGCTTTACCAGACGATATTGAAAAGTCGTTATATGTTGATGATCTGTCTGTTTACTGCCAGTCAAGCAATATGGCAATAATTGGGCGGCGCCTGCAAGGTTACCTCGATAAGTTGGTGACTTGCGCGGATGAGAACGGCTTTAAATTTTCTCCCACAAAAACTTTATGTGTACATTTTTGTAAAAAAAATGGCTTACAGCCTCAACCTAATCTCAAACTATATGGACAACAGCTTCCTGTTGAAGAGCAGGTCAAATTTCTTGGTCTTTTTTTCGACAAGAAGCTCAGTTTTATTCCACACATCAAATATATGAAAGATAAGTGTAGGAAAGCATTACAATTACTACGATTTTTATCCAGCAACGATTGAGGTGGTGACCGGACAACCTTACTGAGGAGTCACCGGTCTCACATCAGATCCAAACTGGATTATGGTTGTATTGTTTATGGTTCAGCGAGACGATCGTACTTAGCAATACTTGATCCAATCGCGAACCAAGGTTTGAGATTATGCTCAGGGGCATTTCGAACATCACCCATTGAAAGTCTTCAGGTGGAGACCGGTGAGCCCTCTTTAGAGACTCGCCGGTTGAAGCTGAGCCTGCAATACTATATGAAGATGAAAGCAAATCCTGACAACCCGGCATACTCGTGTGTTGTCAACCCAGAGTACAAGAGACTGTTTAATAACAAGCCAGGGACTATACCTACTTTGGATATAAGGCTCCAACCCCATCTGGAGGACATGGAGGTGGAGCTCGACGCAATTAGCGTTGTGCGCCCACCAGAATTTCCCCACCTTGGCTTCTTCAACAGCCTAATATACTTTTTAACCTCTCAGATCTCAGGAAGGGAGACACCTGTCCCCTTGTCTTCCAGAGCATGTTGCTAGAGCTATTTTGTAGATTTCCGAAGCACCGGAAGGTGTATACTGACGGATCAAAGGAAGACAAGAGGACAGCTATGTCCTTTGTCTGTGATGATCATGAATTTAGCTGTCGTATCAACGATGAGGTTTCAATTTGCACAGCAGAGCTGTTAGCTATTGAAGCTGCCATTGAATACATCTGGGAAAGTAGTGATGAGGAGTTCATGATCATCACAGACTCGCTATCTTCATTGCAGGCTCTTAAGAGTCAAAAACTCAACAACCCAATTGTTTCCAATATTTTGCATATGTGTCTCTACTTGTCTGGGCACAAGGACATTGTTTTTGCTGGGTACCCAGCCATATTGGAATACAGGGCAATGAACGAGCTGATGTTTTGGCCAAGGCTGCCCTAGATAAGACAAAACAGTTTTATTATATACCATATACTGATTTCAAATACAACATCTCTGTCTACCTTGATGACATTTTGCAAGGTGACTGGAACATCAATGTCACCAGCAAATTGTTCGAGGTACAACCAATCATTAGGCGATCTTTTACACCAATGGAACGCCGAAGAGATGACGTTGTCTTATGCAGGGCCAGAGTTGGCCATGCCTATTTCACAAACGGCTATTTATTGAGAGGAGAATTGCGACCTATGTGCTGCAATACTCGTCTCACTGTAAGACATGTCCTTCTCAGTTGTGCGAAATATGCGCACATCAGAAGGAAGTATTTTGCATTTAATTCCCTATTTGAACTATTTAGGGACACCCCTGCAGGTTTTATTATTCAGTTCCTACGGGAATGTAACCTATATTACATGTTTTAATTATTAGACTTAGACTTGTAGTTTTTACACAATCACTCCAATTTCATGGAGATATAGTGACTTGATAAATCGTTCATTTTATAATCACATCATATTTTACATTATTTTATACTGACATTTTTATACTCAATAAACTGTGTTGTATTGCAGGCGCTACAACATGTCATCAGCATTTTACTTACTTACTTACTTACTTACTATTAAATTATGTCTTATTGTCAACAATAACTTATGAGGAAACGAATGCATTCGACAGTGTTACATCATATCAAACTGAAGTGTTGGTAAACGGATAGAGAAGGCTCAGGCTATTGGGCCTGTTTTTAACTGATGATTAACTTTATGTGAAGCAGTTAACTGCAGTTTGCTAAAAACGTGCCTATCCAACTGAGCCGGTTCTTAACAACGTGCCTATCCAACTGGGCTGGTTCTTAACATCCAACTGGGCTGGTTCTTAACAACGTTATCCAACTGGGCCGGTTCTTGACACACTTTGTAACATAATTGGTATGGTCGTACTAAACGTTATCTAAAAACGAGCCTATCCAACTGGGCCGGTTTTTAAATTGACCTCACACTTTTGCAATGATGATAGCAATGGGCAGCAATGGAACTGGTAACCACCTTAGAGATGCCCTCTTTATATTCTGCGGTGGCTCATTGTGTTCAGCGGAGGACTGGTAACCACCTTGGGGATGCCTGCTTTACATTCCGCGGTGGCTCATTGCGTTCAGCGGAGGAATGGTAACCACCTTGGGGATGCCCGCTTTACATTCTGCGGTGACTCATTGTGTTCAGTGGAGGACTGGTAACCACCTTGGGATGCCCGCTTTACATTCCGCGGTGGCTCATTGTGATCAGTGGAGGACTGGTAACCACCTTGGGATGCCCACTTTACATTCCGCGGTGGCTCATTGTGTTCAGTTGAGGACTGGTAACCACCTTGGAGATGCCCACTTTACATTCCGCGTTGGCTCATTGTATCCAGTGGGGGACTGGTAACCACCTTGGTGATGCTCGCTTTACATTCTGCGGTCGGTAGCTCATTGCGTTCAACGGAGGACAGGTAACCACCTTGGGAATGCCCGCTTTACATTCCGTGGTGGCTCATTGTGTTCAGCGGAGGACTGGTAACCACCTTGGAGATGCCGCTTTACATTCCGCGGTGGCTCATTGTGTTCAGCGGAGGAATGGTAGCCACCTTGGGGATGCCCGCTTTACATTCTGCGTGGCTCATTGTGTTCAGTGGGGGACTGGTAACCACCTTGAAGATGCCTGCTTTACATTCTGCAGTGGCTCATTGTGTTCAGCGGAGGACTGGTAACCACCTTGGGGATGCTCGCTTTACATTCCGCGTGGCTCATTGTGTACAGTGGAGGACTGGTAACCACCTTGGAGATGCCCGCTTTACATTCCGCTGTGGCTCATTGTGTTCAGCGGGGGACTGGTAACCACCTTGAAGATGCCTGCTTTACATTCCGCGGTGGCTCATAGTGTTCAGTGGGGGACTGGTAACCACCTTGGGGATGCCAGCTTTACATTCCGCGGTGGCTCATAGTGTTCAGTGGAGGACTGGTAACCACCTTGGGGATGCTCGCTTTACATTCCGCGGTGGCTCATTGTGTTCAGTGGAGGACTGTTAACCACCTTGAGGATGCCCGCTTTACATTCCGCGGTGGCTTATTGTGTTCAGTGGAGGACTGGTAACCACCTTGGAGATGCCCGCTTTACATTCCGCAGTGGCTCATTGTGTTTAGCGGAGGACTGGTAGCCACCTTGGAGATGCCCACTTTACATTCTGCGGTAGCTCATTGTGTTCAGGCGGGAGCCCTAGGGTAGTGGTTAGCACCGCTGCCTTTCATGCCAGAGTTCGGGGTTCGGTTCCCGGTCTCGGTGGTTTGAAAGAAACAACAAATGTTTCTTCCCCATCCACATGTGAAAGTCAGTATTGTGGGGAGCCTCCGTGACCGAAAGGTAGCGTGCTCGGCCTCAGACCGCCAGGGCTCGAACTTCGAATCCTGTGTCTGGAGGACAGTGTCATCTCTATCATCTCACCATCCTCAGGAGGTTTTCCTGGCCCAGTTTAGCCTATTTGTGCACAAAGGTGGCCTAAAGCCCGATTCATTTCATTATATTTTCATTTACCAAAACGAAGCACTCCAAAAAATGAATCAATTTAACGAATCCCAAACTCATATACTAGTCATTGTTAGTGTTCCATTTAACACGGGGTCGTCAGTTGTAGTTGAAATGACAGCACTGAGGGAGGCCTATTTGATGTCTCCGATCTATTTTAGTCCAAAACATTATTTTAAAACTGATGATTAATGATGTACAATGATTAAGAAATCACAATGCACACCGCCATACTTACAATAACAAACCCAACTCTTTCTTACACTGGGCGAAAAACTTTTTTATCTAGTTCCGTTCTAATGAAATTGTATGAACGTGTATAGATATTGTTGGAGAATCGTTGGAGAATCGAATTTTGTCCACCGTGAGAAATATATATTCTGTCCTTGACGGGTAAAATTCCGCATTCCTCGCGAATAACATAGTAATTTAGCATCATAATCATCTTCATTTACGACTATACCAGGGGTCCATTTCAATAGACGGTATCTTATATTGGATTTATTTTCCAAACTCGTTGCTTGGGTGACAATGTCGCAGACGGTGGGCCAACATTGCACCGGAATTGGGTGAACATCTCGTGTTTTCTGGGCAGCGAAAAAACTTTTAAAAAAAATTCAGCTGGAGATGGGAATACCTAAATAGATAAATTCAAACAGAGGATGGCAGCTGTCTTAACTCTTTAATACCGACGTCACGTAAATGCTTCTCTTGGCACAACACACATATTACACATTCAAAACAAGGTCTTCCTGGGCAACATTTCGGTATTTTATTAGGCATTTTTTTATAATGATATGGGACTGACAGCATAAGTTGTGTCAATGATTGACAACTTTGTGTGAATAACAATTATAAAAAATAATGAGATATTTAAAAGATTTTTCAAGTGTTCAATTACCCATGTTTATTTGTGAATCATTACTTTAAACTTTCCCGCACGCTATTATTGCATTTGACTAATTGAGTTTCATTATTTTTTTAGTCGGTTCGTGTTCATTATTCTTGCTGTATATCTGACAGTGAATAAAAATTAGCGGAAATATCTGGATGTTAACCACCCGTTCTTCATAAATAAAATAATTAAAATTGTTAAACATTTTTTAATCATCTAAGCGCTATGCACTTGATTTCCAGATTTCAATTGCGGCCATCTTGAAAATGTCCTGAAACAGGTATTCATCCTGACTTTTGTTGACGGCATTGCCTTTTGAGATTGGGAGAGGCTTAGGGAGCGAAACAAACTTGGTCTCAGGCTGTTCTGGGGGAGGGGTTACCTATCTGTCTCATAACTGTTCATGAATATTCTGGAAGACAGATTTTTGTTGTTGGCATATTTGCATTCCTCGTCCCCAAAAACATATGTATAGAGACCAAGTGTGTGACTGTAACTGTCTTAGAACTGAAGTTATGGCATAAGACGTTATTTCCATATTTCAATGGCGGCCATTTTGAAAATGATCTAAAACAGGTAGTCCACCCAACTGTGTTTGATGGCATCGACTTTTCATATTTGGGTAGTTATATGGACAAATTAAAAAACTTGGTCTCAGACTGTCCTAGGGCGGGGGGGGGGGATGGGGTGCACGGTAACCCTTTCTGGCCCATGGACTAATATTTTTTATCACATGATCCACTTGTCATTTTTAACACATTTATAATATGGGATAAAAAAACATTGTTTTAATGTGTAAAAGATGAATAATATTTTAGCAAGCCTAGCCTTGGAAGACTTGCCACTATCGCATCATGTAACTAAGGTATTTGTATTGTATGGGTGGGAAGCTGTGTATTTTTTATTTACCTTCAAAAAAACACAGTATCAACAAACTGGCCGCAGTGACGAGAGTAATCTTGCTGTTTTGCCATAAAAATATGACCGTAGTCCGGAATGTCGGCCTGACCACATTCTCTAATAAAACGTGTGTGTGTTTATGCAATTACAAGTAAATGCATAAAGACTATATGTTTTTTATAACATTTAGTTGGTTATTTAATGCATTTTTAGCTACACTGTTCCATTGTCACTATTTTTTTAATTACACTTGAAGACTTGAGAGTAAATGCCCACATGAGAATAGTTTACTTATACGAGCCTAGTCAAGGAGTAACTAATTGTTTCTACTGACTTTTTTGAGTGTTCACTTTAAAGCGTCATATCAGGGATTGTGTTTTGTCATAATGTTAGATTCATTGAACATAGAACCGTTTAACCTTTTCACTACCATACATGACGGAAATTTCCATCGTCATTCGTCAATGAACGTAACCATAAAATGACACAAATTTTCGTCAAATATAGACTACATTTATGTATTTTTCGTCATTTGAAGCTGGAAATTGCGTTAGCAATTCCAGCTTCAAATGACGAAAAATAGAACTCCTTACACCAGTATATATGGATCCTGGTATGCACCCCGGCCTGGAAGTCAAAGGGTTAACCAGCTTTTTAAATATGATATAATTCATTTTATGGTGTAGTTGAAGTTAGAAAAATATGTCTACACTACGTTTTACTTCAACAACCCCTATGTTCATACTCGGTGTGTTCTTTGAGGTTCATTTCAATACACGCTCGCATGCAATTGAGATGGTGTTTGTGTTTATAGCGACCGGGCATGCTGGGAGTTCAGCCAGAAGTTTCATGCTGTCAGGAAAATAATAAGCTTATGAAACGCAGCCGGGATAGATGCTCAGAACTGTGAATTTAAATCGTTTAATGCCCCGTTTTTGCAGTCAAAATACATAATACACAAAAATATGACCAAAACCTAACCTAAACCATCCTCATAGTCCCGTTTTTTTCGAAGAATAATGACTTTATTCCCCACTCCACTGAGACATCATAGCCGTTCTCAGATGACACACTTGAACATGCATGCTCCGCACACGCGATCAAGTCACCCTCTCATGGTCTCACCACCCTAAATAAGCCGAAATCCAGGGAGGTGTCTACTAATGATGGAATCATCACACAAAATATTTTTAATGCGGCTGTTCCAACCTCTATTGAAACAAAATAAAATACAAAGAAGTAATAATTTTGTGAATATTTAATAAGCCCACGTTATCTTCTTTGTCAAGGATATCATATATAACTGTTTCATGATAACCTCGCAGGGATACAGTGGGTTAAAATGATGTGTGTCTGTTCTGTGAAAGAGAGCATGGATTATAGCCCAATTTTAACAGTATTGACTTTTTTACACTCTAGGGGGCGTAGCTCAAAATCTGTCTGGTAACCATACCCATAGCGGGCCTGTTTTCGAACAAGGACATCTCAAGCTTTATCCTGATATGTCACACTAAATATCTAATAGGGTGAAAAATGGTGAAATCGGCCTGCGGAATTGAGGCAGTTTACATGTGTTTCAATGGGACTGGCATTTGGGGTGGTGAGACCTCATTGGTCAAGTTATGTTTGTTTGTTTGTTGAGTTAGCGAGCCCTATAACCGGTCTGCCCGGGC
The DNA here is from genome assembly GCA_964017125.1 of Flabesymbios commensalis. Classification (NCBI taxonomy): domain Eukaryota; kingdom Metazoa; phylum Annelida; class Polychaeta; order Terebellida; family Flabelligeridae; genus Flabesymbios; species Flabesymbios commensalis. Next base: position 2,346,426 of record OZ024914.1, read on the forward strand.
CTTCCGACAAGTGTCAATTGCTTTGAAACCTAGGCACGAGACCAAGAGCTACAAACAATCAGATCACTAAGTAACAAGCTAGACAACCACACTGTGAGTAGGCCTAGCTAAGAATTCACCCCTCGGTCCGCACGAGGCTTGCCAGTGTACTGTCACGCTGGGGTTGAGTAGGCATACCCCGACCTCGGCCCCCATGTTAATTTCCGAGGAGGAAGCCAGAGGGAGCTGAACTTCACTATTGCTGTGAATAGGTCAAAAACGCCCCTGATATTGTGGTATCACCACCCTAAACTGTCAGTGTGCTGTCTGTGATCATTTTCGAGGTTTGTTTTGTAGGTCTACTGTCTGGCACTCCCAGGAGTGTTAAAAATATCGCGAGAAATCCCGTCATTATTGTTGTTTTCGTTACTTTTCAGTTATTGTTTTCATTTATTTTAACCTAGTGCTGAACGATTCTGCAAGTTTAGGTATGAAGATAGGCATCTTTAAATTGTTCTGCCCAAATACTATGAACTATATCGCATATAAAGCTCGACTTTCAAAATGAATAAATGTAGGCCCTATCACTGACACGCAGGTCGGATGCCTCACCAAATTTAAAATAGCATGTTTTTGGTGTTGGCTCATTTTTTTGGACACAAATGTTTCACTGAACCAATTACATTTTTATGTGGATTAGAATATTGGGTTCAACCCCTTTGGATTGGCTACGACCTCCGGTTTCAGACAAAAAAATTATACAATTTTTGCTGATCCTTGTCAGCACATGCTGTCACAATTTACAGTAGCCATTTGTATCCTCGTTTACGACCACTTATAACAAATTATGTAGGCGATTTGACTTTGCAGAATACACAAATAAGTGAACTAAGAGGGTGCTCTGTATTCAAATTTTTTTGGCCCACGGGGGAATTTTGGAATCGCTCGAGATGCATCTAGTGTAGCCGTGAAACCTGTTTCAGCCACTGGGGCTACATCCAGTGCACTTTTCCTACTTTCACATTAGCAGGGGTGAATGAATTTCGCTGATTTACATGTAAATTTTTAATGAATTTTCCACACAATAAGCTGAGACGCAGCTGCAGGCCGTGGCCCAGTTGATTCGCCCCACTGACTTCGGCTACCGCTACTAGCTTGATTCGCCCCACTGACTTCGGCTACCGCTACTAGCTAGACCTATCCTATAGTCTAGGTCCTATAATATGCCAATTTAGTGTGTATGACTAGGCCTATAAGCTAGACCTATACATACGCCGGTAGGCTTCAATACATTTTTGGGTAGGCCTATACAAATGCAAGAGGTCACACACACACACCCAGGATGCAGACAGTTTACAGAACAGTCAATTGCCATTCAATGCATATTTTCGGAGCCCACATCTAGGCCAGCCTGTAACGTTAGGCCTAGTCAGTCTTTAGGCCTAGCTACTCTCTGAACAATCGTATTAGCCCACTGGTAGGCTTAATCACTGATAGCCTGTAGCCTAAATCATGCATATTATAGGCCTGCATAATTACGAGGGTGCACATGGGTCCTGGAAATTATGGATTATTCCCAGCTCACTTTTTACCCAGCTATTCGCTTTTTATAAGGGAAAAATGATATAAATATAGATAAAAATAGATATAAATTTTTAGGTTTAGTTTTTACACTATTTATAAGCTGAAATCCTCGATGTGCGGACCCTAAGAACAGGCGATTCGCCGTTCGTTTTTTAACCCATGTGCACCCTCAATTATATAGATGTTACTAGTGGCTGTGTTTGGAGGCTATACTTGCTACTGTTACAAGAATATCGCCCTCCACTACGCATAGGCCTAACACTTTGTGAACCTTTGTGGAGGGTGGAATTAGCTGATTAAAGTGTAGTCTAGGCCTACACTACACTGGTACAGAAAATATAAGGTCTCACACCACCCCCTTGGATCCACCACTGCTAACCTCTACCCATGCAGACACCAATTTTGTCTATCAATATTACAAAAAATATGTGAAAAACCAACAGAAAGCATAGGGCCTGGACCTATTTGTTAAATTGATCGCTCAAAATGGTGCATTTATTAATATAGGGGACTATTAAAAACATTTTGCGATAAAACGAATATCCTACATGGATCGGGCGAAAAAACTGTCACTTTCAAGATCACTATATGGGAGCCTATGACAAAAGGATCACAATAGCCGTCTGTTGTGGGGGGTTATTAAATATGTCTGAAGTTGCGGAATAAGTTCTCCGAAAATTTGTTTGTCCCCGAAAAAAATTAAAAACAAATCCTGTTGACTTACAATTTAGGTCTGGATGTGACTCCAACCTAGGAAACATTCACTGATTTTTAAGCAGGAGGTCAACCTTGCTATTGACTATAAGTATTTTAAAATTAGATTGATTGAACAGGAATAAACAAAATGTTTCAATTTTATTTCACACTCATTATCAATACAAATATATTATACATTTTTCAAGTAGGCCTATCTGGAATAATTTCTCATCTGTCCCAGCAATATTTTTTTCTGTGACAAATAAATTTGGTCAGCAACATATTATTGCAATATATTGCTAATTTAAAAAAAAAATAGACAGTAATATCCCTTGCTAATTATCAAGCATATTATTTCTAGAATGTGAGAGTAGAAAACTTCAGACTTAATTTACATTTCTAGAATTCTTAACATTAGTTTTCATCCACATTTGTTACCCTATTTTTCAGTTCTGATATTACTCTCATTATATTATTACATTTGTTGAAAGATATTGCATGTAGTGTATGCCCTATACATAATTAAGGAATGGAAAACACACACTGAACTGCACAAAAAACTTAAATACTAATATATAATGATAATATTAAGCAGGCCTACAACATGTACAGTGTGTATTGTAATTGTTGTTTTTATATGCAATCAGAGCATTCACCATTAATAAATACACTACACCAGATGAATTATAACTCATTTGTAGAGGCTATCATACATGGCGGCCATTTTAAATTTCGGTAAAACCTTGAAAAATCACATGCACATCTCCATATCGCGGGGAATGTGATAGTAAAAATTAAGTAATATACGACCTAAGTTTACTAATTTTTGCGATCTCAAAAAAAATGAAATTGATCCGTGGCGGCTATTTTGAATTTCGGTAAAACCTTGAAAAAATCAACTGCACATCTCCATATTGTGGGGAGTGTGATTGTAAAATTTGAATAATTTCAGACGTTCAGTTTTAAAGTTTTAGCGCCCACAAAAAATTTTGGAGTTGACTTCTGGCGGCCATGTTGAATTTGGGTAGCATTTTTCAAAAATCACTTGCACATCCACATGTTGCTGGGAATGTGTTTTAAAATTTAAAAAAAACTGGCCAAAATATTTTTTTAAGTTTCAGCGACCACCAAAAAATTCAAGTTGAACCGTGGCTGGCATTTTGAATTTCAGTGAAACCTTAAAAAAGTCACCTGCACATCTCCATATGGTGGGGAATGTGATAGTAAAATTCGAATAATTTCAGACGTTAAGTTTTAAAAGTTTTTGCGCTCACAAAAAATTTTAGAGTTGACTTCTGGGGGCGATATTGAATTCTGGTAGCATCTTAAAAAATCACTTGCACATCCCCATGTTGCTAAGAATGTCATGTTAAAATTAAAAAAAAAATTAACTGGTAGGTTTTGAGTTTTTGCGCCAACAAGAAAACCTGACGCCGGACAGAATCCTGGCGCAACTAAAATCCCTCTTCCCCTACGGGCAGGGGATAAAAAAACTGGCATTAATAATCATTCTAAGAATTAAGCTAAATTAGTTAAATATCTATTTTTGATCAATATTTAATAAATATTATGGATATATGATTTGAAGCTGGAATTTACATAAATGCATAGGACAATCACAGTTGAATCACAATTTTAACCTTTATATATACCGGTAACTAAGGAGTTGTAATTTTTTATATTGTCATAACTTGATTACATGTGTGCTCATTCTCACTCACTTTGTTTATCACTTTATGCCATTAATTTATATAGGTTGTATCAATCAACTACCTTTTGTTATTATCTAAACATACCTTTTCTTATCAGCTGAATACATGCATACATATTTTCAATAGAAATTTGAATACCTAATATCTGAATATGATGTACTTTTTCATGTATGATGTGTATTAACCTATTAAAGGGCTAATTTTTAATTGGTACCCCTTAGCAAAGATGTTAAAAGTGGCATAGATTTAACATGTTTACAGATCAATACATGATATCCAATTACTACTCAACATTGTCATTTACAACTGTTTCCATTAGAAAATGACAGATGAAATAACATCACTATATAGGAATGCATGACACAATGTAGACAGTTTGAAGAAGCATTACATTTTTACTTCCACCATAATTCTCATAAATAATCGCAATTCAAATATTCCTAACTTTCACATGCCTTTCAATTTAGTGTAAGATATCACATTTTGAGTCAGAATTGCCTAATTATATCAATGCAAATTGTCTAAACATTATTTGACACTCCAAATTACCATGGGGTCCCTCAAAACCAAGTTAATTGGCTGAAAAGATTAAAAAATCATTGTTTGACAATTCATTATTAAATTGATCATTACATGTACATTCATACACTGCACGCCAGCATGGGCACTGCCGCCCCATTGCCTGGAGGCCTACTACCAAATTTGTATATGATCATACCAAGCAAAATAATTCATGAACATTAACCTAAGCTTCTACTTGTAGTTTCAATTTTAATACATACATGTACATCCTCATTATGATTGTGATGTAATATACTACTACAATTGATTAAAAGAATATTACCGGTATTCAAAATATACAAGTGGTGGGTCAAACATGTGAAATGTGAAAAATATGTGCTATTTAATATCTCATTTGAAAATGTGCATTGCGACAGATTCTACTACAAAACACTGGTTGATATGCCAATTAAAAATTTCATTGTGGTGAAGTGTAAGGTGAGAGAGATAACAGGTTGAATATGACTGTTGCAGCAATCTTGTGATGCACATGTTTTTTTCCAATGAGCAGTTCACCATGGTCACTTCTTTCCATTGAACTTACTGCATGAAGAAACATCATGTCTGCAAATATATATATTTCATTGTTTAAATATAGAAGTATTTTTTCTTTCATTTGAAATGATAGCAACAAATTTTAGTCAATATGTTGTACCTGTCTTTCCCACACTGAAATTTTTGGGAGTTATTATTCAATGTTATGCCTAAAAGATGAAAACATAGAAATAATAAGATAATTTACCAACTGTTATTCAACTTTTCATCCACTTTGAAGGAAATTAATCATATATAGCTTATTTGATGCACATGCACTCATTTCATTTCCAATAACTGCTCTAACCTGCTATTAAATAAAAAAGATTAAAATCAACTGAAGTGCTGATTAGCAGTGGAAGTGTTAATCGATTTTACTTACCATAATGTTAAGCATGTTAATATAACTGTGAAACCTCATACAACAATGTAGCACAGACCAGATTTTCTGCCTTTATCTCACTGCCTAGTTTACATCTGAAATAGAAACAAAAACTATCATTGAATTGAATTTGTCTAAAAATAAATGCAGTAAAACACCCCAAATGTTACTCATTTTTCATTAACATTAAATTTTCTATAATTATAATTACTGAGAAAAATAACAGTTCTGAACTTCATAATGTTGGAAGCACAATTTTGAATACATTTAGAAAATTGACAATTTATATGTCAGTGCAAGGGTTGAATTATTTGAGATTATTACAATGTACATAATATGCACAATTTCTAAGTTAGTGCAAGTGGTGAATTACTTCAGATCTAATCTAGTTAATAGTTATCATTTACTTTGTAATATACAATTCTCAGTATCAAATGAGAGGAAATTAGTTATACAGAATACAGATTTATACACCTGTGCACTTTTTTAATTAGAATTTAGGCAAATAAATAATAAAAAGTTAAGCAAAAATATTAATATTAAGTAGGGATGTTAACCTGGATTTTTTTTAATGGGGCACAATGTGAATTTAGTTGGCCTTGTTCCTTTTGTGTCTGATATACTGAGTTAGAGATTCCTCTCAAGGAAATTTTGGTTGTCAATAAATGATTTTCGAGAGATTTTCAGAAAATTCCTTTTGAAAATGAGGTTCAGTACCCCTTTACCACCTAGTATATGGATCCACTACTGATAATCATATATGGGTAGCATGAGCCACTGTCTTAGCTAGGATTTGACAACTGCCCTTTTTTCCAATTACATATTGCATATTATGTAAAGGAAGAAAATGCACCTAACTGGCTACAGGTGCATTTTCTTTCTTTACAGTGTAGTTTGGACAATTTTCCTGTCTTGATACCCATCCAAAAAATGGGTCGCTGGCTAACACAGTGGTATCAGCATAATAATAGATTTTACTTGCATTACATAATTTATGACACATGCAAATATCGATTATGTGTGTAAAGTTGTGTAAAATGTGTGTAAAGTTTTGTAATGAAGTAATGATTCCTCCATTATAAAAATTAAAATATAATCCATGAAATATTTCAACACATTTGTTTGACATTTATTTGAGGTAAATGCTATTGCATGAAGGTAGAAAAAAATATCGGTGGTGAAATGGTTAACTTAACATTACTGTAGATCTCGTAATTTTTGCGTGTTCAGATTTTCGCTAATTTGTGATTTTACACGAAGTCTAGAATTCGCAAATTATTTATTTCGATGATAGGTAGAGCTATTATAATATTTAATAATTTCGCGTGACTCCTATATTCGTGAATTTGTCCTCCTCTTGAAATTCGCGAAAATTAAAACCTTGCAAAAATTACCAGATCTACAGTATTATAAACTGGGATGGGGCTATTCTTATTTTGTTGGTTTAAACATCTCTATTTTTTTATTGGAACAATAAAAAAAATGTAATACAAGGCTCCTATCAAGGAGGCAATATTCTCAATCCCATTTAGTGGCACAGCTAGCTTAACAGGCGGCAGGCAGACACAGGCAGGCTATCACCGCCACAGATCTTAATAAGCCTAATAAGCGGTTGGTGGGTGGAGGTGGTAGTGACACAGTTCAAATAGGTAGTATTAAACTGTTAAAGGACAAAAGTATTGCAATTTTAAAGTTTAGCTGATGAAATAAAGCAGTTTAAAGAACTGGCTCAGACTAAAATCATTAAAAAATCGATGATTTTATTTTGGCTTATTAATATGACCATATAATGTAAACATGTCCATAGACTAGAACTGCAAAAGTTTTTTATTTTTTGTGCTGCGCATTTACCAGTTAGACTAGATATATGGAGACGTAATTCCCGTATTTCTCATTTTTGACATGGCTGTCCAAAATAAGAAATCAGAAATTTCGTCTCTTCATCTAGCCTAACTGGTAAATTCGCAGCACAAAAAATTTAAAAAAATTGCCTTTCTAGTCTGTGGACTGACATGTTTACATCATATGGCGATCATGTTAAAGGGACTGGCCCAGGCTAAAATCATCAAAAAATCGGTGATTTTATTTCGGGTTCTTAATATGACCATATGATGTAAACATGTACATAGACTAGAACTGCAAATTTTTATAATTTTTGTGCTGCGCACTTACCAGTTAGACTAGATATAGAGACGAAATTCCCGCATTTCTTATTTTTTACATGGTTGTCAATAATTACAAATCAGGAATTTCGTCTCTATATCCAGCCTAACTGGTGAATGCGCAGCACAAAAAATTATAAAAATTTGCAGTTCTAGTCTATGTACATGCTTACATCATATGGTCATATTAAGAACGCGAAATAAAATCACCGATTTTTTGATGATTTTAGCCTGGGCCAGACCCTTTAATATAAAGTCAAACTAAAAGCACTGATTTTTTAAAGATTTTAGCCTGAGCCAGTCATTTTAAACTTATTCTGTTAGGTGCATTGATTGCCCAAATGTACACATACCGGTATATATATAAGGATCCATGAAAAAACAGTTTAGCAGGTCAACTTTTAAATTTATGTAGGTGTATTTTCCACTCTTTTAAGATTTCTGTCACAATTGAAAAACATAATCAAAGCTGATTTATCAAGTAGTTCAAGTACAATTTATATTCAGGGATATGTAGACCTCTAACTATATCATGTAGATGCAATATGCCATATCATATATTCTGTAGGCCTAATATTAGACCTAGCTAGGCTATTTCACACATTTTAAATTTAATTACATTAAATAGTGGTTTGGCTGGAGAAGTATATAACTTGGCCACACTTGTTCTAATGCCTGGTAAATTATACAGACCCGACCTTGAAGCCTAAAATATTCACGAATTACAAGACCATAGATTTTGAATCACATTCAGTATCTAGACGAGAGTCCTTGCAGTCATTGAATTCAATTCTATCCTGACAGTCCAACCGAGCTTTTCGGTATTTACTCTGTCAATACTCATGAAATTTGGGCCATGTAGGCATCTATCCTGAAAATATTGTAAAAAATATTTTAAAAGACAGACCATTTGACATGTAGACTTTGTAGACTAGTTAGCAAATTTATTAATTATGAGTTGAAAAAAGTTGAAAAAAGTTGAAAAAAAACATTTTTAAACTTCATTCCGGTTTACTCTCCAAATTGTATTACTGTTATGTACCTGTATGTCAAATGGTCTGACTTTTAAAATACTCTGTCTATGGGAAGTTCGCAAAATTTTCAGGGATGTTGCCAAATGGTCCAACTTACAAATAGTCTGTGTGTACAACAAAATTCCACAAAACTTCCAGCGATGTTGTCATTGTTGAGGGAAGATGAAAAAATGACCCCAAAAAATTTCACTCTCAAATTTCGAATAGTGCCTTTATCTACTCCCACAGACTGTAGACGGTAGGTCTCGACACTTAACCGTTGCCGTTTCCCCGGGGCAACCGACTTTATGTGGGCAAGTAAAAAAATTCAGACAGTGGCCCCCTGGGCAATAGCTTCAATTTTCACCATTTTAAATTTGAGCGACTGTCACAACAGACATTAGCATGTCAATGGTAAGTCGGGCAAGTGATAAACTCGGGGGGCAAGTATCCCAAAAATGTTCTTGCCTTCGGGCAGTTAGTGTCAAATGGTCAAACTTTTGAAATATACAATATTTTGTTATAAAATTTTCAGGATCGATGCCAAATGACTAGAAAATAATAGGCCTAGACCAGGCTAGGGTTTACTATTTTTCATGAAATTCGCTTGAGAATTTAACCTTTAAATATTGAATGACTGGATACTGAAAAGCTAACTTTCATTTTGGACCATCCTCCACCGTCGGACAGACTATAGAATAAGCTAGCACTTGACCAGCAGGACAGCAGTATTAGCACTGAGTAGCAGGTCGGCCGAATCTAATCACTGACACTGACTGACTGAAAGAGTATCAGAATCTGGGTAGGCCTAGGACTAGGAGACTGTCACTGTCAGTGAGTGGGAATGACTCTCACTGTCTCAGTCTCACAGTCACTGTCTCAGACAGATCTACGAGGGGGTGGGGGGGGGATGGGTAGCGGTTGCAACCCCCCCCCCCCCCCCTCTTGCTGGCCCATGATGTGCCTGTGAGCATCTACAAATTCGAAATTTTCTGGGGGAGGGCCCCCAGACCACCCGCAACCCCTCCTTTCATTTAAACCTGGATCCGCGCCTGGTAGTCCAGTGGTAGGCATACTCTTGACTTAAGTCTGTCAGTGTCAGTGATTCAGATTGTGATGCGACTGAGTCACTGATGACACTGACAGTGTCACTGTGACTGGTGACTGTGTCAGTGCTGACTGATGCCAGTGTCACTGTCAGTGATGGTGATTGGTGCTGTCAGCGTCAGTGACAGAGTCACTGACTGTCAGTGTCAGTAATGTGATGATTATTATACTCGCCGTCAAATCAACCAGGATCGCATTATAAAACGTCAACCCTTGACGTCGTCCTGACGCCAATACGACAAGGCGGACGGCGAAGAGCTGGTTATAAACTCTATAGATTCCAGATTCGTATTAACACAGACACCATGATTCTGGGTCAAAAGTCGTATTTATTTCATTCATTTCACTGTGTAGAACACATAAGATCACATACAGTCCAATCGTCGGTTTACCCTGTCTAACATGACAGGGAAACACAATACGTAGCCTTCTAGCTTACTTCACCAGTTAGGCGCGCACCACTCTTTGGTCGCCATCGCTCGACCTTTTATATGCGACCCCATCATCATATCTAATAATAATTACAACATGGATTTAACATCTAATCATATATAAACATAATCCCAACATTGCGTTAACATACATTTCGTGGCGAGGCTGCCAGTGACTCACTCTGTGAGTCGGCCTATCTTGATGGATCTTCTGACCTTTGGCAGACCATCCCGGACAGTCCGGTAACGACTGAATCCAATCATACTCCAATCCATAATGGATTGTTGTTTGACGGTGTCCGATTCTGGCCAGGTCAACAGCAGTTATCATCTCTGCGTTTGCCTACTGCGTTAGGCATGCATAAGTTTACATAGGCCTATCCCTCAAAGTTAAAAAACGGATTATGTTCTTTTAACTCCAACTAACACTGATAAAATTATGCATGGACCTCCAACAGTGGTTCACGGAATGTGAGTAAGATGAACATTTCTTAAGTAACAACAAGTACGCTCACCCCTGGATGGTGAGTCCCACAATGATAGTACTTTTACGTAAGTCAAATACGACCAACTTGTGTACTTGTGAGGGGTTCTTCTATACTAGTGTACAACAGTGATACAATCATATACAACATAGATACACAACAATGATACATTACGGAGATGCGCATCACACAACGTTACAGGATTATAGGCATTACACTTGATCACCTGCCCTCTCTGGTCGCGTGATTGCGATCCAATGGGCTCCAGCTGTTGTAGGAGTTGGAGGTTTGACTGCCTCCGTCAGGAGACCACGGCGAAGTTTCCACAACTGGGCTGCCGGACACTTCCACCATAGCAAGAGCGCACAACCAATGACTAGAGCAACCGGCGACAACAAAGACAGCGGCAATGCCCAGCGGAACGAGGACCGCCGGCCGGACGTGTCCAATGTCCAACTGGGCACCCGAGCATTTAATTTTTCAAGGGTTATGTCCTCAATTTGTGGTAATGCTTGCCAGTCCGGGTGCTCGAGGCGTGTTTGTAAGAGCTCTTGCGGTACAAGGGTGGATATATTCAATGGCAGATGAGTAAGAATAGCTGGTGTTATCGCTAACTGAGCCTGCAGATGGGCCACCCCTGGGAGTGTCCAATCTCGACCCTGCACTCGACAGTCAGCAGCCACTCTTAATATAAATATGCCTATTTCCATATTTTGTCGTATTTCCGGTTTTCCACGACAATGTATGGAATATCCTTCTCCGTAGGTACTAATAGCATACATGGCAGGCGCCACCTCCTCTGCATACCCCTCAGGGCTTGTCTCTCGAGCAGCGGTAAACAGACAGCTGCCTCGTTGAGTGACGTCACCATTCAGAATACCTCTGGTGCAGAGAAGACGACCCCTGCCGTAAATGGGACCCGAACGACAGATGGCCGGCTCGCTGCCTACGCAGTCGTGGGGTTCAAATATTCCGCCACGTTGCGTATCAACGGCGACATCTTCGGGGGTTTGTACCTGGAGGGTGTGGCCCGATCCATTAACAGGAACCGGCCACGAACGGATACGGTAACGAGCGTACCGTATTTTGTCCATCAGAGGCAGTTGGGCTGTGAACACCAAACGTCGGGTCTCTTCCCACACTGGTACTAACGATATATGTTGATAATACCAAGCGAGACCCGGCGAAAACAGACCAACGCCCTGACTATTCTCTAGAATCAGCATCAGCTCGTTAGGAGGCAATATCTCCTCCGTTAGCTGTCCCAATTCTAGGGATGCGCGTTGGCGCTGATAGCGATCGGATTCGCGCAGCCAAAGATTATGTACACTCTCTAGGGCAGACAAAATCCGATCGATCTGGGTGCTCTCTTCCAGAGCAATTAAACTGCCCACGAACCCATCTAATACACGGCGGTAAGTTACTAATTCAGCGTACAGCTCCTTGGCGAATTGTTCAACAGCAACGAGGTGTTGGCGATTGAGACTTACCTCAGCCCGTGTCTGATTGACCACCGATATCAGTTCGTTGGTGGCGTGGACAATACGTCTATTTGTTCTTTGGGCTTTGGTAATGTGATGTTTTAACTGAGCCACCTGGTTCTCTGTGGCTGTGCCGAACAATGTAGCTCCAATCTCACCCACAAAATTGAACAAACCTCGTTTAATTCGTGTGTTGGGAAGCATCTGCGAGGGAGGTATCATCGTGGCCTCCATGTCGCGGATGCGCTGCTCCCAAACATTTCGAGTCGTACGCGAATAGTTCTGATGGGTTCCCAGTTTTTCTATGACCAGTCTTAATTCATTCAGACGCTCCTCCATGCGAGGCTCGCTTCTGGGAGCGTCTATGACCACTAAGACTGTGTATGTCCCGCGGCGCACGTGTATGTCCGAGGCACGAGTAATTAACAGTCCGTCACTCAACAGGTGTGGGACGTTGTCCGTCAACATGAAGGGCATCTGTGCCGCGTGACATACAGCTAGCCAGCAAACGCACACACGGAAGTTAGCAACTCGCATTTTGCACGTTTCTGGTGATCTGATGACGGAGGTGAGCAAAATGGTAAGCGTCGTTTAGGTGTGCGACGTAACATGTATCGACCGCGCTGTCGTCGATGAGGAACATCGGGCGCAGGGCGTTTTGTTGAAGCCCGGCCGTCAATTGCCCAGCGGCGATTTCGGCGACATAATTTCAGAGGGGGCACATTATCTGGCAAATTAGGGGGCGGAAAATTTGTAGGTTGTTTGACGGCCCATCCTTCCTCTCGGCGAGTTAATGTCAACCGACAGGGGGAGGGGTTGTCCTGTGGTGGGGAATCCATAATTACTGAGGAGGGTCCCGATCCCACGGAATGTCCCGAGTGGGTGGAAGGGGTGGGGGAACCTGGCGACAGAGGAATGTCGATGTCTGCCGCTGGGGGCGCGTGTGAGTCTCCCTGTGAAGGCTCGACCGTTGGCGGCGTCTGTGAAGGTTCGCACTCCTCCTGACCGGCGCGTGCCAGCCCGTTCGGGGGGGTTTGTGGCGGTCTAATTATGGGAGCGCCACCGATTACTGCACGGGGGCGACGCTGAGTACGGCGTGGGCGTGGCGTAATCTCATCCCAGTTGAGGTGGGGGTCCACTAACTTTACTTTTTCGCGATTAGCGACGCGAAGTTTACCGCTCTGTTGTTGGCGGAGCCACAGGACAGGACCGCGCACGCGCACGACCTCCCACTGCGGATCCCAGCGGCTAGTTAATGTTAATCGCTCCTCCGCTTTGAGTAAGACCGTGTCACCAACATGAATATCTTTTGCATCGGCGCGGTTCGCTAATCGTTGCCTATTGTACTTACGACTGTCTGCTGTGGCATGGCGTGCCGTCTGAAGAGCTGATGATAAGTCATCCAGACGGTTACCGAAATGATTGGCGGTGCGTGGCTGTAATAGCCGTGTCAGCGGTGTTCGAACACGGCGCCCATAAAGTAAAAAGAAAGGGGTGTGTCCAGTGACGTCACTGACGCTCACGCGGTATGCCGCAAGACAATCTCCAAGCCGATCTTCCCAATCTGGTGTATAATTATTCACAGATTTGGCTAGCAACTCTTTTAATGTGCGATTAAAACGCTCGGTTCGGCCATTACTCTAAGGGTGAACGGGGGTGGTGGTGCGGTGTTCTACGCCCAGTTGCTTCAAATATGTACGCCAGGCGGTGGCTTTAAATTCCTGTCCGTTATCTGTAATTAGGACTTCCGGTGCGCCGTGACGTGGTACGACGTGGGTCGCCCACGCCTGCCAAACGCTGGCGTTTGTTTTGTTTTTTAGGGGAAACGCTTCTGCCCACCCTGTGCAATGATCGATCAATGTCAATACATATCTATTCCCATTATGAGAGGGGACAAACGGTCCTATCAAATCTGCCCCGACTATCTGCATTGGATATGCCGCTAACGGCATCTCACCCATTGGTACATGATCTGTACGACGTTGGTGAACATGGCAGACTGGGCACAGTTTTAACAGCTCGTTTATCTCACGTCGCATACCTGGCCAAACATACGCCTCGCGCAGACGCGCAAGCGTTTTGCCGGTAGCCATGTGTCCCACTTCCTTGTGGGCTCTTTTAATGACTCTTTCCCGGTAAGTCGCAGGTAATACTAGACGTGGATAACAGGCTGAATTTGGGGAGGGTAGTGCTATGCTGAATAATCGGCCTTTAATTAATGTATAGTCGTCACTGTCCTCGGTGAGCGACTGTAATATGTCAGGAAACTCTTTGTGCTGTGCTTTGCTGACCTCCTCGAGATCAAGGCCATCGTATAGTAATGGCAGCACATCAGCAGTGTCCTGCTCAGGGATGGCTGTGGGGTCCACCCAGTCATCGCAATCGATAGTATGTATGCCTGTCTCTGGGGGAATGCGGGATAACATGTCTGCGCGAATATTATTTTTACCCTTACGGTATTGTATTGTAGCGCCATATTCTGATAGTAATACAGCCCACCGCTGAATTTTCGTGTTCTGCATTTTTTTCGTGAATAAAGAAGTGAGGGGCTTGTGATCAGTATAAACTGTGAAGTCGGCACCATAAAGATAGGGGCGTAATTTTGATATGGCATAGACTACCGCATAGGCCTCTTTCTCAATTGTAGCCCAGCGTCGTTGAACGCTTGAAAGAGAGTGTGATACATACTGAATAACCCTTTCAGTCCCACTATCGTCCACTTGCACTAAAATTGCTCCCACGGCATAGTCACATGCATCGGTATACAGTTTATACGGCCTATCAGTGCGTGGGGCGGTCATGACATGGGAGGAAGTTAATAACTGTTTTAATTTTTCGAACGCTTCGCTTTGAGACGGTCCCCACACAAAATGTGCGTATTTTCGTTTCAATTCTTCGAGAGGCTCCGCTATTTGCGCATAATCTGGTAAACATTGCCGGTAAAACCCTGTCATCCCTAGGAATGACCGCACACCCTTTAAATCCCGGGGTGGGGTTAGCTTAGCAATAGCCTTGACTTTTTCTGGGTCAGTATGGATCCCATCCCGATTTACTATATAACCAAGCAGTTTGATCTCCTCTAGGCCAAAGAAACATTTTGTTGGTTTTAAACGTAACCCAGCCTCACGAAGGCGAGCAAATACGAGCTCTAAATGCTGTACGTGCTCCTCTTCGCTACGGCTATAAATGACTATGTCATCTAGATAGACCATGACAATGCGGCCAATGAGACCCGCTAGTACCTTGTCCATCATTCTTTGAAATACTGCGGGTGCATTCGTAAGTCCGAATGGCATCCGTAAAAATTCATAATGGCCTAAGTGACATCGAAATGCTGTTTTTTCAATCGAGTCTTCTGCTACGGCTAATTGCCAGTATCCGGCCTTAAGGTCCAAAGAGGAAAAAATAGTACTGCCTCCAACTTGGTCAAAAATATCTTGAATTTGGGGTAGGGGATACTGATCGCGAATGGTGACTGAATTCAACTTACGGTAATCCACACAAAACCGTGTAGAGCCGTCACGCTTTGGGACCAGCGTGATCGGGCTCGCCCAGGCCGACTCACTCGGCCTGATTACATTTTCAGTCAACATATCAGCGATCGCCTCCTCTACAAGTTTACGTTTTGACAGTGGAGTGCGATAAGCGGCCTGACTTATGGGAGGGTGGTTGGTTTTAATATGTATGGGAGAATTCGAACAAAAACCATTTGGCTCACCTTTTGCTGAAAATAGGTCTGCGTTTTTCTGAATTAACTGGTTGATCTGCTCATCCCCAGTCTCTGGCAATACCTGACCAAGGCTAGCCTCGAAGGCGTGCTCAATGCGTCGCATTGGCCACTCCCTTCGATGCCATCTCAACACATTTCGACCGAAATCGATTATGCCTTGGCCATCCTGTAGTGCATCTTCTCCCAGCACCATTTTGCACGGCAGGTCGCCCAAAACCGTAACCCGGATTGGCTTTGCCACCCCTTGGATTTTGATTTCGGTCGACCCTCTGACGTCCAAAGATGCGCCGGAGACGCCTCGCAACGCTGGGGCGTCTGCCAGGAGCCTGTGGCGATGAGCACGATCCGCCAGTGTGTGAAATATGTCTAGTCGTAGGAGCGTACAGGAGGCTCCCGTGTCCACCAATGCACCAATGGACAGGCCACCAACCTGTAAATCGACCACTGGTCGACCTGACACCGCACCTACGACTTCTGTCCGTTTCCCGCACGGCTTTGGCGGCACTCTCGGCGCATGTGGCCTACGCGGCCGCACCCGAAGCAACGAGGTTTTCCGTCGGGGGTCCAACCAGCCCCGGGCTCTTGCACAGTACGCGGGGGTTGTTCTGGTCCTCTCTCCCGGAATGCTGGCCGAGTCGCAGGAGCGGCAGTGGTCCGCGGTGGCCTTGCCTGGGCCTCCAACTTTGCCACCTTCGTCTGGAGCCGCTCCTGGCTCTGCAAGAGTTTCTTCAGTAGGGTGGCAGTAGTCTGGTCGTCCCGTGCGACTACTGGCCGCGGTGACGCGGGGTTCACCGGCGCGACCTCCATCGGCTCCTCATGCCGACTCAGCCGCGCGTATGCGTCCTTCCTGGCACTGTAGCCAGCCAGGGTGGAAAAGGCCTCTTCCAGCGTGGTAGGGTTGCCCTCTTCCACCAGCTTTCTTGCGAGTTCGTCGCTGCGCAGCCCCCTGGCAAAAGCGCGGATCAGAATTCTATTCTGATCCTCGTTTCTACCTTTTCCCGGGTAGGCGGCGTCAGCGACTTCCCGGAACCGGCGGCTGAAACTTGCTTCTGGCTCGTAGGCACTTTGCCGGGTCTTTTCCACTTCGTCGCGGAGGGCACTACTTTCGTCCACATTCAGGAACGAGGTCCGCAGATGGGCCTTCACATCTGCCCACGGCACATTAAAACGAGCGTTAATTTGGTCATTGGTGGCCAGGACGCCAGCGATATAGCGCTCCAGCTCCCAGCGCAGTGAGCCAGCCGCAGTCCTAGCAGCGACCTCTATCTGGTTCTCGGCGCCTACCTCGGCGCCAGCCAACTCAATGTCTTTGAACCAGGCCCTGACGCCCGCCGGGCTGGTTCCGTCACACGGCGTCGTTTGCCGTATCAACGCCTGCTTACATTGTTCGTGGTGACGTCTGAGGGTTCGGGTTGTCTCTAGGACGGCCATGCCGTCGGTATACTCTTTAAACTGGGCAGGATCCATACTTAAAAAAGGACAGCTTACCCTTTTAAAACAAAGTTTTTCTGGACCCTGTCACCAGTTTACTCACCGTTTTGGCAAGATCTGGCCGATGTTGTAGATCTCAGCACATCTCCATCCATGCCTCCATCTCCTCCTCAAACGCCTCCTCGTCGCTGGTGAGCTCTGGGAACTCAGCCAACGCCTCACAGATCCTCAAGACCCTCTTCTTCTCCTTGTGAGACATTGGCGCCCATTGCGTCCGCGGTAGCAGCTTAAAAACCTTGGGCTTGTCCTGTGTAGTTTCACCCGCAGCAGCCTGTACTGTTTGTCCGCACGTATCGGATTTGGCCGTGGCGTATGGCTTGCCTGCCGGCACAGTGTTTTCCATGTGGCCTGCGTCTGCTGCCACAGTGCGTTTTGTAGTGTCTGGCTGAGACATTGTCAACTTTTCAAAATTTAAATTGTCTACACAGATCCTGAAAGCAAACTCGCCATTTATAAAACGTCAGCCCTTGACGTCGTCCTGACGCCAATACGACAAGGCGGACGGCGAAGAGCTGGTTATAAACTCTATAGATTCCAGATTCGTATTAACACAGACACCATGATTCTGGGTCAAAAGTCGTATTTATTTCATTCATTTCACTGTGTAGAACACATAAGATCACATACAGTCCAATCGTCGGTTTACCCTGTCTAACATGACAGGGAAACACAATACGTAGCCTTCTAGCTTACTTCACCAGTTAGGCGCGCACCACTCTTTGGTCGCCATCGCTCGACCTTTTATATGCGACCCCATCATCATATCTAATAATAATTACAACATGGATTTAACATCTAATCATATATAAACATAATCCCAACATTGCGTTAACATACATTTCGTGGCGAGGCTGCCAGTGACTCACTCTGTGAGTCGGCCTATCTTGATGGATCTTCTGACCTTTGGCAGACCATCCCGGACAGTCCGGTAACGACTGAATCCAATCATACTCCAATCCATAATGGATTGTTGTTTGACGGTGTCCGATTCTGGCCAGGTCAACAGCAGTTATCATCTCTGCGTTTGCCTACTGCGTTAGGCATGCATAAGTTTACAGCATGATTTTCGGCGATTTCCCCGTCAATTGTGAACCGATTTTCTTCAAATTTTACAAAGGCCATTTTCTATTCAAATTCTAACCGCCCTGAAAACTTCGTAAACTATATAGCGTATTTCAAAAGTTAGACCATTTGACATGTAATGAATTTAAATTATAACGTTCCTCTTTAAACCCATTAAAATAATTTTAGAATTTCATTACATGGCAAATGGTCTAACTTTTGAAATATTAAATATTATTTTGCGAATTTTTTACCCCTGTTAGGATTTTAATAGAAAATGGCCTCTGCAAAATTTCAAAGAAATCGATTCAAAATCTTTGGAGAAATCGCCGAAAATCATGCGATCCTGGTTGATCATTTTTAATTTGACGGCGAGTAGGGCCTATAGGCCTAGTATTACCCGAGGCTGAGTCTGCCTGAGAGTGGCAATTATTATTAGGCACTCTAACTTGTGTTGTGAGGGTAGGCCCATCGTGACATGAGGCATGCAGTGGCGGATCCAGAATGTGCAAGAGGAGGGGGCGTAAAGCCACATCTTGGCTGAAAAACTTCAAAAAGGGGTGTTAATGTTAGCTTCACTTCATTAAAAAAAATGCATGAAAATTCAATATTTTCACCAATAACGGGGGGGGCGTACGCCGGGTACGCCCTATGCTGGATCCGCCACTGGCATGACCATGTCATGATGATGACATTAAGATTAGGCCTCAAATTAAATGAGCTGACATGATAGCTGAGCCCGAGGGGCCTGAGCGATAATCGAAGTGATTACATTTACAGTGACAGTCTGGCCGACGCCGGTGTCGTATTCTGAAGGTTCCCCCGTGCCGAGAGTTCCCCTTCCGCCCATCTGCGCATGCGCGACCATGAGCGGAACGGCTGGTATCTGTCACTCATATTCTGAGAGTTCCCCCCCAGGCTCCTAGTTCCCCACCTGTCATGCTTTGTTGTGCTGAGTGCTGGAGTTCACACCTCCCCCTACGCCTTCAGCTGTGCTGAGTGTTCCCCTCTGGCTAATATATTTCCCCTGCCTTCCCTATTGAAGACAATATAGAATGCATAATATATGACATACATAAAGTTATTTTGTATCCCTATATTGGAAACAAATGTTTGGCTGTCAATAGGACTAGTTTAAAAAAAAAAAATTAATGCATTTTATTTCAAAATTCAAGTCATATTGAGGGGGGAACTGAGGGGGGAACACTCAGCCCAGCTAGTATGTCATAGACTAGCTCTTTTTAAATTCATTTTAATTCAAAATTCATGTCATACCAGGGGGGAACACATATATATACTATTTTTATATATTTTTTTAATGCATTTTATTTCAAAATTCGAGTCATATTGAGGGGGGGACTGAGGGGGGAACACTCAGCCCAGCTAGTATGTCATGGACTAGCTCTTTTTTTAATTCATTTTATTTCAAAATTCATGTCATACCAGGGGGGAACACATATATATACTAGTTTTAAATATTTTTTTAATGCCTTTTATTTTAAAATTCAAGTCATATTGAAGGGGGAACTGAGGGGGGAACACTCAGCCCAGCTAGTATGTCATGGACTAGCTCTTTTTTTAATTCATTTTATTTCAAAATTCATGTCATAACAGGGGGGAACACATATATATACTAGTTTTAAATATTTTTTTAATGCCTTTTATTTTAAAATTCAAGTCATATTGAAGGGGGAACTGAGGGGGGAACACTCAGCCCAGCTAGTATGTCGTATTCTGAAGGTTCCCCCGTGCCCAGCTAGTATGTCATAGACTAGCTGTTTTTTTAATTCATTTTATTTCAAAAGTCATGTCATACCAGGGGGGAACACTCGGCCCAGCTATTTTTTCCTACTTCGTTCTATTTCAAAATTAATGTCTCTTCAAGGGGGAACACTCAGCCCAGCTATAATGTCTGATATAGACCTCGCTAACTATCTGTCTCAGCGACGCTAACAGTAACACTGTTATACCCCGCGTACCTTTTTAAATAAGTAACTTTGCGAGTTCTCGTGCTATCTTAATATTATTTATATCGTTGTTTTCAGTATTTAATAAGCTTACTGGAGATATTTATTTCATGTTTATATCACATAAATTTACAGAGATAATAATTCGTATTGTGCTGGCTTTTCACACCTCGCTTACCCACTAACAAGGGCTATTTAGTTGTGTAATGCACCTTGTAAAGCCAAGGGTGTGCTAGGTGTTAACTGCACCGCATATAATATAAATATTTCGCATTGAAAACCCCATTAAAACATGGTTTTAAATTAATAACAGAAAAAGTTTTCAAAGTACAGTAAAAATAATTATATCACTGGAAAGCATTTTCCGGCCACTATAACCTGATATGCATCCCAACGCTGTGACCAAAATATTAAAGTTTTTATCCAATTAAAACAATTTTTATATAAGTTATTTTTCACTTGTCACTTAATGACAATAATAGCAAATACTAGATGGGTAAGCGATTCCGATGGTATATCGGGCTTGACAATATCTTGAAAATAGGCAAAGCTATAATTATTAAAAGATTTACCAATTTTGGCGATTTATTAAAATCCCTTTTTTATATAAGTTTATTTCAGATATCAAAATATGACAAAAATAGGCTAATACTAGGTGCCTAAGCGATTCCAATAATGTATCACACTTTAAAATATCTCGAAAACTAACCAAATTGTGTCATATTGAAGGGGGGGGGGGACACTCAGCCCTGGTATGTTATAGACTGTGGTATAGGTATGTTATTTCACATCAAGCTGTATGATAGAGACTTTGATTAAATTTTTTTTTTTGTATGTATTTCATTTCATTCAAAAATTCATGTCATATTGAGGTAGTGTGTGATTTCGATCAGATATTTCATTCAAAAATTCATGTCATCCCCTTTTCTTGTCTTTGGCTGGCTGTCAATTCCACCTAACAATCCCTAAGTGGTGTGATTTAATACAGCACACCATCCAAGTGATTGATGAGTATTTTGTCCTGGTAGTACACTTTTCCATAATATTCTTTTCACTGTTTGTTGTTGATGGTTTGACAAATGCCCACAGAGTTGCTTTTTTCTTGTTGCATCTTCAAGAGCTTGTATTTACTGACGTGTATATAGGCTACATAACAATCTCAAAGTGGTGCGATAAGATACAGCACACCATCCTAGTGATTGATTTGTAGTTTTTTGTTGGATTTTGATACCAAAGATGATGTGAAGCTAGAACAGGATATTTTTGCAACATCAAGCGCATCTTCTCCTTCTCAGTGACAACAATCAAGCATTTGTTGTTCTTCAGGCACTCCTTCTTTATCACGTGGGTGTTGTAACACAACCTATCACCTACAAGCAAATATTAGCAATTGTATTGTAAAAATGTAGTGTATTGTAAAAATTCATGGCTAAAATCATGTAGTAATTTTTTCCAATTAAAAAAAAAATTCATTGCATCATTTTTCCCAATGTTGACATTTTTTTCATGTCATTTTAGGGGGAACACTCGGTCCATACAGTCTATTGTGATTTAAATTGGCTGGCTAAACAAATAAAAATAATAAAAATAAATAATAACACTCGGTCCACGTAGTGTAGACTTTTGTGATATTGATTGGCTGACGAAAAAAAAATTAAAATTAATGTCATGTTTTTTTTCAAAAATCATGTCTTTTTGGGGGGAACACTCAATCCACATAGTGTATTGTGATAGGCCTATTGATAGGCTGGATTAAAAAAAATAATAATAATGTCATTTTGGGGTGAACACTCAGTCCATACAGTGTATTGTGATATAAATTGGCTGGCTAAACAAATAAAAATAATAGAAATAAATAATAATTTTTTTCAATTTTTTTTTTCAAAAAATCATGTCATTCTGGGGGGAACTCTCGGTCCACATAGTGTATTGTGATAGGCCTATTGATAGGCTGGATTAAAAAAAAAAAAAATCAAGTCATCATTTTTGTTTCAAAAATCATGTCTTATTGGGGGGAACACTCAGTCCATACAGTGTATTGTGATATAAATTGGCTGGCTAAACAAATAAAAATAACAAAAATAAATAATAATTTTTTTTTCAAAAATTATTTTGAGGGAACACTCATGTCATATTTTTTTCAAAAATCATGTCTTTTCGGGGGGAACACTCAGTCCACATAGTGTATTGTGATAGGCCTATTGATAGGCTGTATTAAAAAAAAAAATTGTGTCATATTTAAAAAAAAAATATCCCATTTTTGGGGGGAACACTCAGTCCATACAGAACAGTGTATTGTGATATAGGCCTAGGTTGGCTGCATGGCTAAAGAAAACATAATTTAAAAATCAAGCCTATAACGTATAAGCCTGGTCTAGTCCTGGCCTAACGTTAGCCTACTCTACCTGGCAGTGGCTTATAACAAAATAATAGGTCTAGGCCTAACCTTCAAAGTTTCATCTCCTACTGTCCTTTCTCCAGCGATTTCCGTATGGACCTCCTCTGATTCTTGCTGTAGTCTACCAGCCTGTTTGTTGATCCATCTTTATTTTATTGATTTCAGACTTAGTAGATCTATAGACTATATATACCAGTTAAGATTCGAATAAAAATAAAGGCGAAATAAGCTGGTAAAATGGTCCGTTTTGTTTAAGAACAACGTAAGGAATAAATATAGGACATGTAGGAGGGAACGCTGAGCACAGGCTTAGACCGGAAGTAAACATTGCCGTAACCACGAGTAACACGCATGCGCACCGACCCCAGGGGGAATGCATTTTGGGGGGAACCCTGAGCACATCACACCGGTGACGGTGGAAGCAGGCCTGGTTAGATCTAGGCCTAATTATACTACTTTAAAAGTTATTAATGAAATCAAATAATACATACCAATCCATAGTTAAACCTTGTTGTTTGATCTGTTGATGGTCTTCTTACATTTTTTAAAACATGATTCCAAAACCAAATTGTCAAAATATTTTCACGTGACAAATCTTGGAGTTGGACTTGGACTCACTGCACTCACTGGCTCAGTAAGTGGTCTTGCGTTGGTGACCTTATTTTTTTAAATACCCTACCTTTCAAACTTAAATTCATTAGTAATCTTAAACTTGGTAAATGTCCCTAATATTTGTTTTTATGCATCTTACAGGTTGAATTGTAATTTTGGTAGTCTTTTTTAAAAATGGAAATTTGACCGATAAGAAGAAAAATTAATCGCGTGTGCGGAGCATGCATTTCCAAGTGTGTCAGCTGGGAACGGCTGTGATGTCTCAGTCAAGTATGAAATAAAGTGTTTATTATTGGAAAAAAGCGGGACTATGAGGGTGGTATAGGTTGGGTATCGGTCATATTTTAGTGTAATGAATATTTTGACTGCAAAAATATGTCTATTAAACGCTTTAAATTCACATAATGTGAACATCGATCCGGGTTCGGTAAAATTCGTTTCATAAGCTGTTTCTTTTTTAAAACTCTGGGCCTCAGATCCGGTTCAATCTCCGGTCACTAAGTGTCCCCATCTATATCTCAATTGCAGGCGAGCGTGTTTCAATACTATAGTGATTGTTACGCCCCTGGAATCGTTGTTCTAAATTATAATAGCTCTTGTGAGTAATAAGCATGTTTTTAAATGTACGAGTAAATCAAAACTTAGCCTCATTAATTGTACTATTATAATGATAACATTGTCCGAATTTTTAAGGACCAGTCTAATTGTTTGCTAATTTTGACATTTAGGTATGATGTCACTATTTTGGCAATATATTAGCTACAAGGAATAAAATAATAGATTAGTTTTTCAAGTATGTTACCTGGTAATTTTAAAATATTTTTTCCCCAAAAGTACATGTATTTGAAATAATTAGAAATTCTAAAAGTATTTTTCTCATTTTAAGTGATTTTAATAAATATTGTCACTTCATAATCAACAAACGTTGTTTTTCTCACTATGTTTCCTCTCTGGTATGATATCCCATAACAGCGCAATCATTTCTTGATGAATTTGTTTTTACGGACAAGTAGTATAATAGTGTGTGAATTTCAAAATAAAAGGGGAGTTTTCAATATGTCTGCAATAGAAAAGCCCCAAGGAGTCAAACATTCAATTTGCTGCTAAGAATAATTTCCTGGATAATTCGGTGATAGAGCCTACTTTGAAAAATATTTAATTTCAACATTTTTTTTAACATTATTTATCTTTTAAATAATTATTTTAACGGTTTTTGTTTAGATTTTTTTTACTTTATAATCACCAAATATCACTTTGAGAAATTCTTTCTCGTCTCTATGGCGTCGTATCCCATTGCAATATTTTAGTGTCAGAATCGTTTCCCATGCCTATTTTTTGCATTAAAGATGAATAATTAAATAATATGCAAATTAAGATATCATGGGGGGGGGGGGAAGTGGCGTGTCATAATTTCGCAATGGGCAAGCCCTATGTCGTCAAATATATACTTTGCTATATGCTATTATTCAAGGTGATTTTTTGAATTTTTTTTACAAAAACTCTTTTGCTAAAAAAATGTTAAATTTATTGGCTATTTTTCAAATTGCCTTTCATAAAAATCGTTTCTATGTAATTTTTATACATTTTCACACTTAATTTATAATGACCAAATGTCAGTTCGACTATTTGTTTTATTCTCTAGGGTTTAGTATCACATCTCTGCGCTACACTTGATTTTTAATAATTTGTTCCCCATTATAAATTATTCTTTAACGATTTTAGTTTTGTATGTGCTTCTTTGTTTGTTTTTTTTGTTCGCAATAAAACGTCATATTTTCTTCCAGCACACACCTACAAGATTGCAACAGGTCTCAGGTATTCATTGTACAATCGTCCATGAAAAGATGGTATGATTGAAATAAAACAAATATAGTAGGTGGCCACTAGACTACTATACAGCGATGGGGTATGGCGAGCTCGTTTTAATGCACCCGGTGATTATACCAGAGGTAATTTTGAGTTGTGATTACGCTCATTTGCTTCCATTTGCATGGATCCCCAAGATATCAAATCACATTTAAGCTCAATGTCATTCATTATTCCTAGGTTGATATACGAAAGTATAAGAATGACAACATTGCAACATATGTGTCATGCAGAGCCACCAACTTAATTGACAATGTAGACAGTGCTGTTTTATGAGGTATGCCCTTTGTTTTGTTCGACCACATATGATAATAAAGTTATCATGTCTCGTCTTATTTGGCACAACGTCACGCGTGATTGATTGATTGATTGATTGATTGATTGATTGATTGATTGATTGATTGATTGATTGATTGATTGATTGATTGATTGATTGATTGATTGATTGATTGATTGATTGATTGCTTAATTGATTGATTGCTTAATTGATTGATTGATTTATTTATTGATTGATTGATTGTTTGATTAAATGATTGATTTATTGATTAATTGATTAATTGATTGATTGATTCATTGATTCATTGATTCATTGATTGATTGATTGATTAATTGATTGATTGATTGATTGATTGATTGATTGATTGATTGATTTATTGATTGATTGATTGATTGATTGATTGATTGATTGATTGTTTGATTGATTGATTGATTGATTGATTGATTGATCGATCGATCGATTGATTGATTCATTCATTCATTCATTCATTCATTCATTCATTCATTCATTCATTCATGAAAATGTAGCAAAATCAAAGAAGGGCAAGTCACACTCTTGATGAAAAAATCCTTGATATGTAACCGCTTGCAGGTTCGCATCAGCAAAAACAAACTGAGTTAGATTTGCTGAAAGTTATCTTGACAAAGGCCAAGTCAATGCCTTAACGCTTCGCGACCTGTCCGTGGCTTTTGACACTATTTATTGTAGCACACTAACTAGCGAATTGGTATGGCGTTTCTGGTGTCTCAGAGACAGGGGCCAAAAAGTAAAAATTAAAGACAAATTTCCTACCTTTTCTAAGCCTTTATATGGTATACAAAAAGAGTATGTACTGGGCCCTTGGCTGTTCAACCTTTACACATCTCTACTCAGTTCTATTATCTCTGGACATGGTTTGAGTCACCATCTTTATGCAGATGATTCTCAGATGTACATGTATTAGTCAATTGAGAATGTGTGTATCATGAGTGTCTTTAAGTGGGTGACTCAGGTGAAGTTAAAACTTAATCCAAGCAAAACTGAATTCATTATAATGGAATTGGAATATCAACGGAAAAAAAACAGCCATCTTCCACCCCTTCTAAACCAAAAATCATAGTAGTAGTATTTGACAAGAATTTTAATATTTACCATCGTACATATCTCTAGTGTATAGTGTCGGTTTCTATCATATTCGTTATATTTGACCAACCAGGAAAAAATGTATCTTGCTCTTGCTAAGCAGATTGCAGTCGCATTAGTTACTAGTAAACTGGTCTACTGTCATTTTCTACCACACAACATACCAGGAAAATACCTTTTAAAATTACAGCGTGTCTAGGATAGTCACGATAGTCGGAGTCACATTCACCGTGGTAAATGATTTTTCAGTCATTTCTCAGCCAATGATCATGACTTTTTAAAAGCACAATCAAGACAATATCATGGACAAATATTGTACATTTAAAAAGTTAGTATAGTTAACACGTAGTAAATAAATCAAAATGCCACCTTCTATAAACCCATTAACTTCGTCTCAAAATTTCATTACATGTCAAATGGACTAGCTTCAGAAATACCTTCTAAAACTTTTCAGTGTATTCTCCGCATAAATATACATTAGTGTGTGCAAAATTGCATGAATATTAGTTAAAAATTGACTGAGGAATCCACAAAATTCATTCTCCTTGATTAATGAATTTAATGTCAATCTGACTACAGAACCCCACGCTTTTTAATGTAATTGCATTGGCTTCCAGTTAACATCCACATTCAGTATAAAATATGCACATTTCTTTTCTAAATATTTTTAGAAAGAGGACAACAGCACCAGTACATCTCACCAATATGCATTACATATTATAATGTCCTAATATGTGTTGTCCAAATACACATTACTTTTACTTTTGCTAAAAGTCAATACATGACGTTAAATAGAAATATGTAAGAAAAAATAATGTGCAAAAATTCCACCTATTGAACGATATCGTACAGAGAGACCGCAAAACAGTATTGATACACACCAGTGTACTACATAACGAGATAGACATGTAGGCTATGACGATATGTCTACATACAAGCGTACCACATAACCAGAGATATATGTAGGCTATTATGTCTACATACCCGCGTACTACATAACCAGATATATGTAGGTTATTTTAATCATCTTTATCGTCTTTATGTCGATATAATGTTTTGACAATTATCGTGTCATTTGCATATGTAGGCTATCTGACAACATTATAACCATCCTGAAAGGACAATTTGCTTTCGTGTAGTTTGGTTGTAGCTCTTAGATCTTTTGATATTTCTCTTGGATATTGAATTCTAATACTAGACTTAATAATTTGTATATTTTACTATTTAAAGTGAGAGATGCGACCTGTTTAATCAGCTTGGAAAATCATGTTTGACCAAAATCTTGACGTAATTGCAGGTACTACTTTACTGATGTCATTGTGGTACTCATCTATCAAGGGTCTGATGTTTTTCGTAAAATCTACATTCTAGATCAGACATATTATGCAGTAAGTAAAGCACTGTTGACCAACATTAGGTTAGTAATATAATATATACTGCTCAGTATGACGACTACAAGAACATAACACATCTTTTGGTTTACAGTGGCGTATCCAGAAATAAATTAAGGGGGTGCTCAGATTTCAAAAAAAACATATAACAGCAGGGGCCTAGGGGGGGGGGGACATGCCCTCTGGAAAATTTTGAAAAAATATACATCAAATTGTGCGATTTCATGGTATACTTGCCGTAAAATGAATATATGAGAGTCTGACTGAAATGTCAGTTTCTTAATGAACCTAATGACAGATATATTACAACTTAGCCTGAGTAGTCCAACTATTTAAGAAATCACAAAAACACAATGCATAAACCATAAACATAATCAACATTAGCTCATTTAATGGCGAGCGCGAACTACGAGGGTAGATGAACATGAACAGCTGTTGACCCAATATTGTGGTAATATTGGGCCAGCGTCGCAGACGGTGGACTAACATTAATTTTAAACACACGTTGTATCTCCCTCATTGTGATAATAATTATGCAATAATCCCCTATTAAAAGTAATAGGGGTAATTTTTCACCTCTGACTTCAAAAATACATAGGAAGCTTTAAAATGACACCGGGAACAGATTTGTCATGCCGTAAAACAAAGAAAAAATTGTATTACATAATGCTCTGCTTCATACAAGAGCTAAGATATGACATTTATTAATTTTGACGGCCATTTAGGCGGCCATTTTGAATTTTACTCAGAGGTCAACAGAGATCATACTCATTTTTTGCGATGGATTTTGGAAACACATTTCCCATACCTAACACCAAAATTATAAAACATACCAAATTTGTAAAACTGAAAAATACTTTGTTTCCTAAACAGTTTTTTCCTATTATTGTATATGGTATTAATTAAACTCATAATTGACCTTGAACATGATCTTTGACCTCAAAAATGCCAATATCATTGGAATGACACAAAACCTGTTACAAAAAGGGGTACTACATAATATTCTACTTCAAAAACGAGCTGAGATATTACATTTATTTGTTTTCATGGTCGTTTTCGTTGCCATTTTGAATTTGTTTGCGAACACACCGCCCATACCTAACACCATGCCAAATTTCGCAAGTGCACGATTGCTCCTAATATTAGGGTATTCTACCCCCGCTATTAGGCCTATACCAGATATTCTTGGTTGTTCTCACACTTTGCTACCCATTTTCAATTATTATCCTTGATTTCGTCTCTAGTAAAAAAAACCCCAGTCGGGTCCCAGCTGTATCTGAAATAATTCATCTTAGAGGCTATAATAGGGGTATAATATCTCCTGAGAAATAAATTCGCCATCACGCAGGTGAAAAAATCATGGTAATTGGTGAATAATCTTTATCTCGTGGTTCTTCTTTTTTTATGCTTGGGTGAGCAACACGTCCGGCTCTAAGTCGTTGTTTTAAGCGATCCCCATAGCCTACTGTGGATTATGCTTGTGGTGTTTTATAATTATTATAGGGTATATAGGGTAGTCAATGATAATTACTATCAATCTTAGCATATTTAGTTTGAAACAACGTTGTTTCACGGTAGTCTATCATAATTACCATCAATCTTAGCATATTTATTTTTGAATAACGTTGTTTTAATTAAGTTAGGCACAACGTTTCAATTATTGACCAAGACTGACACAAAGTTGATATATTTTATTCTTTTTTAAAAAATGAGTGAATGTTTGTAAAATGTGTCAATCTCACATTAGAGGTGGGCAGGAAAAAGAAGACCATTCTCAACTAATTCCTACTTATAGGTGCTCTGAATTGCCAATTTTAGAAATTTGCCTTGCAAAGATTTGCTTTTCTCTCCACATGTGGCAATGTGGTGAGCACTTGCCCACCCCATAACAATCCATTGTCTACTCTGAGTCTCTATAATTACGCCAATGATGCATCCCAGACACCAGCCCTCAAATGGGAAAGGGTATATATAGGCCTGGGTGTGGAGGGGTCTGGCACCAATATGCGGGACATTGGATGATTTCTTTTATAGGAAATTATTGAGTTAGAAAATCACAACTCTGGAAATTAAGGGGGGTGCTTTAGCACCTTAGCACCCCCCTTGATACGTCCCTGGTCTAATACGTATTGTATGATCTAAAGAACCATGTCGACCATTGGTATTTCCTAAAATCCAACGTATATCTGATATTACTCAGATGTACATCATCTCCAATAAAAAAAACACAGCTGGTAATCAAAACAGAACTACTAATCAGTTTATTTTTGTAATTATGTTGTATACCTTCAAATATTTTTTAAATTCATATTTAGTTTTTATCCAAATGTAATATTTTATCGTTTTATCTTGAGCAGACGGCACACAGTAGATCTTTACCGTCAGGATAGATGGAGCAGGGCGGAGCGCCACAACCAGCCTCGGCTGCGTATAAAAGAGCGTGATCGATATAACCTAAGTTGGGTTATATACCCAGGAAAAAAGTCAGACAGAAGTCACTATGGAACTAGAAAGTCAATATGACCGCCATTTTCATTAACATGATAGATACCTGGGGTGATCTAAATCTTCAAATTATTGTCAATTTTTTTATGGGTTACGGAAAACGTTTCGATGTTTAAAGTTAGGGTGCCTGTTACAGTTAAAGGAAAATCCAAGATGGCCGTCAATAACTGAAAAATGGCTCAAGGTGGCGGTTGAAGCTAGGCCTGTTACAATTTGATATTAAGTTTTGATCTGCGGAAAAATATGCATCTTATCAAACTTTTTGGTTTGATGTTCTTCAATACCTCTAGTATCATAGAAAAAAAGTCCCAAGAAATATACATTGGGGAAAAAATTGACAAAACTTTTAAAATTAGATCAATTTACACAAATTACGTTAATTTCTTGTCCATCCATTACATTTCGAGACCTCTTTTTGCACCCAGAAGAAATGAGAATCATTTATAAGAAAACTTCTAAACAAATCTCAGACAGACGTCACTATGGAACCAAAAAATCAAGATGGCCGCCATTTCATTAACATGATAGATATTTGCTACGCGAGGTGATATAAATCTTCAATTTTTTGTCAATTTTGTCATGGGTCACGGAAAACGTTTCGATGTTCATAGTTAGGGTGCCTGTTACAGTTAAGAGGAAAATCCATATCTGAACAGTGATGGCTGAAGTTAGGCCTGTTACAATTTGATATGAAGTTAAAACGCATCTTTGTCGAACTAAAAATACAACCCAGGTCTTCATCATTATTTTCAAACATTTTAATTGGTACAACTATTAAAAACGAGATACGTAATTGTCCCACTGTCGTGGAAATTAATGAAATTAAGTGGTGAACATAGACAAATATAATTCGACCTAGCTGTAAAAATACTTTTCTGTGGAAAAAATTGTTATCTTATAATTTCAAACTTCCCAATAATTCCCCTGACACAGAACAAAAAATGTCTAGAGTAAAATTTGAAAGAGCTATAGTTATATATTCACCACTCATTTATTCACTACTCATTTATTGCTTTCTATACAATACAGTGTGAATTACAAATAAACATTTGTAACCTATGTCATCTATTACAGACAAAAGTACATTTGGGCCCTATATGTATTAACACTGTTTAAAACGGTCGAGCTACTGCCTTGAATTGTAAGGTCTTATTAGAAGCTTTTGCGTTTTATATTTATTTTATTTACAAAGTGTATAAAACGCTTATGAGGTTGTACTTCTATGTTTTTTTTAGCCCCGCCCGCACTACGGGTACTATTTATTACTTGCAATGGTGAGTTATGTTTGGTAATTAAATGTTGGATCTGAAATATTTCCTCCGGGCTATATATAATATCTTGGGGAGATTAGTTAAGTCGTCTAAGCATTTAGTGCTATATACTGCTAAACAAAAGGTGTTCTCTTGACATTGCCTGTGATAAAACCAAACCTTTATAATAACTGATTCGCGTTGATATACATTTAAATATTTTGTATACATGAATATTAAAAAGCTCAGCCTGATAAGGTGGAACATTCAGCAAGATCGAACGAGACTGAAGAAATTGTCATTGAAATTCGATAAATGCATTACATAAACATTGTCATAACACCATGTACCCAGGAGTCACTCTTTTGTCTCATCTTTTTAAAAGAGACACGCTCAAGGGAATTAAAGTCACCATTGTCTTTTCTGTGAGTGATGAAAATTACTGTACAGTTCCCAACAGAATCAATCCTCATTTTTTCAGATATTTCAATTGTACTTTTGTGATCAATACATCTTTGAATTTGTTGATTGGATGGGATATGTAGGCCTATCTTAGCCGACAATATATCTGAACAAAACATCACATTTGTCAGTTATGGCAGCCATCTTGGATTATGCTTTTGACCAGCATGCCTAACTTGTTCTGAAAGATTGTTGGGCCTATGCACAATTTTTAAATCTAGCTATACGAAATAAATGTCCATATATGTGCGTATACATCTGAGTAGTCATGTCTTAAAGTAGAATAGAAATGGGCATATTTCGTCTAAATTGATCAAATTGTAAAAGTGTTTTCAATTTTTTTTTCCAGGGTATTTTTTTCGGGACTTTTTTCTGTGATACTACAGGTATTGAGAAACATAAGCAATGATAAAATCGAAGAGTTTGGTAAGATAAAATGTTTTTCCACAGGTCGTCCCTAATCGACTAGCCTATAAATACAGAAGAATGGATTAAAGGCTTCATCATTTTCATACGGCTCATGCAGCAGCGGACTTAACTAGTACGTTATGACAGCAAACAGGTAAAGAGAAATATACCCGTCTGTCAAATACACAAAGCCGTGAGAATGATGCGTTGAATCATATAATACTGACCTTCAGACGTGTCTATACTGACCTTTATAGATCAAAGTGGCATTTTCGGGACAACTATTCTTTCCCCATCGTGTATATATTCAATAGTCAAATAATCCGCTACCGCGATCTACAACCTCAAGTGGTTGAAATTTACACATATTTGTTTAATTCGAGACCAGACATTAACAAATCTTTATGGTTAAACAGCCAATTCATTCTCAATAACAGTGATTTATTCGGCTAATACAACGGATTAACAGGAGAGCCCTGCAGGCCAAGGAGACGTGTTCAAGAAATGCTCTAGTAATATATGAGATGTATCCGTTATTAGTCAAAGTTCTAAGCTTGCCAAGTGGCCGTGTTCGCGGCATGGTCTTGTTGCTCGCGGCGGTTCATTTCAATTTACTCCATTTAGAATGTTAAGATTTTCATACTGTTTGGAACGAGACACAATTCACAAAAGCAATTTCCAGCTTCAAATGACGAGAAATATTTATATTTATTTTTATAAAGAATATCTTCAATATTGAAATATTCGAATAACTAAACGTCTGCCAAAAAACTAAATTATTAAATTTACAGATATTTCTATTGATCTAAAACATATATATAAACGGGCAATTCGTAATATTTTGTTTTCCTGATTTTGTATAATATTTTATGCCTATATATATATGTATCCAAGTTAAATAAAAACTGCATTATTTTTAATATTATATAAATATATTTCCACACAGTTTGAACGAGACAGAATTCACGATTCTGTGGAGCCATCTTTAAATGTGAACAACCTGCTGCTTCTGTGGGGCGGGGGGACCTAGGGTAGTGGTTAGCACCGCTTCCTTTCACGCCAGAGTTCGGGGTTTGGTTCCCGGTCTCGGCGGTTAGAGAGAAACAAAAAATGTTTCTTCCCCATCCACGTGCATGTGAAAGTCAGTATTGTGGGGAGCCTCCGTGACCAAGAGGTAGCGTGCTCGGCCTCAGACCGCCAGGGCTCGAATTTCGAATCCTGTGTCTGGAGGACAGTGTCATCTCAATCATCTCACCATCCTCAGGAGGTTATCCTGGCCCAGTTTAGCCTATATGTGCACAAAGGTGGCCTAAAGCCCGATTCATTTCATTTCATTTCTTCTGTGTTAATATTAAGAAAATCGAAATAAAATCAACACGTTGATAGTGAAATATATAGATGTGACTACAGCGTAGCTGATTTGGTAGCAGTCTTGGTTATGCCAGGAATATCAAGTTCGAGATCATCTGTGCACATATAAGTATATACAAATAATAAACGTGACTGTTCAAGTATATCTTGAAAATGTGGACACTCAATGTTGGTTTTATGCTGGGACGTATTTGACCCTTAAATTCTTTGTACAGCAGACTGACCTAAGGCCCACTTCCGGTGGTTGTAAGAATGATCTTGAGCACTGGGCTGTGGCGAAGTTCTATAGCACCCTGGGCCGTTAACATTCCAAAGTAGGAAGTTGTGCTCAGTTTTAATTAACAAACAAACAAAACAAAACAAATTTGCCACACGTAGAATATGTTGCTTTAATTTTAATTTTAGCCAAACGTCTGAAATACTGGCAGTACATTGGATATACGTTGGACCAACGTGTCTGTATGTTGTCTGCACCCAGCAGTAACGAGCCGCTGATCCATGGCTGTTTTACAGTTGTCCCACCGTTTGCAAGGTTGGACCACCTTTATAACAACATTTATCAGCATTTCGTGCTTGCCTGTCATGTAAATGAAATGAATCGGGCTTTAGGCCACCTTTGTGCACATATAGGCTAAACTGGGCCAGGAGAACCTCCTGAGGATGGTGAGATGATTGAGATGACACTGTCCTCTAGACACAGGATCCGAAATTCGAGCCCTGGCGGTCTGAGGCCGAGCACGCTACCTCTCGGTCACGGAGGCTCCCCACAATACTAACTTTCACACGTGGATGGGGAAGAAACAATTTTGTTCTTTCAAACCGCCGAGACCGGGAACCGAGCCCCGGACTCTGGCGTGAAAGGCAGCGGTGCTAACCACTACCCTAGGGCCCCCGCCCGCCTGTCATGTAGCAGTGATCACATACATACATACATACCTCATGTCAGCTGATGGCAATGTGATCACTGCTACATGTGATCACCGCCTGTCATGTAGCAGTGATCACATTGCCATCAGCTGACATGAGGTATCAATTGGCTCAATACTGACGTAGCCCTTAAAGCACTTTAAAACACAACACTAGTTTATTTGCTTTATCCGAACACTACATTCTAAGCTGAGATGGAGAGTTATTGTTGATCAAGTACAGACCAAGTATCATGGCAGGCCTATGGTGCTATAATCAATCAGGTGTGATCGAGCTGTTGATAATGAGGGATCCTTATTATGGCCGGATGTGTGTTAAGTCAGTTAAAACACTCGGAACTCTACATTCTTAGCTGTGGAAAAGGCCTCGGCCTTCCGCCTCTGCCTTTTCCACAGCTAAGAATGTTGCGTTCCTCGGGTTTTATCCTATACGAAATATTGTATAATAATGTCCAATGGCTCGAAGTCGAATACCTCCCCACCCCCCTCTTTATACCTGCCACCATTTTTTTCTGGTTTTGTTACATATGTATATGCTTTTTTTATGTTTCCTAAATAGATTTTTCTGCTGAATTTAAATCCGATTAGTGCTAGCCTAATAAGTTGGCCGGTGCAATTTCCTACATTCAAGGTCAAAGATCAATTTCAAGGTCAAATATGATTTATCAAGAAATGAAGCTATAGGAACAAGTTTAATACCTCATTTTCAAGTGCTTTGAATGAGCATTCCATTTCTAAAATTATTTTAATTATTCATGGTCATCTTCAAGGTAAAAATCAGGAGGCCAAATGTTCAGTTTCAGTTTGAAATCATCATGAATGTCTTAGTTAACTCATTCATTTAAATACCTACGTTATTGTTCTACGATTATTATAAATATGTAGACATCAGAATCTGACGTCTACATTGTGATGTCTAAAGTCTGTTCCCGCGCTGTAAAGGTTCTGGTTGGTCAGACGTCTCATACGGTGGGCCACCATAGGGTCAATGCATCGTGTCTGCTGCGTGACCACACCCGCCCAAACAACATGTGACATTGATGTTGGTTTAAATATTGAGCCTTCGTCGCAGACGTTTGCCAAAAAATAACACAGCATGAACGAGGCCTCGTGTTGGCAGGGTATGCAGACATTAGACAGTAATCACCAGGTGGGGCAATGATCCCATGTTTAAATGAACTCATTGTGGGCAATATATAATTGTAATAACATTTACAGGTATATAATTCAATATTAGAATAATATTCATAGTTACATAAATAATGATTCCAATAACAAATACATGTAAACTTACCATGTACAATGTTTATGCAATCACCAATCAAAATACATGTAGTATGTTCATTCATTCATTCATTCATTCATTCATTCATTCATTCATTCATTCATTCATTCATTCATTCATTCATTCATTCATTCATTCATTCATTTATTCATTCGATCGTATGTTCGTTCTTACGTGCGTTCGCTCGCTCGCTTGCACGTTCATTTATTTATTTATTTATTTATTCTTTCATTCATTCATTCATTCATTTCCGTCTCGGCGCTAGAAACACCAGATAACACGATACATTGGCCCAATGTTGATGTTTTGCTGGGCCACCGTCTGTGACGCTGGGCCTACATTATTCTAACCTAACTTTAAGCTCTTAACCACAAATATAATCGTGAATATTTTTTCTTATCACTTGTTAAAGACAAAAGTACTTGAATGTCGACTTTTTTTTGTACAGTTGTTGTCGGTCGCATGTCAAATTAGCTGGAGTGCGAATGGAAGGGATTACATGAGTGACATAGATTAATCTCACGCTATGTTTACAATGAATTCCTAGAATAGATCCATATGGATAATGAAATCAGTTAGGACGACTATGGTCGTGGTTTGCGGCGTAAAGGTTAAAATGTGGTATGTGTGAAAACAATAAGCAACGTATCACAATAAAAACTAACAAGTTAGATCAACCTTCACCATTTATTGTGTGTGTAATTTCACAACATAGAGATGCGAAAAATATGTTCAGATCACAAAAAAAAACAGGCTAAAACAATAATCTAAATGATTCTTATCTTCATATTTGAATCCATATAATCCGAACAAAAAACTTTTTTGTGGATTAAAAACTTCATAAAGAATCTTAAATTGTTTTCATTATTTTTTAATACACATTTAACATTTATATGCGGAGTATATTACAAGGTTATTAATAGGCGAAACATAAAAGCAAAGCATTACGTTGATTTGGTTGCGTAATATTGGTGTTTTCTGATAAATAATGGAAAACACAGCCAGATTGAAAACGTATTCAACCCAACGCTGAATTATTTGTGTTCAAAACATGGAAACTAAAGGGATTTTTTCAATTCAAAATCTCCATAAAAATGGCTTAGTTAGCTTTTTTCGGTTCATTTGGATAAATATGTTACAGGTCTACGACCATTGGAAAGATTTTACTCTTTCAGTGCGGGGATTGTCTTAATATTTCAGAATCAGACGTCTACAAACGTCTGATTCTGACGTATAAAGACGGTCCTTGCGCTGAAAGGGTTGAGGAATTGAAATATACCCACTGAAATAATTAAACTGTCTTGCAAAGGATTAAGGAATAAAACGAGTAGTATACCCGTCTTGTATGTGGTACAAATCATAGTAAAATCATAGATTATGAACTTGATAAACCTCTCAGATTCACAAGAGCACAATTTAAACCAATGTTTTTAAAGTACTGACTGAATGGTCAGATTATATATTATTGTATATTATTTCAACAAATGAGCTTACTTAAGACTGTTTAGGTTCTAAAATATGTGTATACACCAAGTACCAGGGTTCAGAAATAGGATGGGGTTTTATATAGAGTTTACAGCTTTATTCTAGTTCACTTCTAGTTTTGATGACATAATGACCGTCCGCTTGGAGTTAAAATGTCACATACTGCAGTAGCACTAAGTGTCAGGCGAACCTCTTAATCCCCAACTGACTATTTAATTAATTAAGATTATAATCACTAACATATATATATACTGAATATAATATTATCCATAGCCCACATGACGCAAAATTAAACAAATATTAATTTAGTTTCAAGCTGCAATAATAGACTGAGATATAGATATAAAATTTGGTATTATTAAAGGGACAGGCCCAGGCTAAAAACATGTCCATAGACAAGAACTGCAAAAATGTATTAATTTCTGTTCTGCGCATTCACCAGTTAGGCTAGATATAGAAATTCCCGTATTTTTGCAATGGTTGTCCAAAATTACAAATAAGGAATATCGTATCTATATCCAGCCTAACTGGTGAATGCGCAGAACAAAAAATTAGAAAAACTTTCGCAGTTCTTGTCTTTGTCTAAGAAGCCAAAATAAAATCACCGATTTTTTTATGTTTCTATCCTGGGCCTTTCCTTTTAATAAGAAATACATTTGCACTTTTACGACAAGTACATTCAATAAGTGAATACAATAACTAATAATGATATTATACATATATAATTAGTTCATGGATATTGATCGCATAAAATACGTTTCATGGGTTGCATTCACGAATTTATCTCATTTATAAATAAGTATAATAATAGATCGTTACTTTACACAAAAGGTAAGATCTTAACTTCTTTCTAACAATAATTCCACGTAGGCCCAGAGGCTTAGTTTGTAGTATGATGTGTAATTATTTGAGAATACTGTGCCAGGAGATTGTTGTTTGGTTTATTACATATATATCTATAGGCTTAGTTTATAATATGGTTATAGATTATTCATTAATAATCTGAATAGATGTGTGGCTAATATTCTACAATAATATTGTGATACATGATTACACTGGGGCATCGTTGATGATGTCCACCAAAAGCAGAATATACCATTCACATTATTCTATATTCTGTGAAACGCAGTAAAATCACTCGATGAAAACAAGGTTATATAACACCCCCCCCCCCCCCCCCCCATACTTCATTATGTGAAACGCAGTGACGTCACTCGGTGAAAACAAGGTTATATAGGAACCCTCCCCCCATACTTCATTACATTAGCCAGTTCGGTGAAAAGAAAGGAGGTCGAGTTCATTGAGTTTCACATAATTAATCAAAACTAGACTTTAATTAGTTAATTCAGCTAAAAAACGATTAAAAATGACAATAGTCGTGATCAAGAAGCAAAGGGCTAAGTCAAAATGCAGAAAGTAATTTCATAGCGGCGTTAAATTTATTAAATTTCAAATGTGATATTATTGAAAAAACCTAATTCACATATTTCAGTCAGTGGGATAATTTGCAAATGATGACTACTCAGTGAAAAAAACACAGATACGACAAGATGTCAAACCAAATAGAATCACCGAGAACACACAGACAAGATCTCAAATCAACGAGAGCACTATGAAAAGATCTCAGCTACAACACATACAGAAGAATAACACAATGAATAACTCGAATCAACGAGAACACACAAAGAAGATCTCTACTCAACGAGAACACATGGAGAAGATCTCTACTCAACGATAACACACACAGAAGATCTCTACTCAACGAGAACACACAGAGAAGATCTTTACTCAACGAGAACACACAGAGAAGATCTCTACTCAACGAGAACACACACAGAAAATCTCTACTCAACGAGAACACATGGAGAAGATCTCTACTCAACGAGAACACACAGAGAAGATCTCTACCCAACGAGAACACACAGAGAAGATCTCTACTCAACGAGAACACACAAAGAAGATCTCTACTCAACGAGAACACGTGGAGAAGATCTCTACTCAACGAGAACACGTGGAGAAGATCTCTACTCAACGAGAACACACAGAGAAGATCTCTACTCAACGAGAACACACACAGAAAATCTCTACTCAACGAGAACACACAGAGAAGATCTCTACTCAGTGAAAACACACAGAGAAGATCTCTACTCAACGAAAACACACAGAGAAGATCTCTACTCAACGAGAATACACAGAGAAGATCTCTACCCAACGAGAACACACAGAGAAGATCTCTACTAAACAAGAACACAC
The DNA here is from genome assembly GCA_964017125.1 of Flabesymbios commensalis. NCBI lineage: Eukaryota > Metazoa > Annelida > Polychaeta > Terebellida > Flabelligeridae > Flabesymbios > Flabesymbios commensalis. The sequence goes on from OZ024914.1 coordinate 2,386,414, forward strand.
AGAGAAGATCTCTACTCAACGAGAACACATGGAGAAGATCTCTACTCAACGAGAACACACAGAGAAGATCTCTACTCAACGAGAACACATAGAGAAGATCTCCACCCAACGAGAACACACAGAGAAGATCTCTACTCAACGAGAACACACAGAGAAGATCTCTACTCAACGAGAACACATAGAGAAGATATCTACCCAATGAGAACACACAGAGAAGATCTCTACCCAACGAGAACACACAGAGAAGATCTCTACTAAACAAGAACACACAGAGAAGATCTCTACTCAACGAGAACACATAGAGAAGATCTCCACCCAACGAGAACACACAGAGAAGATCTCTACTCAACGAGAACACACAGAGAAGATCTCTACGCAACGAGAACACACAGAGAAGATCTCTACTCAACGAAACACACAGAGAAGATCTCTACTCAACGACAACACATAGAGAAGATCTCTACTCAACGAGAACACACATAGAAGATCTCTACTCAACGAGAACACATAGAGAAGATCTCTACCCAACGAGAACACACAGAAAAGATCTCTACTCAACGAGAACACACAGAGAAGATCTCTACTCAACGAGAACACACAGAGAAGATCTCTACTCAACGATAACACACAAGAGAAAATATCTACTCAACGAGAACATATATGAGGAAGACATATACTCAACTGAAACACATATAGGGAATATCTACTCCCGTACAGCACATAGAGAGTATATCTGCTCCCTCGAAGCACAAAAAGAAGATTTAAACTCAGTGAGAACACACAGACAAGATCTGCTCTCATGGAGAACACACAAAGAAGATCGCTATTCTCCGATATACAAATTAATTAGCAAACACCGATGATGAAATAAACACACACAATGTTCTCTACTCAGTGAAACAAAATAAGACACATCAGAGACCAAAACGCACACGCAATGTGTATATTCGGTACATACAGATGAGCTTGTGTGTATACACACATCCAATTTCTCCTCAACGAGAGCACACCGCACAGCGAAGATCCCTGTAATCTTCATATGGACCACAGGGCAGAGCTCCACATCTTGACTGAGCTGGGAATATCTCGGCATCATCATCTTCATCATTGTTCCCATGAGGATTTCCTTCAGCCTCCGAATCAATGCATATAAACTCTGTACGGTAATCAGAGCTCCTTCCACCAGCAAGATAACCCGTATACTCAGTTTTCCATCCATCGTCACACAGATTTCTCCCTGGAACCATCAATACTAAGTTGCGTGGAGTGACGCACACGGCACACGGTACATCAATTCTATCTCCACTTACGGCACTGACTGGTGAATTCACATACTCTGCCCCCCAGACTTGCGCTCGTGCTGTGGGACCTATAGTGGGGGCAAAGATAGGATCTCTCCTCATACATAGATAATTACTGCCTCCGCCTGGTTCTGATTCACGGGAGCTAGCAGCAAAACCTGTAATCAGAAAATATGATATAATTGTGTGTATGTTCATATATACATTTACTAGAATCAACCCGTGCAAACGGACCACAGCTTATGATGGTTTGCCAGCATTAACCCAGCATTGGTTCCAGATCACTGTACTGAGAATGCACTGGTCCGATGCTGGGCCATTGCCTCCGGCTCTGGCCAAAAAATAAAACATTGGGGCGTGTATGCGTTGCAAACATGTTGCACCCAGCCAGCATAAATCACGGCCAAGTGTTGAATGGATGTTGGCCAGCGCCGGCGACGGAGGCCCAGCATAGAACCGACAATGACTCAGTGTTTTGCAGCCTTTTAGTGGACACAAACATAAGTGCAAAAAATTGTGATTATCAAATAAAACTTCTATAGCGCCTATATCCTCAGCGGACCGAGCTCAGAGGCGCACAAATCCTTAGCGTGATCATGTGTCATAATCGAGGCCAAAGCAGGTTCGTCAACAGGGAGCCGGGCTGCTGAGGGACTAGGGTGGAAAAGCCAGGTCAAATAGGTGAGATTAAAGTAATTTTCGGAATGTTAAGATTGTTTTGGCATTACGTATTGGCACAGGCAGGGCGTTCCATAAGGCTGGACCAGATATACAGAAGCTCTTGATCCAGTCTTAGTCTTTATACGAGGAACAACAAATATATTCGAATAAGTGGAGCGTAGATATTTTGAGCCTTTTCGGCCGAACAAGTAGATCAGCCAGATATGCAGGTTGGTTTTCTTTTAGGGTTCGAAAAGTTATCGCACATTTTAAAATGAATGAAAACTTTTACAGGAAGCCAATGTAATCGTTTTAGAATTGGAACGAAACGACTAAATCGTGGGGCGCTGGTTACCACTCTTGCAAGGCAGTTTTGAACGCGTTGTAATCTAGCGATATCTTTTTTTGGCATATTGTGAAAAAAGTGAGTTACAATAATCTAACCTACTACTGACGAGTGCCACTGCAATTTGCTTGGCAAGATCTAAGGACAGACTTTGTCGAATTCGACGCAGGTCACGGATATGATAGCAGCATGTCCTACATGTTTGGGATATGTGTTTTCGGAAATTCAGGCTACTGTCGAATAGTACACCAAGATTTTTAGCTGATGTAGATGGATTTGTTTCTTGATCTAGATTATTCAAGATTCAATTATTCTAGAATTTTTCTCGCTGAAAGTTTGGTCCCAATAAGAAGAAATTCTGTCTTGCTAGGATTAAGCTTCAGCTTAGATCCTGTCATCCAGGCCGACACACCCATTAAACAATGTTGCAACTTCTCAAGAGATTCCTTAGCATTTGAAACTGATAGAGACATGTCAATTTGAGTATCATCGGCATAAAGATAGTGGTTTATGTCAAAACTAGAGATAATAGCGCTGAGTGGTGTAGTGTATAAAGTAAAAAGCACTGGTCCTAGCACAGAGCCCTGTGGAACTCCATATTAGAGTGTGTTTTTATCTGAAAAAGTGTCTTTAATTTTCACGGACTGGAGCCTATTTTGCAAATCAGAAGAAAACCAAATTTGAGCCTGGCCAGATATTCCATACCAATCAGAAAGTCTATCTGTTAATGTAGCATGGTCAATGGTGTCGAAAGCGGCCGACAAGTCAAGCAAGGTTAGAGCCGTAACTTCATCCTTGTCCATACTAATAATGATATCGTTATGTACTTTCAGTAGAGCCGATTCTGTAGAATGATGTTTCCTGTAGGCCGATTGTAATGGATTACATAGACGGTTATTTTTTATATGAGCCTGCAGCCTATTGGCTACTATCTTTTCTAAGATTTTGGAAATGAAACTTAATTGGATACAGGCCTGTAATTTTTCAGCTCGTTTTTAGGAAGAGATGTTTTTTTGAGTAGTGGTCTTACATGAGCTTTTTTGAAATTTTGAGGAAATGTACTAGTTTTTATTGAAATGTTAATTATGTCAGTGATGGGAGTTATTAATATGTCAAGACAATTTTTCAACACGCTTGTAGGAATAGGATCCAGATCACATGCTTTTGACAATGAGCTCAAAATAAGTTTTTTAATTTCATCTTCTGACGCACGTTAAAAAACGTTCATTTTGGATCTAATTTCTGGTTTTTGCACTTGTGGAATATTCTGTACTTTATCTGGAAATTTGGAACGGATAGTTTCAATTTTATCCACAAAATACCTAGAGAAATGATCACAAAGTGATTTTACTGATGTGAATTCTGGCAGAGCAGGAGGTGGAATTCTATGCAGAATGTTATTTATTGAATTCCAAAGGCGACGGGGATTGTCCGAATTTTCTGCAATAACATCAGCTAAATATTTCGATTTAGCTTTTGTCATCATTCTATTACACACGTGGCACTGCTGTTTGTAACGAGAACGATCTAGATGTGTGCGAGATCTGCGCCATGTTCGTTCGAGATTGTGGCGAAGGGTTTTAGTCTTCATTATTTCCGGAGTCATCCATGGAGCTGGTGGTTTTTTGGGCAGAGTCTTTGTACTTACAGGAGCGTGTTTGTCCAAAATAGAGCTAAGAACAGAATCATACTGCTGACATAGTGCCGAGAGATCTTTCTCTGGTTTCTTTATTAGATCCGAACTGAGAATATCTGAATGAAACGATTCATACTCAATTTTTACAAAACGATTTTTTTTCTTTGTTCCATTTCGTCTTACAACAGTCAATTTCTGATATGACCGCAAGATGGTCCGAGATACCTGCTGCCGAAAAAACTGATTTGATACAATTAGAAATGCGTTTGGTGATTAGCAGATCTAGCCAATGACCATGAACATGAGTTGGAAAATGACCATGCTGCATCAGATCGAAACATTTCATTGAATTTGTTGGTGTTTCCATTTGAGTTATCTAGATGTAAGTTGAAATCTCCCAAAATATACAAATGGTCGTGCAGTGAAATTATGTTCTCTAGTAGATCTTGAAATTCATCAAAAAATTGACATGTACCGTTTTGAAGCCTATACAGGCAGACAACGAAACCACTGAACGAATTGTTTCCGAGACGTGCAGAGATCGCTTCGAACGTTTTAAATGATGGCAGAGGATGAATGTCAGTTTTGAATTGGTCAGACACTAGTATGCCTACACCTCCTCAAATATTGCTGGGCCACAGGGGGGCACTTCATCGTCCTTATGTATAAATGACACTGCTGTTATGAAAAGAGAGAATATGAAAAAAGGAGACATGATTTTAGAGATGGGTCGGTGTTTAAAAAATGTGTTGATTGACGGCGGCTGCAATGCAATCTAGGATACCTGCGGAGAGGATGGTTATGCCTATTTAATGTGTATGGTTTGATCGTCAGCTGCCGGTATGCCGCCTACGATATCTAAGATTCCTATGGGTAATGTTGGGCCAATATGATGCCTATAGTTTGATCGTCAGCAGCTTGTAGGCCGCCTACGATATCTACAATTCCTAATTATGACACTACGTTTATGTATTTACTTTAAATTGTCGCCGCATACTATATCTAAGTTTTCTATGGGTTATGTTGGGCCAATGTTGGGCCATTGTTAGCGAAAATATTACTGTTTATAAATTATTATGACCACCTACGATTCTACATAAATTGATACTGATGCTAATTTCTTTATACTATTTAGAAAATTATGCTATAATTTGTATAGAAATGGTGACTTATCCGTTATATATATATATATATTTATGAAAAATCTGAGAACATGAACAGTGAACATAATTACATGCCATATGCATATGCATATGCATATGCATATGCATATGCATATGCAATATATAAAATCTATTCAGTGTTATTACAAAACTATGTCACAAATAAAAAAAAAGCGGCTGCCATCTTGTGTGTGTAAAATATTGGTCAAATTATCTAAAAGACACAAGACATGAATTTCTCAACCCATAGTTACCTAGCAGCGATAAAACATATTATCTAGGTTATAAACCATAGTTATTTCTCATAAGTGAAAAAAACGGCGGCCATCTTCGATTTATGGGTAAGATATAGGTTGATTTATATAAAATACAAAAGAAAGGAATTTATCGACCACAAATCACCTAGAGAACATAAATTACAAATATATAGATGGCAGACTAAGAATTTTTTTCGGAAATAAAAAACCTGCTGTCATCTTTGTTTTGTGGGAAATATGAGTCAAATGATTTCAAAAAGCTAAAAAATGTATTTCTTCATGCCAAATTACCTATAAACCATCAATCACACATAGTGATAAATCAATGGAAATTTAACATTTTTATTATATTTTAGCGGTCATTTTGAATTTTGCATTTACAACCTTGCACTCATCGGATTTGGATCGGCATGGTCAAGTTATGTAAAAACCGTCATAATACAAAAATACAGTAATACAATAATATTCACCCCAGTAGATCATTTCTGCGCCTTC
>OZ024914.1:2392471-2422471 GCA_964017125.1 Flabesymbios commensalis
ATATAACATAACATAACATAACATAACATACATAACATAACATAACATAACATAACATAACATAACATAACATAACATAACATAACATAACATAACATAACATTACATTACATTACATTACATTACATTACTACTTACATTACATTACATTACATTATATATTATTATAATATAATATAATATAATATAATATAATATAATATAATATAATATAATATAATATAATATAATATAATATAATATAATATAATATAATATAATATAATATAATATAATATAATATATATATAATATAATATAATATAATATAATATATTATAATATAATATAATATAATATAATATAATATAATATAGTATGTATGTAATGTAATGTAATGTAATGTAATGTATTACATATTATTATATATTATCATATTACGTCATAAGGTGATAATGACCAAAGATCAGCCATTGAGTGAATAATACGATACTTGGTAATTCAGTTCAAAATTCAAATGTGATAATTATTTGCAGATTAAAATCCATACCTCCTGAAGACTCTGGTGTTTCAGTTCCACCAGGCGTTTCTGTTTAGATAAAATAATAAAATAATCTTTTAAAAAATGTATAATTAATAGCTAATATTTAATAATGTTAATAATTGACATTTATAATTTATAATTACTTCTGTACACTTTTTATTATTTTGCAAACACTTGAATGTAAACCACTGGATAGACACGACAACATTACCCCCCCCCCCCAACAATTAAACATCCCTCTTTGATCTTTTATTTCAATTAAAAAATCATTATTTTCATTTTTTTGTGTTCAATATAATAAGCGTTCATCTCTGGGTTATAAATTAGTGGAGTCATCATGAATGTTTGTGATAACTGTTTGATTATTACCAATGATCCACCGACACCCCTTTATCTACTGAACCGCAGTTTCCATCGTATCTCAGTTTCCCTTACTATCACCATTGAAACCCCATGTCACTTGTACCCCAGATTCCCCTACTATTACTAATGATCCAGTTGAACCCTTTGTCCACTGTGCACTAGATTCCCCTACTATTACTAATGATCCAGTGAACCCTCTGTCCACTGTGCTCTACCCACCATTTTTTTAAATTAATTGGTGGCCATGTAATTCTCAGACGAAGTTAAGGTATTTTACTGATAAATTAGCTAATTCTGTTGATGTAACCAGAGATATTTCATGAATATCTCTCAACGACAAAATGAGATATATATATTTCTCACACTCTGTGCTGAGGTTTTCACTATGAGACGTATATCGGTATCAGACCATATCACACTCTAGATGCAGATTGAGCACAATGTAGGGTGGAATTATGATTGTCATGTGTGACTTGATGAGAAAATACAAAAGGTGTACATTTTTCGTGCGATATGTGACAATACAGCACTCGTTCAATAAATAAGGTGTTCGCCTAAAGGATCACACCTTATGCATTGAACGAGTGCTGTATTTTTACATATCGCAGTCAAATGAACACCGTTTGTAGTGGCGGATCCAAGAGGGGAGTGGGTTGGGGGGGTTTAACCCCCTCCCCCCCCCCCCCCCCCTCAGAAAAAAGCACCACCTTATTCAGGGGTTTCCTTATGATTTGATGATATACTGAGTGAGAATGAGAAAACCTTTGGAAATCAAAAATTTTCCGGGAGGCGTAAAATGTTTATTTTTTGTCAAATTTTAACCCCCCCCCCCCCCTCACTGTGGTCGTATTACCTGGCACCGTAACGTCAAATGTGTGATGATCACACGTATCCGGCTTCTTCAATACACACTCCTTCTTGTTGTCGTCCCAATACGTTTGTTTGCCGTCATTCTTAGGGCATGGGATGTACTTCATCCAATCGTTTTTGCATTTGACAAATTCATCGCATCCATGACAAGATTGGTAATCACCCTTGGGACGTCCTGTACATGATAGAACACAGTGGGAGCCAGTTGTGCTACCTGAAATAACAAAGTGGCATTATCCGTTAGGACGTCCTGCACATGATAGAACACAATTGTGCTACCTGGAAAAACAAAGTGACATTTTTCAAAAATATCAGATGAACTTACGATCCAAGTAATGGACGTATATTCTGGTTACTACAGGGAATTATGCGAAAAAATAAATAAAGCAAAAAAGATTTTTTAAATGTGGAAACAAAGAGATTTGACGCTTATTGGACGCGTACAAATTATTAAAGAAAATAATAATAAGATAAAAAAGTAAGATTAAAACTCAGGGTTTTTGTGAAAAAACAAAGAAGAGTGCAGAATTCAAATTTATAGTAGACCCGGTCAAATTAAAATGTTTTTTTTACAAATTTTAATTTGACTTCTATGATATCGAACAGGTATGGGCACTACTACAATTTTTTAAAGCAAATAATTTAGATTTATCAGCCGCTATTTAATACCCAGAATTATGTACTTGTACCAAAAACCTAGCTTTCTCATCTATCTATGGTAATTTTTTTCAGTTGTGGGATTAACTTATAGAAATTTACCCTTGTAGTAAAAAAAATGTTTAGATATGCATATGGCACTGCTTTTTGGTCGATAAAGGCTCACATCGGTACGCGTCGCCAGATACAGGCCGAGCCGAAGGCGAGTGCCTGTATCGGCGACGTACGACCACCCACATGTTTAACTGATAATTAAAATATTTAGACTACAATGCGTCAGTAAATAATTCGCAACCGCAGAATGAATTGTTGACAAGTTTTGATCGATACAGGAAGTTATCAGTACAAGTCTCATGGTCGATAACACCTGTGGGAGTACGATAATATGGTATAACCCTTAGATAAAAATAAACAATACCAGTATTTCTGGAAACATTTTTTGGCTTTGGAATTCCTCATATATATGTGACTTGTTCGAGCAAGATGGATATCCACAAAGCCTTTGAACAATGTCTACATAAAGGTTTAAAACACTGGGATTTTTTGAATTGGGCAGGGCTAGTTTTATATCTTACAAAATAATTTAAATCCGAGAACTATAGAATCAGGTCTGAGATTTAATCACCAGGGTTATTTTATTAGTGAGGGTAAAATAAGCCAGAATATTGTTTATGATGGAATTTGAGGGCTATAGATTATAGATATATACATATTCCTCGCATTGAAAAATACCCCGAAAACTAATCGGGGATGTAAATTGGGGATTAATCTTTTCTAGGGTATATAAAGTATGGAAGTGAAGGTATTTGATTTTCAGTACTTTTTTTTACATGATATCCTTATAAATATATTTTGGCTCAACACCTGGAAACCCCGAGAGGATTGGCTATGTACATTATATAATGAAGAAATTGAAGATTTATGACATTTATTTTGGGAGTACCGTTTCACACAATTGCGTTGGTTGGATTTAAAAAAATATATTTTGCAGTGAAAACAACTGACAAAAAATGATCTTCTGCAGAAACAATAAATTTATTTACATTTTTTATTTCAGTTTAAGATGTATATTGAGAATGTAAAAAAAATATTATTACCTGAAAATGGACTAGGCGGAATTTGATTTGGAAATAAAACTTTAACTAAATATATTTGTTGACTATTTGTTATTTATGCTATTTTTTAAATTATGTGTAATTATGGGTATGCCTGAAAACACGAGGTTCTTGGCCAGTATTGATTTAGTGTTGGCCCAGAGTCAAAACGATCCGCCAGCACTGGTCAGCATTGGTTCGGGGTCTCATGTTTGCTTGGGGACCAAGATTACGGTTTGTCATCGTTTCAGATCACCAGGTATTTTTGTATTGTTTATAATAATGAATAATTTGTATATATGTATCAATTTTTTTGCTATGTGGTTTGTAAATAAAAATATTTGTGAAACAAAAGAAACAAAAATTGCATTATCCTTTGGAAAATGCGTTATATACAGCTCCATTGTTGGGGCATTGCTACTGTAGATCTGATAATTTCCGCGTGTGCAAATTTTTGCGAATGTTTGATTTTGAGAATTTTCACGAAGTTTAGAATTCGCGAAATTTTATTTACCTTTAGTAGCGATAATATAATAAAAAATGTCACGAGAGTCTTTAATTAGCGAATTTGTCCTTTTCGAGAAATTCTCGAAAATCAAAACCTTACGAATATTACCAGATCTACAGTATCTAAAATCAACCATATTGATCACATTGCTTAATGTTTCAATGTTTCATTTATGTCCGCCCTTTTGAATTATTTGTTCGAATCTTTTGTTCAATTGAAACTGAAATGGCAAATACAATTTCCCGCTTAAATTGGCAAAATCAATCCTGTTAAGCCTTTCAAACGTCTTTAGACCTCATAATCTGAGGTCTAAAGTCGATCCCCGCACTGGAAAAAATGTATAATGGCCGTAATCATAACATAGTATTCAAATAAAGCGGGAAAAGCTGGCAAGGACATGGTGATTTTAAATTAAAACCTTAGGTCCCCATTGTTTTTACAAAAAAAAATCACATCAGATTCCTCAAACTGAATGGGAGGAGGGTTGTCCTTGAGCACTGAGGTGTGGCGGGGTGCCATAAAATAACACCGCGTGACTAACAGTTTGTTTTAATGTTGGAGAAACGGCTGCACTGCACGCCCTACATGGGGTGAACATTGACCTGATATGTTTCTATGCGCATAAACTTAGCAAACTCGAGATGTTGATTCAACCTGAAAATAACATATATCAATGTTTGCCTGACATGTACAAGTGGAATAAAATGAATGGGGTTTTAGGCATCCTTTGTGCACATATAAGCTTGACCAAAAGAATGAGATGGCACTGTCCTCCAGACACAGAATTCGAAATTCGAGCCCTGGTGGTCTGAGGCCGAGCACGCTACTTCTCGGTCACGGCGGCTCCCCACAATATTGAATCTTGACAAGTGAGCGCTGAAGAATCATTTTATTTATTGGAAATTTTAAGGGGAGAGTAGGGTTTGAACCCGCGATCTCCGACTTTCTAAGCAAGCAGCTTTAAGTAATTTTCGATTGTATACTATTTCAGATCACCAGGTATTTTTTGTATTGTTTATAATAATGAATAATTTGTATATATGATTTTGGGACTTTTAATGAAAATTATAATTTGCGAATTTTTATTTTTCCTTTATAGCGCTATTATAATAATAATTTTCGCGAAATTCTTGAATTTGCGAATTTACCCCCCTCGCAAAATTCGCGAAAATTAAAACCTCGCAAATATTACAAGATCCACAGTAGGCCCTATCTAACACAAACTAATTCATCGATCTCAGTGGAATTGTACTTGATATGAAATCCGCTAAGGTAACGTATTTAATTTGTTATGCATTTGAAGTTGTGTCTCATTCACACACACGTATATGGCGTCAGTAGCATGTGTATCATGAGTATGTGGCGCCAGAATGGCCTATAGCGGCAATATGGGGCGCCAGCATAGTCTATAGCGGCATTATGTGGCGCCAGCATAGCCTATAGCGGCATGATGTGGCGCCAGCATAGCCTATAGCGGCATTATGTGGCACCAGCATAGCCTATAGCGGCATTATGTGGCGCCAGCATAGTCCATAGCGGCATTATGTGGCGCCAGCATAGCCTATAGCGGCATGATGTGGCGCCAGCATAGCCTATAGCGGCATTATGTGGCGCCAGCATAGTCTATAGCGGCAATATGTGGCGCCAACATAGCCTATAGCGGCATGATGTGGCGCCAGCATAGCCTATAGCGGCATTATGTGGCGCCAGCATAGTCTATAGCGGCAATATGTGGCGCCAACATAGCCTATAGCGGCATGATGTGGCGCCAGCATAGCCTATAGCGGCATTATGTGGCGCCAGCATAGTCTATAGCGGCAATATGTGGCGCCAACATAGCCTATAGCGGCATGATGTGGCGCCAGCATAGCCTATAGCGGCATTATGTGGCGCCAGCATAGTCTATAGCGGCAATATGTGGCGCCAACATAGCCTATAGCGGCATGATGTGGCGCCAGCATAGCCTATAGCGGCATTATGTGGCGCCAGCATAGTCTATAGCGGCAATATGTGGCGCCAACATAGCCTATAGCGGCATGATGTGTCGCGAGCATAGCCTATAGCGGCATTATGTGGCGCCAGCATAGCCTATAGCGGCATTATGTGACGACAGTATGTGGCGCCAGTGAAGCTATGATAAAGCTACGTACGGCCCCACCAAAAGCGCGCCGCACAGCACTGCGTCTGAAAAAAAAAACTGTACTGTTTATTATTACAGGGGCTACACTGCAAGTTGCGCCGCGCTGTACCGCGCTGTGTCGCGCCGCGCTGTACCGCGCTGTGTCGCGCCACGCTGTGCCGCGCTGTGCCGCACTGTGTCGCGCTGTTTCACGCCACGCTGTGCCGCGCTGTGCCACGCTGTGTCGCGCTGTTTCACGCCACGCTGTGCCGCGCTGTGCCGCGCTGTGTCGCGCCACGCGGTGCCGCGCTGTACCGCGCTGTGTCACGCCACGCGGTGCCACGCCACGCTGTGTCGCGCTGCGCCACGCTTTGCCGCGCTGTGTCACGCCACGCTGTGCCGCGCTGTGCCACGCCACGCTGTGCCGCGCCAAAACTGTGCCGCGCCACGCTGTGCCGCGCAGTACCACGCCACGCTGTGCCGCGCTGTGCCGCGATGTGCCGCGATGTGCCGCGTTGTGCCGCGTTGTGCCGCGCTGTGTCACGCCACGCTGTGCCGCGCTGTGCAGCGATGTGCCGCGCTGTGCCGCGCTGTGCCACGCCACGCTGTGCCGCGCTGTGCAGCGATGTGCCAGGCTGTGCCACGCCACGCTGTGCCACGCCACGCTGTGCCACGCCACGCTGTGCCTCGCTGTGCCACGCTGTGCCACGCCACGCTGCGCCACGCCACGCTGTGCCACGCCACGCTGTGCCGCGCTGTGCCACGCCACGCTGTGCCGCGCTGTGCCACGCCACGCTGTACAGTTTATACGCTGGCAGTACAGTTTATATTTTTTAAGGCGCGGCCGCCGCGGCGCAGCGTTTAATGAGGTCGTAGAACACATGGGATAATTACAACCGCGTTCAAAATAAATTAACGCCGCATTTAACATATTTTTTAAATAACAATAACATGACATTTAAACGGTCATTACAACATTTTATTACCTAAACTGACCATCTTAAGAATTGTTTAAGAATTGCTTAGAACAGATGTGGAATTCAAAAATAGATATGCAAATATATTTTATGGAAAAAAAACATCAACTTATGTACATGAGGTAAATACATGAGATCTGCATGTATATGCTACGTGAATAAAATATACTGTAAATCTGATAATTTTCGCTTACTTGAATTTTCGCGAATTTCTGATTTTGGGACTTTTCACGAAGTTTAGAATTCGCAAATATTTATTTTTACATCCTACTTTTTGTTAGTAGCGCTTATTATAATAATAATTTTCGCGAGATTCTCAAATTCACAAAATTGTAATCCTCGTTCACAGAACTCATTATTATTTTTTTGCCGCGAAATTCGCGAAAATTAAAACTTCACGAATATTACCAGATCTACATTATTTGATTTACCTAAACGTGCCAACAAAAGAGAAAAAAAACTTTGGGAATTATATAAAACAGCTGTGGAATTTCGGAATAGAAGTACGAATGGGTTTTTTACAGGAAAAAATATGACATATGCGAATTCACACATCAAAGCTTTGAAAATACAGTATTAGCTTGATTGTTTTTTTTATAATTGACAATATTTTACGCGGTGTCATATTAACCACGGTGAATGCATCTCTCTAATTTCATCAAAATTTGTTTTTTTAATGAAATTCCAAAGGCACAATTTTTTAATAGTTTGGCGACTACACGAATTTTGACAAATTTCCGTAGGTATTTTAAAATTTAATGTAATTCTGAGATCAAGTCAATGAGTGATTGAGTACATGGCATAAGGACTAGCTTTATTTCGGTTAACCACTAAAACAATACATAGTCAAATTTAAATTTTCACTCACTTGAATTTGTGGGTCGCATCAGCGAGGATAAAAATGAAAAATAAAGAGAAGGGTTTATGTCAGGCTAGATCAGTCAATCACCGCGTCATTCAGTTGTTATTTAAATTACGGGTTTGAATACCATACGTCAACCTCTACTCACAGACAACTTTGTCGACATTTGCATGGCTGATGACTGACGTCATGGCCGTCAGCAAAACAAGTAGATTCAGTAGCTTCAGCATTTTGTCTGGTTATGTAGTGTAGCTCAGATGCTAGTTGTTCTCGCCGGCGTTGACAGCTTTTCTTCAGCCCTTCGTCAAGCTGTGGCTTCACCTTCGACAGTCTGACAGTGTCTGTGCCTCTCCCCTTGAAGTGCTGGATCTTCTGATAGCGTGTCTTTTGACTTCTCAGCAGTCTGATCGCACGGTGTGTATTTTGACGTCCCAGTAGTCTGATCGCCTTCACTTCAATGATTCTTCGTTGTGATATCGTCTTCTACACCCAGCAAACACCTGGAACTACCCAGCAAACACAAAACATTTGAATAACATTTGTACAACGTTAGCCCAACGTCGAAGACGTCGGGCTGATGTTCTACAAATGTTATACAAAGGTTTTGTCTTTGCTGGGTAGTACCACCCATACCCGGCAAACACAAAACATTTGAATAACATTTGTACAACGTCAGCCCAGCGTCGAAGACGTCGGGCTGACGTTGTACAAATGTTTTTCAAATGTTTTGTCTTTGCTGGGTAGTACCACCCGTACCCGGCAAACTCAAAACATTTGAATAACATTTGTACAATGTTGGACCAACGTCGAAATGGTTGGGCTGACGTTGTACAAATGTCATACAAATGTTTTGTGTCTGGTGGGTAGTTCTACAGGGGAAATTTTCCCGTCACCAGGTATGACATACGACTGCACGACATGACGTCTCCTGATTGGCAGACTGTAGCTGATCTATTAGTTTTACCCAGACTACAGTTGGTTGATTCTAGTGCTTGTAGCACGTTTCATAACTAAATCACCGGCTGAAAAATGAGGTGTTTGAGACAGACACTATTGAAGTGGCAGTACATCACAGTACATATAGATCCCGGTATTCTTACATGGTATAATTAGGTGGTATTTTTTTTCTTTACCCCTCTAACCGACGTCGTTTTAACCCTTACAGCGCGGGAATCGACTTTAGTCGTCAGAATCTGACGTCTGTAGACGTCAGATTCTAACGACTAAAGTCGGTCCCCGCAGTGTGAAAATCAAAATATTTGTAATGGCCGTAGATCCATAACATTGCTATTCAAATGAATCAGAAAGAGCTAACCAAGATATTTATGATGATTTCAAATTGAAAAAACCCTGGATTATACGAGAAGAATTCAGCGCTTCAAGGGTTAATATTACCCAATTAAACAACTATGAACAATTTTCACCCACTTGTCGCGGTAGAGAGACAAAACTTCAAGTGGGTGAAAATTCAGGTTATTTAATTTAGTGCTTCAAGGGTTAATGTAAAATAACTCCTTCTCAACCCTCAAGACTGAATAAATGAATAAATAAGTGAATAAATAAATAAATGAAAAAATAAATAAAAGAATAAATGAATGAATGAATGAATGAATAAATAAATAAATAAATAAATAAATAAATAAATGAATAAATAAATGAATGAATGAATGAATGAATGAATGAATGAATGAATGAATGAATGAATGAATGAATGAATGAATGAATGAATGAATGAATGAATGAATGAATGAATAAATAAATAAATGAAGAAATGAATAAATGAATGAATAAGTGAATAAATAAATAAATAAATGAATAAATGAATGAAAAAATAAATAAATGAATAATTGAATGAATAAGTGAATAAATGAATAAATAAATAAATGAATAAATGAATGAATGAATGAATGAATGAATGAATGAATGAATGAATGAATGAATGAATAAAATAATAAATGAATAAATGAATGAATGAATGAATGAATGAATGAATGAATGAATGAATGAATGAATGAATGAATGAATGAATAAATGAATGATTGAATGAATGAATGAATGAATGAATGAATGAATGAATGAATGAATGAAAGAATGAATGAATAAATGAATGAATGAATGAATAAATGAATGAATGAATGAATGAATGAATGAATGAATGAATGAATGAATGAATGAATGAATGAATGAATGAATGAATGAATGAATGAATGAATGAATGAACGGATGAATGAATGAATGAATGAATGAATGAATGAATGAATGAATGAATGAATGAATGAATGAATGAATGAATGAATGAATGAATGAATGAATGATTATATCTTCAGATTATTTTGATCACAAGTTCGTACAGGCTAAAGTGATCAACTTCTATCGTAAGGTGTCGAAATGTTATCTGTGGCACGGCGAAACCAAAACCTTGTGGATAAAATTCGAAAGTATTTTATATATACTGTGGATCTGGTAATATTCGCGAGGTTTTAATTTTCGCATATTTTGCGAAGAGGACAAATTCGCAAATTTAAGAATCTTGCGAAAATTATTATTTTGATAGCGCTACTAAAAAAAAATGTCCCAAAATAAAAAATTCGCGAAAATTTAAACACGCGAAAATTACCAGATCTACAGTATATATTTAATGTATGCAACAAAAAAAGTTGTTTACGTTTTAGCACTTGTTTTTTCCCGTCATTGTGCATAGACCTATGATTTTGACGTTGCTTCGGTGTTCTGCAGTTGTTAGATTCCGAAGCAGCTCCGCAGATAACTCTAGAGAACATGAACCGTCTCTTCAGAATCTCTAACAATTTCTCTTCCAAGTACAGTATAGCCTCGGTTCCGGACCACCTCAATAAGCGGACCACCTCGCGTCTCGGACCACTTTAACCCTTAGCGGACCTACCCCGCTATTCGGGACTCGGACCACTTTTTTGCACAAAACCAGTCTCGAACCTCGCTAAGCGGACCACCTGGGACATCAACCTGACGTTGTACAAATGTTATTCAAATGTTTTGTCTTTGCTGGGTAGTACCACCCATACCCGGCAAACTCAAAACATTTGAATAACATTTGTACAATGTTGGCCCAACGTCGAAATGGTTGGGCTGACGTTGTACAAATGTCATACAAATGTTTTGTGTCTGGTGGGTAGTTCTACAGGGGAAATTATTCACGTCACCAGGTATGACATACGACTGCACGACATGACGTCTCCTGATTGGCAAACTGTAGCTGATCTATTAGTCTTACCCAGCACGTCCGGGGTTCGGTTCCCGGTCTCGGCGGTTTGAAAGAAACTAAAAATGCTTCTTCCCCATCCACGTGTGAAAGTCAGTATTGTGGGGAGCCTCCGTGACCGAGAGGTAGCGTGCTCGGCCTCAGACCGCCAGGGCTTGATTTTCGAATCCTGTGTCTGGAGGACAGTGTCATCTCAATCATCTCACCATCCTCAGGAGGTTCTCCTGGCCCAGTTTAGCCTATATGTGCACAAAGGTGGCCTAAAGCCCGATTCATTTAATTTTGGATGCCCACAAACGACAAACAAAGATTATCTGGACCTGCACCCCCCTGATATTTATCTGACAATAATATAGA
This sequence comes from Flabesymbios commensalis, assembly GCA_964017125.1. Classification (NCBI taxonomy): domain Eukaryota; kingdom Metazoa; phylum Annelida; class Polychaeta; order Terebellida; family Flabelligeridae; genus Flabesymbios; species Flabesymbios commensalis. The sequence goes on from OZ024914.1 coordinate 2,404,040, forward strand.
AATAAAATTAGAATATGATTATCGTGATTAATCGACAGTGGCAACACTATTGTCTCTTCCGCCGGGAATTTGACCCTCAGAACTCAACATATCAACGTTATATATTTGTGTGCACTCGATAGACCCACATGACATTATATTTCTGTATCTGTACTAGTTATTAAGTCTTGGTTGAACGATCATTTTATATTAATTGTATTACTGATCTGTACATGACCTAACAAATAAACTGATTCGTATTCGTAACTTAGAGACGGCAATTATGCGTGTGATTTATCATGTAATACGCCTCATTAACAAGGCTATAGCGTTCGCAGGGTTTGCTTTGATCAATTAAAGGGATAACCCAGCAAATACGAGACATTACGCCAGTGTTGGATTAATGTTAGGCCGGAATATCAGACGGTTGGCCAACATTAAACCAACATTGGGTCAACATCACACGTCATAGTACAGTGTTGAACTGCCCCCAGTCACATTTAGATTGCATAGCGACATCAGAGAAGCGTCAAGAATCACCGTTAAACACAACTTTTTACCAGCAGAACTGTCGGTCTTCATTTGATTATCGCCTCTGGTATTGTATTTTAATGCTCAATTTCTGTTCGATGGTTAACAGAAATATGAATTTATAAGTCATTCAACGTTGTGCATCAATATGGCAAGAGCTAGACGTGATAAACTCACGCTCAAAGAAAAAATAAATCTCATATATGCAAGTCGCACTCACAGTCAGCGACAATTAGCAGATTAGATGAAGACTATGATGAACAACAAGATCTGTCTTCTACACCTGAAACATGTTTAGATGCTCCAAAATGGATAGATTTTATTCCAGAGTTCTGTTGTAAAAATAGACTGATACCGATGAAAAGTTGATGACTGCTCAAGATAGTTTGCGTGTTGCTGCTGTACGAGGCAGCATGCAATCTGCGGCAAAATGCAATAAATATAAAATAAATGTTTTTATTTTATTAATTATTTTAGTGCTAATTGAGTAAATATATTTATTATTGTATGTGTTTGTTTTGTGTTTGTTTTATCTCTTATACAAGTAGATAATAGTAGTACACATACTGTACTTAGAGCATGGGAATTTTCATATATTATAAGGTATAATGTACAATTTCACTTAGGGGGCCACCTCGCTAATGGGACCACTTTTGCTAAGTGCCTTGGGTGGTCCGTTTAGTGAGGTTCTACTGTGAGTGGAGCGCGAAGCGCGTCGCCACCCTGCGCGAAATTAACGTCGATACACTGGTTTTAATATTAACTGACGAAGCCGCCATTAACGTGATCGAATTGTCACGTGTATAAGGGAGAAACATTGATATTTCTCTGAAAACCACACGCAGGATCTGCAGGGCTCGAACCCGGTACGCATGCATGACTGGCGAGACAGGTCTGGCGCTCTACCGATGCGCCGCTTCCCTTTCTCTACTCTTCCAAGTGACAGCGGCTGCTAGGACTTATATTGGATTTGAAGGGGTGTGGTAACTTCCTGTGGTGCAATACTGGCTACACCAATGAGAATCATTACATTTTATAATAAAACTCCTGAGCGCTTAGGGCTGTTCCAGTAAAAATCCGTGCTCCCCCCATGGACGGCAATTGAAAACTTACCCAACCCCTCCCGGAAATCTTGGTCCACATAGCCCGGATTTCCAGAGATTTTAAGCTCCACAGTCCCCGGAATTTCCTCAAGGCTCAACGTAGTTTTCATTCACCACCCCAACGGATTTTTGTGAAAAGGGGAAATATGAACCTAATAATAATACCCAGGTCTACAGCTCTCATGTCATTTTTAATACAGAAACAATGCGATTGTCATTTATACTATCTTTTCTATAAATGTATTAGGCCTACAATACATGCCAGAAAAGGCGCCCACCACCGCGGATTTCAGTTTGCCGAGTGGCCTGCCACCACCCACCTCGGAAATAGTCACTGACAAAATACTACATCCACCGGAAAAGTGTCAAATGAAACCCAACACCCCTCCGGATAAAAAAATTATTGCCGTCCATGGGGGGAGCCCATTTTTTTGCTGGAACAGCCCTTACGCCTGAGCTGAGTATACAGAACGTCTTGTCCTGTATGACTGTTAGTACTTGTCATCAGCCTCGTCACATGACTCTAATAGCCTAGGACATACCCAGCAAACATGACACCCTCCCCAATGTTGGGCAAACGTCGAAGACGTTCAGCCAACATTAACCCAACACTGGGTAGAGGTCTCGTGTTTGCTGGGTGTAGTTTAATTAAACCCCTTAATTACTGAATTCCGAATTTAGACACCTATTTTGTAACCCTTTCAGCGCAGGGATCGTCTTTACACGTCATAAATTTACGTCTGTAGACGTCAGATTCTGACGTATATCTGATAAAGACAGTCTCCGCCCTGAAAGAATTAAAATATGTGTAATGGCGGTAGATCCATAACATGGGTATTCAAATGAAGCGGAAAGAGCTTTTACGAACGTTTTTTTTTTAATTTGATATCATCATAAATGTCCTAGTTAACCCTTTGAGTGCGGACGACGCTTTTAAGCGCATTCATACTGTTTTTCCACAACTAAAATTTGACAGAAATAGAACAAAGATACATGTATAAATCTTGAGTAAAGCCCCCATTGTGAACTTTAGCAGGTTTAATTTTTAAGTGAGGAGTTATTTTCCTTTCATTTGAAGTTGGCAATTGCGTGAGCAATGCCAACTTCAAATGAAAGGAAAATGTTAAGTAGTAATGAAGCACTTAAAGAGTTAAACTAGGACATTAAAAACGTTCGTGACCATGGTTTATACATAAATAATTTCGCGTTGTAAGTGCTAGCAGTGTTACTATGGTGGGAGGAATCTGATGACGCCATCCTCAATGACGCCCTCCTCCATGACGCCCTCCTCCATGACGCCCTCCTCCATGACGCCCTCCTCCATGACGCCCTCCTCAATGACGCCCTCCTCCAGACCGAGGATTTATAATTCAATCCATGGGATCCTGTGGCCATGAACGCTTAGCCCCAGTGGCTGAAACAGGTTTCCGCGTACAATATCGTGAGACAATTCTTTGAACTTCATATCTGAATATATCGGGGAATACTCAGGTAGAAAATACTTTTTTTTCAGAATCGGTGACATTTTATTTCGATGCCCGCATGCTCAGCTCACAGGTCGCACGGTCATCAAAAAGTTATATTATGGACATTTTTCGGACCTTGGCTCGGGGTCGCTCTCAGTCACCGCCATGCTGAATTTTTCAGGTAAAGCAAATACATCAATCCACTATTGAACGCTACGTCAACCTCCAAATAGATCCAATCTGTACTGGTGAACAGGATCAGAGGAATATTTTGTTTCTTTCACAACTGGATAAGTAAATCCTGTGAATTAATTCCTAACCTCAGAGCCTCAGAGCGGCATTGTTATCCACTACACCAGGGGGCTCTCCTGCATCTAGCTTATGTGTCAACATCGAGAGAGTCACCTGGTGAATGTATTGAAACAACGTTTATTATTATTTATTTCGATTCTTTCTTTCTTATTTTTCTTGAATGATCTGCAGCAGTGCCACATAGCCGCTAAAGCTCCTTTTTCAACAGTAACTCTTCAGCGCGGGAACCTTCTTTAAACGTCATAATGTGACGTCTACAAGGTCAAGAGGCAATATCTGCTTACTTTACAAGTAAGCAGATACTGTCTCTTGACTGGACTTTGGATCAGGGTTTTTGGTCGTAGGGAACTCGGCGGTTTGAAAGAAACAAAAATGTTTCTTTCCCATCCACGTGTGAAAGTCAGTTTTGCGGGGAGCCTCCGTGACCGAGAGGTAGCGTGCTCGGCCTCAGACCGCCAGGGCTCGAATTTCGAATCCTGTGTCTGGAGGACAGTGTCATCTCAATCATCTCACCATCCTCAGGAGGTTCTCCTGGCCCAGTTTAGCCTATATGTGCACAAAGGTGGCCTAAAGCCCGATTCATTTCATTTTCATTTCATTTGGTCGTAGGGAGCGGACCGATGTTGTTTTCTTGTTGGTCCGGCGTCCTGAATAGTGGCCCAGCAGTGGAGCCGCTTTGAGTCGTGGTCTCGAGTTTGCCGGGGGATCTGCTCTCGATATTATCAAATGTGGGTGCCCGGCGAACGCTAGACGTTGAAGCGATTTTAGATTGGCGTTGGTCCGGCGTCGTAGACGTTTGTCGAACGTTGACCTAGCGCTGGTTCGGCGTCGCGTGTGTGCTGGGTAGTTCTTGCATAGCACATAATATTAACCTCATAAATCCCTTGGCAGCCGCAGGACATTGCACCGGTGTTGTTTTGATGCTGGGCCTTTGATTGAAACGGTCTAGCATCGAACCAGCCGTGGTTCTTTGTCTTTGTGTTTGTTCTTTGTTTTGCTGTACTATATGCTGATACTATATTGTACTGAAAATGTTTTGTTGTTTTTTACTGTATTTGATCATTTTTCTGCCTAATTATTATTAAAAAAAACAAGTTTCTTTGTTAATTTCATGGGTGGCCCGTACGCTAGCGACCTAAAAGCGTCTTAGTACGGGTCTCCTGGTCCTAATACATTTGAATTGTTTTATTTTTATGTACATGTAAAAAATTGTATGTTTTAATATAAGAATTAAAATATTTATATTGGTCGTAGAGCCATGACATAGGTATTCAAATTAATCGGAAAGAGCTAACTAAGACATTTATGATGATTTCAAATTGAAATAAAACCTGAGGTCTCCAATGATTGATATAAAAATATTTCAGCATTGTAAGAGTTGAGACGATCATAAGAAATAAATAAACATTTAAACGTTTATAAATCGCACTTTAACATACAATCTATTGTTATATCGTGTTAGATATAACGTTCTAAGCATATAAGAAAGATCAATTAATATATTAAGACGATATAGATAGGTATTAGGGCCTAGCAGGTTAAACTACAACATATGAGCAACATGGCGACGGGCTAAGATACAAGCTGATGAACGGCAGCTTACCTGGGAAGATGGTCAGGTTGATATCATCTTTCCTAAGTGACAGAACGATCAAAGTCAATTGCTGTAACAACTGCTCAGAGGAGGTGACCCTCAATGCGGGCACACCTCAGGGCTCGGTCCTAAGCCCTCTCCTTTTCATTATCTATGTGAATGATATCCCACACATGAGCTCACTCAATGTCAGGCTTTCCCAGTTCGCAAATGACATGGGAATCTGGGCACATGCAACCAATGCCAAATGGGTGAAGGCAAAGCTATCAAAAGCTTTAAAACTTATTGAAGCATGGTGCTCCAAATGGCGGATAAAACTAAACGCAGGAAAAACTCAGCTGATTGTGTTTAGTGTCGGTCCAAAACCAGAACTTATAGATCTGGAACTGTTTGGTGAGCCTATTATTCAAACTTAAACAGCCAAACTGCTTGGAATCCTATTTGATCGAAGGCTTAGCTTCAAAGACCATATGAAAGACCTAATGACAAAGGTCTACAGGCGACTGAACCTGTTGAAGTTGCTCAAAGGGACAAACTGGGGCGCCAGACCATATACCATCTTAAAAGCCTACAAGTGCTTTATACGCCCTGTCCTTGAATATGGTTCACTGATAACTGGAGCTTTAAGGGAATCACTAGTGAAGGAAATGCAGATCTTTCAAAACAAGTGCCTGAGACTAGCACCTGGTGTAACCTACCTGGACAGAATGAGAACAATAGATCTGCATGACCTCACTAATGTCCCTATGATCAAAACTAGGATGACGGCACTGGCGGTTAAAACATTTAGATCATTTGAAAACACACAGTGTTTCAAGGATCTGGTGTTGAATCATGAGATCGTTCTAAAACGATCAGGCTCTAATACAATTCTGGATCAATTGCTGCCTGCAATCCAGGCTGACGCTTAAACACGGTTGACGGTTGACGGTTGACGGATGACGGTTGAGCTCCTGTTCCCACATAGAACAGGGGCTCTGGGGGCGCCGTTCTGTGTGACATACCAAAAGCAGTGAGCTCTCTATCACACCACTGCATGAGACAAAAACACGGGTGACGGTTGACGGATATCGGTTGAACTCCTGAACTCCTGTTCCCACAGAGAACAGGGGCTCTGAAAGGAGCCGTTTGTGTGACACATGAGGCAGCGAGCTGTTTATCATAGCACTGCAGGAGGCGGAGTCTGATCTTAAGCAATGAGCTCTTTATCATTACATTGCTAGCTTGGGTGATGGCACGGCAGACACGGATGGTTGGCTAACGATGACGCTTCATGATGGTGGTTTCAAACACACTGCTCAGAAAGCAGAGCACATCTCAAAAGGGTCAGTACTTGCCCTTTCCTCTGGTGGCTGGTCGCTCAAACAGCTGTTTGTATATGGTTCAGCAGCCCTGGCTCCTTGTCTCCTGAACTTACGTTGCCAATGCTTGTACAATCACCTACCTCACCAGTTGAAAAGAGAGAGGCACTATAAGGTTTATACCAGAACTAGTGCATAATCTCGCGTCAGCCCTCGCGGCGCTGTGCGCTCCTGTAGCGCAAAAGTTAGTATTGTGGGGAGCCTCCGTGATCGAGAGGTAGCGTGCTCGGCCTCAGACCGCCAGGGCTCGAATTTCGAATCCTGTGTCTGGAGGACAGTGTCATCTCAATCATCTCACCATCCTCAGGAGGTTCTCCTGGCCCAGTTTAGCCTATATGTGCACAAAGGTGGCCTAAAGCCCGATTCATTTCATTTCCAGTAGCGCAATGGTCAGAGCGTGGCGCTCTGCCGATGTCGCTGCTCGCCGCGCGGTTTTTAAATCCCGCTTGAGGCAGGATTTTCAGAGAAATATCATGTTTCTCCCCTTTCAATCTTGGGATATTTTTTCGATATTGCGTCCTTGGGCAAGGGAATTCAGCCTCAAATGCTTCACTTGAAATGATTACCCGGTGGGACAGAGATGACATGTGTACGATAAGTTCAAAGAGCTGAAATAGCTGCAGGGTTGTATGTTCCCCGGGGAGTTGAAATGTCACACAAAGAACAGATCCTGTGAACAGGGGGTGAAATATAAGGTCGGATGATAGGTTTTCAGACTTGATATCAGACTATAAACATGTACATTAATCTTTTTAAAAGAATAAAGTAAAACTTTTAACAAAAAAAAGTTGAAAACCTCTTTAGGATTTGAGCGCTATTATTTAAAAAACATGAAGCTCGTCTCACACTATTTTTTCGATCAATATCAGATTATTCTACAACAAGTGGCGCCAGGATAGCGCATTGGTAGCGTGGTTGACTCAGAGCCCGGGGGTGCCGGGTTCGAGTCCCGCTGTGGCCGATATATTTCCTTGGTGCACACATATGCAGTGACCCAAACTGTTCAAATTCGTGGGATAATAATGACAACCGAACGTACAACCGATTATAATGACAACCGAACATACAACTGATTCGCGCCGCAAAAAAACGTACAATAGAAATAAAGAAATACAAATGACCAATATGCCAAAGTTGACATGTAAACGGTAAAAAAACCTTTTCCAATCCGGCCAGATGAATCTGATCAGATAATCCGGTCAGATTAAACTGATCGGACATCCGATCAAATTAATCCGATCAGATAAAAGCGTTAACACTTTCAGACAATAAGTTCAATTAGTTATCAACTCCTTTATACAGTAGCTTTTTCTTTGTCGCCAGGAGAGGAGCAGCTTTTTAATGAATTAATATTTCACAAAGGGTGTTATTTTGCACCTATCGCTACTCTGGTTTTGCTTTGTGTGTCTTCAATAGCTTGAGTGCGGGCAGTTAATTATGCCGAGACTAGGTATAGGATAAAGCCCAAGGAGCTCTACATTCTTAGCTGTGGAAAAGGCCGAGGCCGAAGGCCGAAGGCCGTACGTGGCCTTATCCAAAGCTAAGAATGTAGATCGCGAGGGTTTTAACTCACTTAAAACACATGCGACCATAATGAGGATCCCTCATAATCAACAGCTCGGTCACACCTGACTGATTATAGCACCATAGGCCTACCATGATAATTGGTATGTACTTGATCAAAAATATCTCTCCATTCCCGGCTTAGAATGTAGTGGTCGGACAAAGAAAATATTGTAGTGGTGTGTTTTAACAGAGAACTAGGGAGTGTATATAGTTCTTTGGTTTTAACTACTGACAATATACACGTAGCAGGACAAGGGTTGATGTGAATGGCCTTCGCCTGATTTATCTGACTTAATTGCGCTGTAGAAGCTGAAGTATAGACCCTTTAAGCCCCGTGACGCACATACGTAATGTTCATTGGTGATATCTTCGCCTGATCTCTTTGACTTAACCCTTTAAGCCCTCACGATACCCTTTAAGCCCTCACGATGCATTAAAGCTTTGTTTCACATCCATGAAAACACACCTAATTTTCCGACAATAAGGGGTTTTTGAATGGAGATTTCTATGAAACTGGTTTCTAATACATGGACATTTTCTTTAATTTGTCAGCCAATTCAAATCATCTTTATCCACTACAAGTCGAGAATTGCGAAAGCAATTCGCGGCTTGTAGTGGATAAAGATGACAATGGCGAATTCAGGCTTGAAAGGGTTAATTGCGCTGTAGAAGCTGAAGTATAAACCTTTGAGCCCCCGTGACGAATATACGTAACGGGAAATATTTTGAAGAAAGAGACCACGTAGTTCGTAATAACAGACTCTGTGTGCGGCACAGAGTCTGTAATCATTGTCATTCGTAAAGTTGTGCCTCAAAAAAATCAGGTGCACAGACGATCGATTGCGCAATGAACTACTGCGTCATTGTTTGATCAATAATGTTTTTATTATTTCATATTGACATATTTACTCTCATTGGAATAATGCCTCAACGTGGGGATTTAAACCTCTGTCTTTATAGGTGAATTTATCATTTAAATAGGGTTTTGCTGTGCTGTCTATCTCTGACGCCGAGCCATGCGGCTCGCGTCAAACTAGTGATCTAGCTGTGCTGTCTATCTCTGACGCCGAGCCATGCGGCTCGCGTCAAACTAGTGATCTAGCTGTGCTGTCTATCTCTGACGCCGAGCCATGCGGCTCGCGTCAAACTAGTGATCTAGCTGTGCTGTCTATCTCTGACGCCGAGCCACTCACTCACTCACTCACTCACTCACTCACTCACTCACTCACTCACTCACTCACTCACTCACTCACTCACTCACTCACTCACTCACTCACTCACTCACTCACTCACTCACTCACTCACTCACTCACTCACTCACTCACTCACTCACTCACTCACTCACTCACTCACTCACTCACTCACTCACTCACTCACTCACTCACTCACTCACTCACACGCTGATTGCTTAATGAATACATTCGCTCACTCACCCATTCAATCAATCACTCACACTCTCCTTTATTAATTCATTCGCTCACTAAACTGCTCACTCATTAATTCACGTTTGTAGCTCTGTGTGAAGCGCCCCATCATGTTATACTATTATGCACAATCTGACGTTAAAGTCACAAAGCCATTAAACTATGATAATCTTCAGAGCCGAAAGGCAGTATCTGCTTACTTGTAAAGTAAGCAGATACTGCCTTTCAGCTTTGCGCGGCATTATGCGGTGGCTTTAGTTTAATTGTATGACCAGAATCCCTTTTCACTGACACTTGTCGCTCAGACAATAGATGAGAATGGATGTAATTGATAGCGTGGCATGACGTCCTCTGAAGCTCAGACTATGGGCCTGTTAACTAAACCACAGGATAATAAGCAACAAACCTGTATCTGCCCTGAGTATACAGAGCGGGGGGCCTAGAATAGTGGTTAGCACAGCTGCCTTTCACGCCAGAGTTCGGGGTTCGGTTCCCGGTCTCGGCGGTTTGAAAGAAACAAAAATGTTTCTTTATCATCCACGTGTGAAAGTCAGTATTGTGGGGAGCCTCCGTGACCGAGAGGTAGCGTGCTCGGCCTCAGACCGCCAGGGCTCGAATTTCGAATCCTGTGTCTGGAGGACAGTGTCATCTCATTCATCTCACCATCCTCAGGAGGTTCTCCTGGCCCAGTTTAGCCTATATGTGCACAAAGGTGGCCTTCATTTAATTTCATTTCCCTGAGTATACATTAGGAGGATTTGCGAAATATACTCTACAACATCTGTTATTGATAGAACAATAATAGCCATAATAAGAAAAACATAACAATTACGACGTTAAATTGAAAAATAATAAACATACGAATAAAAGCAACTGTATTAGATATAATACCGTTTCTTCTTCATTTTAGCTGTTTGAATAATGAACGTGAAATATGAATTATATTATTATTTTTTAAAATTATGCAGCCGGCATGTGATATTTTTGTCATTTTTTTTCGTACGCCCCTATAAACATATTTTTTTCAAATTATTATATCTAGAGAAGAAATTGTATTTTATTAAATATTTTTTTAAGTTTTGTCCTTTTAATTATTAGAAGAATAATTCTATACCGTGATAGAGTGTAAAACATTATAACTCACACAACCCCTTATTTGTCCATATATTAATGGCACACAGCTGAATAATATACAAAAACATGAAAGGAAAACAAAGTCATTCAGAACTAATTTCGTACTAAGATCTCAATAATCGTCCTAACTGCATGTTTGACCTTAAGTTATCACGTTAATGGCGTCCTGGTGATGTTATAGCCTTAATCATCTACTTTACCTCATCACTGCTCATTGATTTCTTCCACTTTCACTAAACATGATGTGTATATGTTTTACCCACTTGAAGTTGTGTCTCGCTACCGCGACTTACAGCTTCATTCATGTGGGAAAAAAATACTCATATTTGTTTAATTTGAGACCGAGACGTTTGAAAATTTTGATGTTTAAATACACATTTATTTCACAATAACAATGATATGACCTACTAAAACAAGTTGATCACAACCATTCTGACCCCAGATAGAACGGAGGTTGACCTGAGCGACATCTATGTGTGCACAATGGAACACAGCTACAGTCGTGTTAGCGATTGACCCTTATCCTGCTGATCACGACTATTGTCATTTTAACCTGTTCTATTAGTCAAATTACTTATATTGAGAATGAGATGGGTGTTTAAACATCAAGATTTGTAAATGTTTTGTCTGAAATTAAACAAAAATGTGTAATTTTTAATCACTTGTGGTTTTGTATCGCGGTAGCGAGACACAAACTACAAGTGGGTGAAAATATAAATAAATTAACTTGGCATGACAAGGCTGAAATCATTAGAATGTCCATGACGGCATAATATAACATTTGAAAACGGTTGACGTCCGTAATAGGATTGTTCTGCTTCATGTCACACTAGTGAATGAACATGGACAGTATCATTTTCAGCATCTGAAATCTTGAAAACATTATTCTAATTGAATACACAAAAATCTTTCATATTTTATTTACTCGCTAATTTATCAATGTGTGCTCTCATTCATTGGTCCATTGGTTCATTATTTTTTAATTTATTGATTCGGTGACTAATTAATTCATTGATTCATCTAAAATATTTAGATGATCATTTATTCATTTATTCATTTATTCATTTATTCATTTATTCATTTATTCATTTATTCATTTAATTATTTATTCGTTTATTCATTTATTCATTTATTCATTTATTCATTTATTCATTTATTCATTTATCCATTTATTCATTTATTTATTTATTCATTTATTCATTTATTCATTTATTTTTTTATTCATTTATTCATTTATTCATTTATTCATTTATTCATTTATTTGTTTTATTGATTCATTTATTCATTTATTCGTGTGTTCCTTTATTCGCATATTCTTTTATTTGTCTATTTATTCATTTATTCATTAATTTATTTATTCATTTGTTTATTTATTTATTCATTCATTTATTCATTTATTCATTCATTCATTTATTCGTTTATTCATTTATTCATTTATTCATTTTTCATTTAATCATTTATTCATTTATTCATTTATTCATTTATTTATTTATTTATTTATTTATTTATTTATTTATTTATTTATTTATTTATTTATTTATTTATTTATTTATTTATTTATTTATTTATTTATTTATTTATTTATTTATTTATTCATGTATTCATTTATTCGTTTATTCATTTATTCATTTATTCATTTATTCATTTATTCATTTATTCAATTAATCATTTTTTTCATTTATTCATTTATTTATTCGTTAATGTCATTCATTCATCTATTGATATATCCGTTCATTCATTCGTTTATTCATCTATTCGTCTGTTTTTCATTCCTTATTAATTTCATTAGTTTATTTCTCTATTGATTAATCTTTTAATTCCTCACAATCCACGGCTGAAGATGACAACACAACTAGTGGGTTGTCAGGTCTGCTGAAACGAAAACACGATCAATTAACCAAATGTAGTTTTAATATTGGGCCACCGTCTTCGACGCTGGCCCAATAATAAAACTACATTGGTTTAGCGCCTCATATTATGCTGTGTGCAGTTTGCTCAGATTTGGTCCTCGTGACCTTGACGTTAACGGGCATTCTGTGGCCCTCCATTCAGAGGGTTTAATGTGCTGCTAAGTACAAAGTGCCCCCCTGATCAGCGAGCTGTGACAAGTGGGGTAAAGTAGACCACTAACCGCTCTAACGCTAACCACAAATTTTACCTTCTATTTGGATTTTGTTTCAAAGACTGAGAAAATTAAACTATATCTAGAAAACGTATCATCCGATATTACGCCCATTCTGATGTCTAAAATCGTTCCCCTCACTGACAAAATATTTCTAATGGTCGTAGACCCATAACATAGGTATTGAAATGAAGCGTAAAGAGCTTAATAAGACATTCTTGATGATTTCAAATTAAAGAAAACTTTGGTCTCCATGGTTTACACAAAAAAACACTTGGTCTCCACGATTTATACAAAAATTGTCAGCGCCTTAACCCTAACAGTACCATCACCAGGAGCTTATCCTGGCCCAGTTTAGCCTAAATGTGCACATTGATGTCCTAAAACTTCATTTAATTTCTATATCACTCTATGAAAAAGAACCTCCAAGAACATTTTGGGCTAAGAATTCGCAACGACCTTGAACACCCCCAGAGGCGGAGGCCTTGTGTACTAGTTACTCTGTATGCTTTTTACGCCGGAGATTGCGGGTTCGCCCCTGATAACGGATTCGAAATATTGAATCGTGTGTCTGGAGAGCAGAGTCATCTGATTCATCTCACCAGGAGGGTCTCAGTATGCATGGGAAGAAAAGTGACACAAATGCAAATTATATTTTTATCAATCTTACCTCCTAAATATCTAAAATATTTTATATAAATCATGAGGAACAAAGGGTCTTTTTCAATTTGATATCATCATAAATGTCTTAGTTAACTCTTTCCGCTTCATCTGAATACCTATGTTATGGGTCTACGACCATTAGAAATATATGATTTATTTCAGTGAGGGGGTCGACTTTAGTCGTCAGAATCTGACGTCTACAGACGTCAGATTCTGACGTCTGTAGACGTCAGATTCTGACGTCGAAAGTCGATCGCCGCGCTTTAAGGGTAAAACCACCTATCAGATCACAGTCGTTCTAGTCGGTTTTATCAGCAGAATGAATCACTGTTTTTGTGGGTGAAATGTGTGTTTAACCCTTTAAGCCCTCACGATGCATTAAACATCATTTTACATCTGTGAAAACACACTTAATTTTCCTACAACCAAGGGTTTTAAAACGAAAATTTCCATGAAACTGGTTAACCAATACATGGTTATTAACTTAAATTTTTAAACCACATCAAGTCATCTCCATTCACTACAAGTCGAGAATTGCGGCAGCAATTCGCGGCTTGTAGTGGATGAAGACTATGGTAAATTCAGGCTTGAAAGGGTTAAACATGAAGATTTGCTAATGTTTGATCTTAAATTAAAGGAATATAAGTAATGTTCTACCCCCTGAAATTTTGAGTCGCGAGATAAAACTTTAAATGGGTAAAAAATTAAATTATTCACCTCAGGGCTTTAACCCTTACAGCGCGGGAATCGACTTTATGACGTTTAAAGTCGATCCCCGCTCTGTAAGAATAAAAATATTTGTAATGGTCGTAGCCTTATTTAGGTATTTAAATGTAGCGGAAAGAACTAAAAAAAACATTTAATATAATTTCAAATTGAGAAAAACCCTTTGATCTCCATGGTTTATATAAAAACATTTAGCGTCTCAAGGGTCAATTATTCCAAAAGTGTCACCAGGATATTTGTTGGATACCGCTGTTACTCAGAGCCCTAGGGTTCCCTGCTCGAGTCCTCTTGGGGTTTCTAGGATAGCTCACAGATAGCGCTGTTACTCAGAGCCCCAGGGTTCCCTGATCGAGTCCTCTTGTGGTTTCTAGGATAGCTCATAGATAACGCTGTTACTCAGAGCCCTAGGGTTCCCTGATCGAGTCCTCTTGGGGTTTCTAGGATAGCTCATAGATAACGCTGCTACTCAGAGCCCTAGGGTTCCCTGATCGAGTCCTCTTGGGGTTTCTAGGATAGCTCATAGATAACGCGGTTACTCAGAGCCATAGGGTTCCCTGATCGAGTCCTCTTGGGGTTTCTAGGATAGCTCATAGATAGCGCGGTTACTCAGAGCCCTAGGGTCCCTGCTCGAGTCCTCTCCCGGGGTTTCCAGTATAGCTCATGGATAGCGTGGTTACTCAGAGCCCCAGGGTACCGTGATCGACTCCTCTGTGATTGAGTTTTTCTTTTTTCAGTGCACCCAGAAAATAGAGTGGGACGCGGTAGCGAGACGCAAATTTAAGCGGGTGAAAATTTAGATTTTATACTATAGCGGACAATCGCAAACGCAAATAAGGATATAAATCGTAGAGGTGAACATGACGTGGTAATTTATTTGAAGGTCGTGGGGGGGGGGGGGAGGTGAGAAAGCATCTAGCAGGCCAATTATTATATTCCCTAAAGACGTCATTTGTTTTGTTTTATGACCTGCCTGTGACATTTCACCCTTCTACTGCTGAGGCGTAGATACACAACTTCAAACCAAATACAATAACACATATATTGAAAAAAAACTCAATTGGTAGTAGCTGTTGATATAATGAAATAATTCTCTTTTGGAGATAAATATTTTTCAAAAAAACAGAATATGTAGTTTGAAGCTGGAATTTGCGCTAATAATTTCTAATTTTAAATGACGACACATATAAGCACACACTTCGGGAGGACACGAGTTAGTATCGACACCAATAATTACCTGGTCACATATTGATAGAAGAAACTAAAGTATATGGTATTGTTTCAGGCTCTAGTACTTTTGATTTAGTGCGAGTTGTACAAAATAACCTTGAATATGAATATCCGTAGTTCTAATTAAATTATCTGATGAGATTGTCTTTTTTCTTCGCCTTGGGACATGTTGAATTTTTACCGCAAATGCCGTGAAAAAGAAATGAAAACTATCGTTCATCCATAGACGAATACCGAGATATAGCGTGCTCGACTTCAGACCGCCAAGGCTCGCATTTCAAATCCTGTTTCTGGAGGACTGTGTCAACTGACCATCATCAGGAGGCTCTGGTGACCATAATAATCTGTATGCACACAAAAATAGTATGAATCCTCAACCATTTATTCGTATCACCCAAATTAGTTTTACCCGACAGGCAGCATGATGTGTCTGAGACCGGGTTCGAAGTGTCATTCAATTCATATTCACTCATTCAAATCATTCATTCATTCATTCATTCATTCATTCATTCATTCATTCATTCATTCATTCATTCATTCATTCATTCATTCATTCATTCATTCATTCATTCATTCATTCATTCATTCATTCATTCATTCATTTATTCATTCATTCATTCATTCATTCATTCATTTATTTATTTATTCATTAATGCATTCATTCATTTATTCATTTATTTTTGCATTCATTCATTCATTTGATTATACATTCAGTCGCTCATTGCTGTATTCATTCATATATTTTTCTATTTATTTATTCCTCCATTGATTCATATATCCACTTTTTTTATTATTTCATTCGTTTATTCATTTATCAATTCATCAATTAAATTATTCGTTCTTTTATTCATTCATTAATTTATTCATTCATTCATTCATTCATTCATACATTAATTCATTCAATCTTCCATTCATTATAATAATTCATCGATTTGATTATTGATTCATATCTCAATTAAATTTGTATGCATTCATTTATATAATTTTTCTTCCACTATCCTTATGTAGTGGTTATTACAGTGCGGGGATCGACGTTACAGCCTCAGCTTCTGACGTCAAAAGTCGATTCCCGCAATGTAAAAGTGGAATATATATAATGGCTTTAAATCCATAACATGTGTATTCAAATTAATCGAGAATTAAGTTAACTAAGACATATATGATGATTTCAAAAGTCTCACATGGTGATTACACAAGGTTGAGCCTTTGCTTTACTTGAATATTTTAAAACAGTATAAATGATATCAATCGTACATGGTATAGCACCTGACGAGACATGTAGTAGCTTTCTCTGGCCCATTTTAGCCTATTTGTGCCCAAAAGTGGCATAAAGCCTCATTCTTTTAATTATCCATTCATTTTACAGAAGTTCCACAGCATACAGTTTGACTTTTAACTTTAGAACCGCATTGTTTCACTGACTGTGTTCTGTTTATTTATTGCCATGACCTTGAAGTATAAATGTCATGCCTTTAGATGTGTAGCTCATTAGCCCCCCTCCCAGAGAGCACGACAGTAGCCATTGTGTGCTTTGAATAGCACCTGTATAACCAGTACTGTTGTTAAACGTAAAATATGTCTTAAATCTGGAAACACTGATATATGCTGGGACCTCAATTTAACAAATCAAATACATTTTAAGTCATTTGAATTTGTGTGTCGCGTTCGAAAGACAGAGCATTTAAATTGATAATCTCAGACCTGTGTGTCTGTGTGTGTAGGGAGAGGGGGGGTGGGGAGGGCTTGCATGGCAATCACCGCTGGTCTCGCCACATAAACATGTCTGGCCTTGTTCCTCACCACGGTACACTCACCACATATATCTACCTACACCAGTATGAGAAGCCCTCTCACCAATACGGAGATCACACCTGGGGATAACTTCACTAACACCATTTTATAATAATTCCTATCTTGCTGATCATGACTATTGTCGTTTTTAACATGTTTCATTAGTCGATGAAATCACTGTTATTTGGAACGAAACGTGTGTTTAAACATCAAGATTTTTCAAATGTTTGATCTGAAATTAAACAAATATGCATATTTTTCAAGCACTTGAAGTTGTGGGTCACGGTGACGAGACACAAATTCAGGTGGCTAACAATTTAAACAAATTAACTTAGCAGGGTAGGGTTGAGTTTTATTCATTTATATTTAAAAAGGTTAACCCTTTAACCGCCAAATTATTCAATCTGAATTTTCACCCACTTGAAGTTGTGTCTCGCTGACGCGATCCACAACTTTAGGTGAGTGAAAATTATTTAAATTTGCCAAAATGGAGGTCAACTGTTTTCAAATATTGCTGATTGATGCCACATTTTATCTTTAACATGTTTAAAAGGTGGTACTTAATGTGCTAATACAAAATGAAAACCCGAATATATGCGGCACCGGCGGTTAAAGGGTTAAACCGACTCAATCAGGCTAAATTCATTAAAAAATCGGTGATTTTATTTTGGCTCCTTAAAGGGATATGCCCAGGTGTAAATTCATAAAAAAATCGGTGATTTTATTTTGGCTCCTTAAAGGGACATGCCCAGGTGTAAATTCATAAAAAAATCGGTGATTTTATTTTGGCTTCTTAAAGGGACATGCCCAGGTGTAAATTCATAAAAAAATCGGTGATTTTATTTTGGCTTCTTAAAGGGACATGCCCAGGTGAGAATTCATAAAAAATCGGTGATTTTATTTTGGCTTCTTAAAGGGACATGCCCAGGTGTGAATTCATGAAAAATCGGTGATTTTAGTTTGGCTTCTTAAAGGGACATGCCCAGGTGTGAATTCATAAAAAATCGGTGATTTTATTTTGGCTTCTTAAAGGGACATGCCCAGGTGTGAATTCATAAAAAAATCAGTGATTTTGTTTTGGCTCCTTAAAGGGACATGCCCAGGTGTGAATTCATAAAAAATCGGTGATTTTATTTTGGCTTCTTAAAGGGATATGCCTAGGTGTGAATTAATAAAAAAATCGGTGATTTTATTTTGGCTCCTTAAAGGGACATGCCCAGGTGAGAACTCATAAAAAATCGGTGATTTTATTTTGGCTTCATAAAGGGACATGCCCAGGTGTGAATTCATAAAAAAATCGGTGATTTTGTTTTGGCTCCTTAAAGGGACATGCCCAGGTGTGAATTCATAAAAAATCGGTGATTTTATTTTGGCTCCTTAAAGGGATATGCCCAGGTGTGAATTCATAAAAAATCGGTGATTTTATTTTGGCT